>BSBK01001790.1:0-600000 GCA_027943335.1 Chamaecyparis obtusa
ATATATACATATATACATATATACATATATACATAATATACATATATACATATATATATACATATAGATATATATACATATATATATATATACATATATATATATATACATATATATATATATATGTATATGTATATATGTATATATACTATATGTATATGTATATATCTATATATACATATATATATATATATATACATATACTATATATAAACATATATATATACATATATATATATACATATACATATACATATATATATACATATATATATATACATATTTATATATACATATACTATATATGTATATATATATATACATATATATATATGTATATATATATATATATATATATATATATATATATATATATATATATATATGAAGCCCTAGAAGCATGAGTTAAAATCAGAATGTCACATAGTATCATAAAAATAACATTTAAACAACAAAAACACCATAAACTTATAATCATAGCATCATGAATCATGATCATACCATCGTATACTTCAAGTTCAACATCAAAGATTCAAAACATTAAAACTAAAATTATCATAATATCAACTTATTTTTTGGAGGATTTCAAAGTTCTTAAGGTTTGCTGGTTGTACAATCTATTCATCAAAACAAGATCAAATATGTTACAAAAGACTAAAAATTACTACACACTATGCTTCTACTAATGATATATATTTTTATAAATAAAACACAACATATTTATGTCAACCGTGCAAGTCTATTGAAAAAGTTTCACAAGAACATGCAGCTAGGTTATTTGAGATCATATTTTTAAATTTTACATGGAACATATGTACAAAAGAGGAAGGCTGAGTAATCCAGGATCATGCACTTTGTGGTAAAATGATTATAGATTGCCTTCAAATTTAGACATAGATGTCTTTGCTGTTGGTATCTATTTGGAGTTAAAATAGAATATAAAGACACCCAAACTGGTTGAACCAGGAAACACAGTAGTATGTAGCCCAGTAAAGAAAACAACTACAATAAGAAAATATGCAAGAGGCCCAGATTGAACCCTGCCCAGACCCACAGGCGAAATGGACCTGAACTTCGAACCAGTTTGAACTTGGTCCAGTTCGGAGGGGCCAAGGGTGAACCCTGGTAACTTAGGTTAAAATTTATGGAAAAAACCACCCAGATGCAATGGTGAGGTTTGATCTTGCTCAAAATGTTGCCACAAAATGCTGATCTTGGATTTGGTTTGTGTCCCTCCAAAAGTTGAAGCAACAATGGCTCTCTAACGATTATGCAATGAAGACTCCTATGGCTCTGATACCATGTAAGAATTTTCCTAAGGATGAATGTAATGCCAAGATCTAGAAGCTCAAAAGATAGCACATAAGAGAGACAAGATAATATGATCAAATGAATAATTCAATAATGATCAAATGATAATGGATAATAGATCTCTACAATGTAGATGCGCTTGAATATATAGGCAATGTATGATAACTAGAAGATATGCAAGTGATAAGCTACCAGCTAGACATGGTGTAATCACATGTCCACAAAAGGTGGATCATCCTCCATTATACATTAAAGTATGTGCAACATATGCAGCAATGCGAGGATGATAATCTGATAAGAGCACTAAAGGTAGATCTCACACACAAAGAGGTATGAGAAGACAACTATCACCACCTAAAGTGGAAATTATCCTAACCATGTGCTAAAATGAAATGAAAACTCCTAGGTATCTCAAAGATAACTAATATGAAAATGCATTATCCTAAGTAAACTTAAGTAAAATATAATTAGTAAATACTTAATTACACCAACAATAAGTTATTACTCTCACAAGGTTGAATCACATGTCCACCAAAGGTGGATCATCCTCCATTGTACAATGAAGTATGTGCAACATGTAGAGGATGATAATGTGATAAGTGCACTAAAGGTGTAGGAAACACATTAAGTGGAATGTGATAACAACTATCACCACCTAAATTGGAATTTCTCCTACACCATGTGAAAACAAAGATGCAAACTCCTAGGTATCTCAAATACAAACTACTATGCAATGCTTTATCCTAAGTAAGCTTAAATAAAGTGTAATTAGCAAATATATAATTACACCAACAATTATTACATAAAAAATTACTTTCTTTTGACACAGTAATTTGAATTTTCATTACTTTTTTTTTCTATTTTTGAAAAATTAATAGTAAATATCACTGTTGTCATATTCAAGTTTACTAGAGACACTTTTGTAGTGTTGTAAATTATTTACTTCAAAAATTTCACACTGTATTTGGAACATAATTTAGTGTGATTTCCCCTAGATCATTTTAATCTCATTTGTGCCATATGCTACCCTATAACTTCACTAATGTTCCTACACTTAAACCATCATCAAACAAAAATTCTAAGACTAGGTCCTATGTTCAAGGAATTGATTCTTGTCTCTCTCTTTTGGAGGCCCCTATTTGGGTAGACTAGGGTGTCCTAGTCCCACCAAAAGGGATTCAAATTTTGTGTATTATGGTTGTTGGCCTTCATAATTCATGATCCAATCTTGATCTTTGCATTTGATGATTATTTGCCAATCTACATTTGTAATTGTGTACTATAATTTGTACCTTCATAGGGTTAGTATTGCAAATAATTAAATAAAATAACTAAATTACCACAAAGGAAGAGCTATTTTAACAAATAATGATAATTAAGCACTCTATGGATCTCTAGCTAGGGATGCTAATGATGAAGCTCTCAACAAGCCTCCATTAGTGATAGTCCTAGAATGAGAATAAATAATAAATCAAGCTAAAATATTCAATTCCAAATTAAAATGATTAATTAACTGCTAGATTTGCCTTTCTAGCTCAAAATCTCAAGAGGTTAGATGCAATTCTCAGATTTGTGGATGATTTATGAGTGATTTATGCCTTGTTTTTATAGATTTTGGAAAGGGTAGGGGGTGTAGTTGGATTTGATCAAGGTTAGGTTGGGGTTAAGTCCTTGGTTCCACCCTTTGGAGACAATTTAAATATTGTGTCCTCAAAGCTTGGGACAAGAAGACAAGATGAGTGGACAATATGTTCTTTCCAATTGAGTGATTGAGATTCATTTTGTCTTGATCTATGTGAGCTCTTTCTTTAAATCTTATTGGTTGAGGCTTTTTCCTCCCATGTGGTGTTGAGAGAAAATAGGACTTAATTAATTCAATTTAATTAATTTGTGTAGCCATGTGTACCCCTTGAATGGGTTGATTTGATTTAAATTGAACTATACAATTAATTAGATTAATTGCACATTGATTTGATTTATTGTGATTTGATCGATTTAACTTGAATTTATGACTTTGATTTTTAACTAAATTGAATTAAAGCTTGATTTGAATTTTGATTGGCTAAATGCTTGTTTTGATTCAATTGCCTTGATTTTGCCTTAGTTTTGCCTTGATTACTCACATGAATGATCCTGTCCGCTTTTCGGTGATTACAAATGCCCCTCTTTGAGTTGACATGTGAAGTGTAATGCCCTGCCATGGAACCCATGAGAACTTAACCTAAACATGCATCTAAGTTTACAATTTTTTTTTAATAAAAAATTTACAAACAAGATAAACATCAATGCGAAAGCAATTAGCATTTAATCACATTAATAAAAACAATCAACACAGGTTACAACTCTCGAGGGATTCATCGATGAAGATTATGTTACAAGTAGTGGTTTCCGTTGCACCAAAAGATCGGCCTATTAATGCTCGATACAACCACTAGACTTATAGAAGACATAGGAGGTGGTTAAGCCATGTCACGAATCTCGAGGGGAGCGGAGACCATTTTTTCAACAATCTCCCCCTCTGCATTACCCGAGGGGATTTGAACCTGTGACCAAGCTCTGATACCACTTGTTACAAGTAGTGGTTGCCATTGCACCAAAAGATCGACCTGTTAATGCTCGATACAACCACTAGACTTATAGAAGACACAGGAGGAGGTTAAGCCATGTCACGAATCTTGATGGGAGCACTGACCATTTTTCCAACATATTACATTAAAATTAATTAATTAATTTAGATTAGGTATGTAATTACAATACTCATATAAACCTATGAAAGATAAAATCAACATTACATATAAGGTAACATAAATACACTGGCACCATAAGGTATCCACAATAACCTACATCTACTGCACATGTCGCAGGGTATGTAATACAATAACTGAAAAGAAGTACACATGATATCTCTGAATAACTGATACAAAGATACATGATCACAAGATGAAGAGAAAGAAGAACACAACTCCATCAATGAAGATCAAGAAGGAACAACTGCTACAGGGATCATCAAACACCGGTACAGGAATGTCGAAATCTCAAATGGTAAAAGAATCACTACCACCCAACCTCATGATCCTAAATGGTCCACTCCTACCATGCTGAGGAGATAACAATAGATCTCACTTAGATAACAAACATCAAACAGATCAAGCTAAGGAAAGGATCTTGAAAGCTCTCTAACTCAAGGTGTACAAAAGATAGCAAGGTAAGATTTACTAATCTAGAGGTAATTGACACTTGTAGAATAACTAGACTATGCATAAGGAGGTGTCATCATGTACGTCTAAGCCTTGAGTTTTGTCCTGGTAATCTCTTTGGATCCTAGCACCCAAGTGACCATACATGATGTTAATGACCTCTCGTATAGACGAAGCCATTGACTATGCCAACTCATGCCTTTTAAAGGCGGTTAGTCATTTTCTTCATTCCTATCTTAGTCTGTACTAACACTCAAGCCAGGGTGAGGAAACATATCTTACTAGGTTTATTTTAATATCTCTCAATGTTATATTAAGTTATCACTTGATTACCAATACTTACAATAAGTGATCCTGGCAGCCACTTCTGGGCCCCGGTGCTTATTACAAGCCACCTCCTACTACATATCTAGGTAAACTACCCAAGGCTCACATATCCCACATAGATCAAAATAGGTACACAACCAGGTAATCCCAAATCTAGTTTCACATAAAAGAACTAGAAAAGATTACAAAGGTACCATAACCAAAATACAAAACATCATGAGCCTATATGGTCAAGTCAGGGTATAATCATAATACACACACACTGAAACATAATACTTAAAACATAGTTCAACCGACACATACCCCCGACCTCTAATTTCCCCCTAGGTCTTCTAGTAGCTGATATCACATAATGCAAATGAAGACACTACAGGAATGAAGAATACAACACTCACACCATAAAGAACTAAACTGAACCTTAATCACTTACATTCCATATTTATCACAGTTGAATCTAATGGTAGAAACACATTAACCTCTAAGAGAAGACTTATCATAAACATTAAAATAATATAACAATTAAAAGAATATTCCCTATATTCATTCCAAAAATTAACATAATAAAAAGCCCAATTTCAGTAAGGATAGAACACCTATAAACCTTATTTGCCAATATTAATCACAATTAATTACGCATATTAAGATGTATCCTAATTTACACAAACATAGTTATGTCTCATTAGATTACAAATAAAAACATAGGTCTGATTGATTCAAATTCCAAAACTAGAAAATAGATCGTCCACTTAAATATACTATAAAAAAATTAATCTATTTCTTAATAATGTATTAACCATTAATTCTTATAAGAAATACATTAATCTAAAAGTATTGATTAGAAGCAAATATTTTGAATAAATTTAAATCACTAGCATAAGAATACTATATTAAATCTCAATTTACATTTAAATCAAATAATAAACAAATTCAATTTAAATAATAAATAAATTTAATAAAAAATTTTAACTAAATTTAATAATAATAAATTTAATTACAAAATAAAATATAATCAAATTTCTTACCAACAAAAATGATTTAAAACAATTTTTTTTAAAAAAATAAAGTGAATGAGGGGGGAACTGGGCCTCACGCAATCCCTCAAAAGGTCCTACTGCACGACATCATAGGTGCCACCGGCAGGCCTAGCCACTGTCGCACGACACCATAGGTCCCGCGACAGGGACTAGCCCTGTCGCGTGGTACCTGTGGGTATCGCTGGTAGATGGTTAGGCTCTGTCGTGGGGTATGGGTTAAATCCTGTGCCCCAACAAAACAATTTTAAAAAGAAAAAATTAATAATTTTTTGTTACATTTTAAAAATGTACGAAACCCAATGCATATATATATATATATATATTTTAATAGATTTATTATATATTTTTTAATAAAAATAATGCATACTTTTTAAACATAAAATATTTTTTTTTTTAAGAAAGAATTTCTGAAAACGGAAATGTAAGGCCGGAACATTATTTTCTAGAAAAGGTAATAAGATTTTTCACAATTACTAACACACAATAATTGAATCAACCTTTTGATTTTCATTGGATTTGTATTTTACTTTATTGGTGTAAATTAAAAATTTGACTGTGTTAATTTTTTTCCAGAAAGTAATTTTAATTTACCAGCATGATATTTCCTACCCAAATTGATTTTTCTTTCTAATGGGTAGATTTATTTTTCAAACTCTATAGTCAGACTATAGTCCAGATTTAATTTATTGTTTTCCCAGAAATCTATGAACAATCTTTTAATGAAATTTTGCCAGCATAACGGTAATATGCTAAAATTTAATAAAACATAAAAATCAACTAAAGTAGGGTTTTCTAAATACCCAAATTCAAGAAAAACATAGATCTACCTAATGAGATGCATAGAAATTTACACAAACAGAGAAAGCCAAATAAAAGTTAAAACATAATTAACAGGCAAAAATTCAATGCCTACCTCAGATCCAAAGATAGAGACTGAAATGAAAACCCTTTGAAGATCTGAAGATGAAATTTCTTCCAAAATCAATCCAACCTGCAAATCTGAAAACTATGTAGAAATTAGGCACACGATCCAGATGCACAAGCAAGAATCACACAATCCAAATTCTCCAAAATCCAAGCACATAAGCTCTCCCACAATTCTCCTCCAAAACCTATCTAATCTCCAAATGAATGCAATTTTCCCTAATAGGGATTCAATTCCCCATTTCATGCAAACCCTAGAGATGACTCAACAGTTCACTCCCAATCAAACTCCAATTATAATTTGAAAATAAATCCTAATTAATAAATTAAAATAGCTTTATTTTGTACAACTCAACTTAGACTTTTTAGATCAAGTAGATAACTTTTGAAAACAATTCAATTTCAATAATGGACATGTTATAATTTAAATATGTATTAAATAGATTAAATATTTTAAAGCGTCATAAAGCCATGCAATTAAATATTTAATTATTTAATAAAATACACAAGCATAATTAAATCTGATTTCAATTAAATAATCAAATAATTCCAAATAATCAAATAATTATCTTTAGATTAATTTTCTCAAATCCATCTAGGAGCATAATTAACATTAAATTTCAACTATAATCATTAATCAATAAATCATAGAAAATCACCCACTTAAGCAATAAATCAACTGAAGCCAAATGAGGTAAAATCAAACAAAGTAAAACCAAGCAACACCAGAAAGGGATCCACGAATTCCTATCACCTAGATGAATTTGGGTAGGGTAGTCAAACTGATACTTGTCCAATCCTAGGACAATTAGGCTTAGGTTAAGGTTTTGGACCTGTGTTATCTCCCCTCTCTTACCATTTGAGAAATTGTGATAGGGCATGCTCATCCTGACAATTCAGGGAAGTTGATGCCCGGTACTTGCAAACCTGCATACCAAACCCACATGTACATACATATATAAATATATAACAAACAATGATGGGGATCGACCGATTGTGTGGATCTCGCAAGCAAGTAACTACAACTTTGTCCCTCAACCACATCAAGCACGTGAAATAGAAGTATAAAACAAACACATCAACCATACACATGCAAGTATGAGGTTAGTAAAATCATAAGCATCAATGATTTTCTAAAATTTAATCTATCATCCTATAATAATCATAACATTTATAAAATCAGACTAGGGGCAGGGTACTATATCCACCCCTTAGGATTAGGCTTACTCCTGGAAGCCTACAAACAAATAAGGATATATATCCTCTAGACATGAAGCATTTATTAAAACAAAACACAACATCTAAGAACAAGCCATAAAATAAGAACGTGATATACAGTCATTAAGGACAATATAATTCTAGTTAGGAATAATAGAAATTCACATTGATCAATCATTTCTTAATAATTCAAAAAATAGATCTAAACCTTTATTCATTCATCATTATAGAAAACATCTAGGATCAATTGCATAAAGAACACATTCATATCTATATCAAATAATAAGTTGAGAGATTCATGATAATCTAGTTAATGCAACACTTATGCAAACATATAGGATACAAAATGATTCTAATTTCACACAGTAATCATAGTACCATCTCCATGATATCCTCCCTTATACATACTATCAGAGGTTCATGATGAACATGATAGAAACAAAACTTATTACAGAATAAGGCCAACAATACCAAACATTTGGAGTAGCCACCACAAAACTCAAAAAAGTAAAACCCAAGCGGGGAAATTGTAAGTCCAACATTAAATCATAGGAGATCTCCATTTCAACAATAAATTGTGACTAGCGTCACAAAATAGATAATGAAAAGAGAGTTAGGTGACTAATCCAATCATAAGAAAGTTAAATTTTTTTAATGCTTGCCCATACACAACATGAACAATTCATCAATCAACCAAAAATATATCATCAATCATAAAATATCCACATAACAAGGTGACTAGGGGTAGCCATGCTCAAGGGAGTAATTGCTTCATGACATTCAAAGGTACTTCACCCTAGATGCATTAGAGAAGGTAACCATAGACGATAGACAGTCAAATCACCTATGACATCACTAGACAAAGTGATATCTCAAAGACATCTAAGAGAAGCAAAAACATAAATGTTTAGATGTAATTTAATGGTTCTCGAACACAAAAGAGTTATATGTCTAGGTTTGGTTTCAAGTTTTAATAATTTAGACATCTAATGGGCACACAAATTCCCAGAGTTCCCAGTGTAGAACTCGGTACTCTGATACCAAGTGTAATGCCCCACCATGGAACCCAAGAGAACTTAACCTAAACATGCATGTAATTTTACATAATAATTTTTTTAAAAAAAAGTTTACAAACAAGATAAACATTAATGCGGAAGCAATTACCATTTACTCACATTAATAAAAATAACCAACATAGGTTACAACTCTTGAGGGATTCCTCGATGAAGATTACATTAACATTAATTAATTAATTTAAATTAGGTACAATTACAATACTCATATAAACCTATGAAAGATAAAAGCAACACTACATATAAGGTAACATAAATACACTGGCACCATAAGGTATTCACAATAACCTACATCCATTGCACATGTCGTAGTGTATGCAATACAATAATCGAAAAGAAGTACACATGATAGCTCTGAATAACTGATATAAAGATACATGATCACAAGATGAAGAGAAAGAAGAACACAACTTCATTAATGAAGATCAAGAAGGACCAATTGCTACAGGGATCATCCAACACCAGTACACGAACGTCAGAATCTCAAATGGTAAAAGAATCACTAACACCCGACCTTTTGAATCTAAATGGTCCACTCCCACCGTGCTAAGGAGATAACAATAGATCCCACTTAGATAATAACATCAAATAGATCAAGCTAAGGAAAGGATCCTGAAAGCTCTCTAACTCAAGGTGTACAAAAGATAGCAATGTAAGATTTACTAATCTAGAGGCAACTGACACTTGTAGAATAACTAGACTATGCATAGGGTGGTGTCATCATGTATGTCTAAGCCTTGAGTTTTGTCTTGGTAATCTCTCTAGATCCCAGCACCCAAGTGACCATACACGGTGTCAATGACCTCTCGTACAAACTAAGCCATCAAATATGCCAACTCATGCCTTTTAAAGATGGCTAGTCATCTTCTCCATTCCCATCTTAGTCTGTACTAGCACTCAAGTCAGGGCAAGGAAAGATATCTTATTAGGTTTATTTTAATATCTCTCAATGTTATATTAAGTTATCACTTGATTACCAATACTTACAATAAGTGATCCTAGCAGCTACTTGTGGGCCCTGATGCTTATTGCAAGCCACCTCCTACTACATATCTAGGTAAACTACCCAAGGCTCACAGATCCCACATAGATCAAAACAAGTACACAACCAGGTAATCTCAAATCCAGTTTCACATACAAGAACTAGAAAAAATTACAAAGGCACCATAACCAGAATAGAAAACATCATGAGCCTATATGGTCAAGTTAGGGTATAATTGGAATACACACACACCAAAACATAATACTAAAAACATAGTTCAACCGACACATACCCTTGGCCTCTGATTCCCCCTTAGGTCTTCTAGTACCCGATATCACATAATGCAAAGGAAGACACTACAAGAATGAAGAATACAACACTCACGCCATAAAGAACTGAAATTGAACCTTAATCATTTACATTCCATATTCATCACAATTGAATCCAAAGGTAGAAACATGTTAACCGCTAAGAGAAGACTTATCATAAACATTAAAATAATATAATAATTAAAAGAATATTCCTTATACTCATTCCAAAAATTAACAGAATAAAAGCCCAATTTGAGTAAGGATAGAACACCTATAAACCTTATTTGCCAATATTAATCATAATTAATTACGCATATTAAGACGTATCCTAATTTACACAAACATAATTATGTCTCATTAGATTATAAATAAAAACATAGGTCTGATTGATTCAAATTCCAAAACTAGAAAATAGATTGTCCACTTAAATATACTATAAAAAAATTAATCTATTTCTTAATAATGTATTAACCATTAATTCTTATAAGAAATACATTAATCTAAAAGTATTGATTAGAAGCAAATATTTTGAATAAATTTAAATCACTAGCATAAGAATACTATATAAAATCTCAATTTACATTTAAATCAAATAATAAACAAATTCAATTTAAATAATAAATAAATTTAATAACAAATTTTAACTAAATTTAATAATAATAAATTTAACTAAATTTAATAATAATAAATTTAATTACAAAATAAAATATAATCAAATTTCAGGGAACACCCCACAATGCAATGGTAAGTTGCGAGCCTCTCATTTGGGAGGTCTTGGGTTCAAGTCTTCTTGAGCCCCATGTTGATCTTGGCTTTGGCCTATTACCCATAAAAAATATATATATATATATAAAATCAAATTTCTTACCAACGAAAATGATTTAAAACAAAAATTTAAAAAAAAAAAAGTGAATGAGGGGGGAATTGGGCCCCGCACCCTCCCTCCAAAGGTCCTACCGCCCGACATCATATGTGCTGCCGGTAGGCCTAGCCTATAGTACCCTGCCCCTAGTCCAATATTATAAATGTTATGATTATTTTAGGATGATAGATTATATGTTAGGAGATCATTGATGCTTATGATTTTACTAACCCTATACTTTCATGTGTATGGTCGATGTGTTTATTTTATATTTCTGTTTGACGTGCCTGATGTGGTTGAGGGACGGAGTCGAAGTTACTTGCTTACAAGATCCACATGACTGGCTGATCCCTGCCATTGTCTGTTATATATTATCGTATGTACATGCTTCATCTTGTGATGACAGGTTTGTAGGTACAAGACATCGTCTTCCCTGAATTGGCAGGAGTGAGCGTGCCCATAATCATTCATCTCAATGGTAAAGAGGGGAGATAATACACAGACCCAAAACCCTAACCTAAGCCTAATTTGTCCTAGGTTTGGACAAGTACCAGTATGACTACCTTAACCAAATTCACCTAGTTGGCATGAATTTGTGGATCCCGTTCTTATGTGTGTACTTAGTCTTAGTTTGCTTGATTCAATTGATTTATGATTATTTAGGTGATTTCATATGATTATTAATGTTAGCATTATAGTTGAATTTAATGATTTAATTATGTTCTTATGTTTAATTTAGAAAATTATCCAAAGTCAATTATTTGATTATTTAATTGAAATTAGGATTAATTATGTTTGAGTGTATAATTAAATAATTGAATAGTTAAATGCATGTTCTAGGATGTATTAAATATTTAATTTATTTAATTTGAGTTTTAATTATTAACATGTGCTTAATTAGAAAATGATTTGAATTATGCTTGTATATTTTATTAAATGATTAAATAATTAATTGCATGAATTTATGATGCATTAAGTATTTAATTTATTTAATAAATGAATTTAAATTATAACATGTGCATTTAAAAGATATTTTAATTAATTAATTAGGATTTATTTTCAATTTTGGAATTAGAGTTGGATCAGGAGTTGTCTTATGAGTCATTTCTGATTTGGAGTTGAACTCTGAGTTAGCTTTTGAGTTGTCTTTTGGGATTGCATGAATTTTGGGAATTGAATTCCTATTAGGAAAAAATATTGCATTCATTTTGAGGGGAGACAGGGTTTGGAGAGGATTTTTGAGGAGAGCTTGTGTGCTTGGTATTTTGGGAGATTTATGGATTGTCATGGCTGCTTGTTGATTTGAGTTTCTTTGTGCATCTGGATTGGGTACTTGTTGTTACACAGCTTTCAGATCTACAAGTTGGGATTATTTTTGGAGAGAATTTTGTTCTGAGACCTATAGGGGTTTCCATTTTTATTTCGTATCTGGCATTGGATCTGAGGTAGGCTTTGAATTTTTCTGTTAGATCTGTTCCCACATCTATTTGTCTTTATGTGTTTTAATAGTTTTCTATGTTTTCTATTTTGGTAGACCTGTGTTTATATTAGATTTGGGTATTCAGAAACCTTGGTATAGTTGTTTTATTTATTTTATTACTATTTGGCATCGTACCGTTACTTTGGTAAAATTTCGTTAAATGATTATTTATAGATTTCCTACAAATTGAAATAATAAATTACTTTTGTTCTATAGTTTAACTATAGGGATTCGATCTAAATTAATCCCCTATTAAGAGAAATCAATTTAGGACTAAAAACCCAATCTGGGTATAAATATTCATCCTAGAAATTAAATATTCTCTCTGCTTTGGAAAAATAAAATTTACATAGTCAATTAATAGGTTCAAATGCATTTGGGTTTGGGAAAAATTCTGGAATATTCTTTGTGAAAAATGACAGGCCTTTGGTAAAAAAATAATAATAAAGAAATAACTTCTGGTTAAAAGTTATACATGCAAAAGTTGTGGAGAAGATAAAAGAGATGTATATTTATATATCTTATAATTTTCCATATTCAAAATTAGATATTTAATAATTAAAATAAAAATGAAATGGCATAGCATTTAAATGAAATGATTTTTAAAAAATAAAATAAAAAAATAAAATGCTTTGGAAGTTGTTTGTTTTAATAAACAAAATAAAAAAAAATATATGATTGGATGGAGGTGGGGGCCACCACCTCCCACCACCTCCCTTGACTGTCGTGCGGCAGGCGCAGGCCTGCCGATGGTACCTGAGGGTACCGTGCGGCAGGTCTGCCACCTGCGCAGTGGCAGGGGAGTCGGGACCACTGTCCCCCCCCCTTTTAGAACTTTGTTATTTTTTTTTTTTGTATATTACATTTTTTTGTAATATAAGTTAATTTGATTTTTGTTTAATAAATTTGTTTTTAGTTTATTAAATTTAAAATTTTATTTATTAATTAATTTAGAATTTTATTTGTTAACTATTTTATTTAATAAATTTTAATTAATTTTTGTGTTATATGATATTTAATTTAGTTTATTAAATTGTTTTCTTTTGTACTTAGATTAATAGTTTATACAATTGATTTAGTTAAAAATTAAATTAAATTGTATTTCCTTTGTAATTGTTAGAAGTTTATTAAATTGTAATTATTTAGTTTGATTAAATCACTTGACAAATTGGGTATGACACACTAATTAGACACTTTGGTCTAAAATTTAATTATAGCCATAATTTATTTGTATCAAATTTCTTAGTTATGTTATAAGGATTTAATTTGAATATTAGATTTAATATTCGAAAATTGATAGTGATAAATTTAAGTTGGTTGACCTTTATTAGAAACAATTATTTGTTAAATGCTTATGTATGTACTAAAATTGGGCAATTATTCTACTGTTTTCTTAGAACGTTAAGTAGGGAACTTTTCTTTTATTAGTGACATTAATATGATTATTTTGTCAAGATTCTCTTATCAATATTATGTGAACTATATTATGTTTGGTTTATGTTAATTATGAAGTTTAAATGCTTATAGCTCCCTTTCAGTTCTTAAAGTTGTGATTGTTGTTTCCTCATTTCTGAAGTGTTTTCTTGTGCATTATGTGATGTTGGGCATTAGAATGACCTAGGGGAAACAGAGGCAGGGATCTTTGTCAGTTGAATTGTTTTTCAGCATTATGTATGATGTGAGTGTTTATTCTGATTATTTCCTGTTTCAATCTTATGGGCTCTTGTTGGTTATAATCTGTTTATGGTATCTTCGTAATTATTTCAGTTTCTATGTGTGAAACTGTATCTAGGATTATCTGGTTGTATACCTGTTGGATGTTTGTGAGATTATGAGCCTAGGGGAGTGGCTTACAATAGGGGCCGGGACCCAAAGTGGTTAGTACCTGGGTAACCTATCGTAAGTTATGTAATTAAGTGATAACATAGTAATTAAAAAATGCGTAGAGATCATTAAAAAGATAATTTAGAGTATGGTTAAGATTAGAATTCCTCATTTTCATGAGAGAGAATTCTAGTCCCACATGGATCATATTGAGGGTTCAGGGCCCAGAGTGGCTAGTCTAGGGTAACTCAATGCTTGAGGGTCCGGGGTCCACCGTGACCAGTCCAGGGTAACTCAAGTAGATAGACATGTGATGACACTTCCATAGCATGTAGCCTAAGTTACCTCCTAAGTTTTTGTTTATGCCTCTGGATTAGTGTGTCTCACCTTTCTCTTTATTTTTGTAAACCTTGAGTAGAGAGCTTTCAGGAATCCTTGCTCAGTGGTTTTTATCTTTGTTTGGTTTTGGTCATCTGATTGGGGTTTGTTGTTATCTCCTCAGTATGGTGGGGTAGACCTTTGTGGTTCTACATGGATGGGTGGTAGTGATTCTTTACCATTTGAGATTCGACGTCCTAGTGTCGATGTTGTTGATACTTCTACAGTTGGATGCCTTTATGGTTCTTCATTGTTTCTTCATTGTTGCTTTCTTATCATACCTTCATTTATGTAGTCCTATATTATTGTATCACATGTGATACCTAATATGATCATTGTACTTTTATGTTAGATTTATTATACATACCCTGCGACATGTGCAGTGGATGTCAGTTTGTTAGTTATCATGGATGTCCATGAGGATTATGTTTATTGATGTAAGTTGTAATTATATTATTTAAGATATGGAATCATTTGTTATCTTTCTTTAGATGTATTTTTGTTCTTAAGTAATTCTATGTCATGAAACCCTTGAGTTTTGTAATCTGTGTTAGATGTTGTTTCAATGTGAGTAAATGGTAATTGCTTTCACACTATTGTGTATCTTGTATGTTAACTTTTTTTTTTAAAAAATGTTCACCAAACTTAGTAGCATGTTATAGGTTAATCTCTCCTGGGCTCCTTGGTGGGGCATTACATAGCCACTACCGCATGACACCATAGGTGCCGCCGGCAGGGACTAGCCCTATCACGTGGTAGCTGTGGGTACTATCGGCAGATGGTTAGGCTTTGCCGTGGGGTACGGGTTAAATCCCATGCCCCAACAAAACAATTTAAAAAAAAAAAAAATTAATAATTTTTTTTTTACATTTTAAAAACATACGAAACCTAATGCATATATATATTTTTTATAGATTTGTTATATTTTTTTAAAATAAAAATAATGCATACTTTTTAAAGAGAGAATATTTTTTTTTTAAGAAAGAATTTCTAAAAATGGAAATGTAAGGCCTAAACATTATTTTCTAGAAAAGGTAATAAGATTTTTCCCAATTACTAACACACAATAATTGAATCAACCTTTTGATCTTTATTGGATTTGTATTTTACTTTACTGGTGTAAATTAATTTTTGATTGTGTTAATTTTTTTCTAGAAAGTAATTTTAATTTACCAGCATGATATTTCCTACCCAAATTAATTTTTCTTTCTAATGGGTGGATTTATTTTTCAAACCCTATAGTCAGACTATAGTCCAGATTTAATTTATTGTTTTCCAGAAATCTATGAACAATATTTTAATGAAATTTTGCCAGCATAACGGTACTATGCTAAAATTTAATAAAACATACAAATCAACTAAAGTAGGGTTTTCTAAATACCCAAATTCAAGAAAAATATAGATCTACCTAATGAGATGCATAGAAATTTACACAAACAAAGAAAGCCAAATACAAGTTAAAATAAAACTAATAGGAAAAAATTCAATGCCCACCTCAGATTTAAAGCTAGAGACTAAAATGAAAACCCTTTGAAGATCTGAAGACGGAATATCTTCCAAAGTTAATCCAACCTACAAATTTGAAAACTATGTAGAAAACAGGCACACGATCTAGATGCACAAGCAAGAATCACACAATCCAAATTCTTCAAAATCCAAGCACATAAGCTCTCCCACAATTCTCCTCCAAAACCTGTCTAATCTCCAAATGAATGCAATTTTCCCTAATAGGGATTCAATTCTCCATTTCATGCAAACCCTAGAGATGACTCAACAGTTCACTCCCAATCAAACTCCAATTATAATTTGAAAATAAATCTTAATTAATAAATTAAAGTAGCTTTATTTTGCACAACTCAACTTAGACTTTTTAAATCAAGTTGATAACTTTTGAAAATAATTCAGTTTCAATAATGGACATGTTATAATTTAAATATGTATTAAATAGATTAAATATTTTAAAGCATCATAAAGCCATGCAATTAAATATTTAATTATTTAATAAAGTACACAAACATAATTAAATCTAATTTTAATTAAATAATTAAATAATTCCAAATAATCAAATAATTGACTTTAGATTAATTTTCTCAAATCCATCTAGGAGAATAGTTAATATTAAATTTCAACTATAATCATTAATCAATAAATCATAGAAAATCACCCACTTAAGCAATAAATCAATTGAAGCCAAATGAGGTAAAATCAAACAAAGTAAAATCAAGCAACACTAGAAAGGGATCCATGAATTCCTGTCACCTAAATGAATTTGGGTAGGGTAGTCAAACTGATACTTGTCCAATCCTAGGACAATTAGGCTTAGGTTAGGGTTTTGGACCTGTGTTATTTCCCCTCTCTTACCATTTGAGACATTGTGATAGGGCACACTCATCCTGACAATTCAAGGAAGTCGATGCCCGGTACCTGCAAACCTGCATACCAAACCCGCATGTACATACATATATAAATATATAACAGACAATGGCAAGGATCGGCCAATCGTGTGGATCTTGCAAGCAAGTAACTATGACTCCGTCCCTCAACCACATCAGGCACATCAAACATAAGTATTAAAAAAATACATCAACCATACACATGCAAATGGGGTCAGCAAAATCATAAGCATCAATGATTTCCTAACATATAATTTATCATCCTATAATAATCATAACATTTATAAAATCAGACTAGGGGTGGGGTACTACATGAAGCGTGTCGATTCAAAGAATGTTCTCATCCAATTGATGTAAGATCCTGATTCCTTTGATGCTCAATTTCATCATTCGATGCAAGATGCAAATTCTGATGATAGGATTGATGCAGTTCTGATTGATTTGATGTCCTAATGGTCGATCTGATGATAAATTGCTGATATGGTACCTGATTTGATCCGATTCAATGTTTGATGCCCCTTTTGATTGATTAGCAAAAAATTTTCTGATAAAATATTGCACTCTATTTTGATGGTCATACCCTTGATTTGATGATGTTGCTGTTGTTCCTGATCATCTGAGTGTATGCCTCCACAAAAATAAAATGAAATTTGATCATTGTTTGAAAAAGTTTGATGATTTAGGTCAATTTGTATTGATTAGGTCAAATTTTAAATGAATTTTGATTTCATTTCCGATAATTATTTTGCGTGCATGTGATGACAAATGCCCTTGATTTGGTTGAATTGGTGAAAAATTTGGGTTCCCAAGTGTTTTCTAGTCAAAGATGCCCTTTTTTGGTCAAAAAGGTCTATATAAAGGGTTAAAAAGTCATTTTCACTATTCATTTTCACTTTTGACTTTTCACTTTTCACTCTGACTCCTCTGAGCTTTTCACAATAGTGATTCCAATTTGTGAGCATAGGTTCAAGTGTGGGCAATGGTTTTAGCAGCCAGTGAAGTACGAACCTCTGGTAAGTGCCTAATCCTCTCAGTTTTATGCTCTAAATTTCAAAAAAATTGAATTTTTGATAGAAAAACCCTCTTTTTTTGCTTTTTATTTCTGAAATAGCACTTTAAAACATTTTATTAGCGCGTTTAAAAGTTTTTTAGCACTTTTGCGCAATGAAATAACACGTCCGCATTACGAAATAGCACTTTTACATGTAGGATCTAGGGTTTATTGCGCTTTTGATTTTTACTTTAGTGCATTTGAATTTCGTTGTGCTTTTGACATTTTAATTGGTGCATTCACATTTAATAATAGTGCATTTGAAAAGTTTTAGCACGTATGCATTTAAACAGTGCTTTTGATCATTTTTATGTCACTTTTAAACATTTAAGTAACGCTTTTGCATTTTAGCGTGTTTAAGCAATTAAACAATGCTTTTACCCTGGTAGGAAAAAAAATTAAAGGCCTAAGTTTTCTAGTTTGCTCCATAGCGTAGATCAGTTGATTGGTGTAGGTAATAAACCTAATTTGGTAGAAAGTTATAGGATGTCAGTTTTAGTCAATTGTGATTTGAATGTTTGATTGTCAATCTCAATTTAGATGATGGATGATGATGAATTTTCCATTCTCTCTGAATAGAATTAGGAAAATTGATTGTGGTCTAATAGTTTGTAAATGTTTGATTGAATTAGAATAATTCAAAAGATAACTAATTTTGAAACTGATGTGATTCAACTTGCTTTTTGCAGATAGTGCTTAAGCCACTGGGTGTTTGTGGTTTGTACCCGTTACTATTTAGAATGATCGATGATCTTAGCGGTGTAGATTGGAGACAGATCAACCGATGTGGATTATCTTTCCTTTTGGTCCTACCTCAATTTCGAGTAACGGTCTTCCACTCTTTCTACAAGAGTGATTCTTCTTCATCTTTGGACATGGGAGCATCTCCTAGTGACGAGACCGATTACAGCATGTCATCAAGATTCGAGATGGCCGTTTGCCTGGATATATGAGGGTATGGTTGTGTAGGCCCATATGGGAAAGGTTGATTAATGGCGTCGTGTTATAGATGATATTGATCAAGTTGTTTGGTGGCCATATCTTGGATGTGAGTCGTGGCCTGAGGATGACTCAGAGCTTCCTTTCATGTTCTCTCCTTGATGGATGATAGGGTGGTTGTCTCATATTATCGAGAGATTTTTCTTTCGTCGAGTGTTGCAGAAGTATGGCCGTATACAGGGTATGCCTCAGGGTGTTGCAATGTATGCCTGGGTTTAGGCAGAGAGAGCATTATGGGATCCATGTGTTGATTTTAGGACAACTTGCTAGGAGATTGAGGATTTGGGGCATCTCCCTTGGGATATGAGATCTTTGATTATTGATGCTGGGATGACAAATGACTATGTTGAATGGTTCTCTCGGAACCCATTTCTGAGGTTTATAGATCCCACAGAGAGGATTCTAGGTATTGACGAGGAGTTTGATGATGACAGTGGTGATGATGGTGGGGATGGTGGTAGGGGTGGTGGTAGGATACAAGCTCGTTGGGGATGACTGAGTTTTCAGGCAGTTAGAGTAGGTAGAGTCATGATGCCAATTATTACTGCTGCTCCCATTCCTCCTAGAGGTGCCGGTGGTGTTTGGATGAGGGATCAGGGTGTGGATAGAGTTCTACATCAGGTTGCTAGAGATTTGACAGGTAGACAAGATCATCATAGAGCTAGGCATTAATGACAGATGGATGTTGAGGTAGCATAGGCATTATTAGATCAGGCACAGGGCCAGCTAGCACAAGCTCTTCCAGCATAGGCTCCTGATTATGCTTCTATGCCATCTTCTTCATCTCATCCATCTTCTTCTTCTTTCATTCCATCACTATCTGTTCCATCTTCTTCCATGCCTTCTTCTTCTTCCATGCCATCTTCATCTTCCATGCTTCTTCGCCTCCCATGCCATCTTTGTCCATGCCTCCACCACAAACTCCTTCTACACAGGTCCCTAGTTCAGAGGCTTCAGTAGTTTCACTAGAGGTTCGAGCTTTACAGCTGGATGTTTTTGAGATTAGATAGGAGGCTAGGTAGCTTAGTGGTATGATGTAGGCATTTATGGCTGCTATAAGTCAGCATGGGTTACAGGCTAGTTTGAGTCATCCTCCTGATACTGGTCCTAGTCCTGATGGTACTGACAGTGTTGGTGGTTCTAGTGGCACTGGTGGTTCAGCTGGTTGGATTGAGATGATACTGATATATATATATATATATATATATATATATATATATATATATATATATATATATATATATATATATATATATATAATTTATTCCTTGATGATGTATATGATCTCATTTTTGATATCGAGATATTGGACTCTATTGTATTCTTTTGATTAGTTGATGTAATTTATACATTGATACTTGTTACTTGTTGATACTCTGATGGACTTTGATTTCCAGATGTTGCATTGATGATATCATAGACTTGATGCTCAGTTTGATTTATGATTATGATACCCTTGAATTTGATTCCCAATTTGATAGAGTTACTTTTATGTGATGTCATTATGTGTTGGACCTCATTTTCAAGTATTTTACTATGATATGTAGATCTATATGATTCTATCTCTTATATGCTTTTTTTTTTTATAAAATTTTCAAAATGCAATTTTATGATAGATGCACATGTTCTATTTATGCTTAGATGGTTGTCTTATGTATGACATAGATGAATGGATGCAATGTGATTTTAATGATTCTTTGTTTTATGGATGCAATGATATATAGATGTGTTCTATGGATAATGTAATTATTAATGTGATCTTAATGATGTTTATGGATATATGGATGCAAATGGATGGATTTATGTAAATGGGATGTAAAATGTGATGGACTTTATGTGATGTAATGAATGATGATTATGGATATTTAATGATTAATGATTCTATATGTTAAATGCAATGAATGATGTTTTAATGATAATGCTATGATACCAAATGATCTAAGTGATATGCACCTAATGGATTGATATTAATAATTTTAATGGATGCGCACTAAATGAAATGATTTTTAAATTGAATGCAATCTAATGCAATGAACTAAATGAAATTGATTTAAATAATGAAGGCAACCTAATGCACCTAATGATTATGAACTTTATGCAAGATATGAATGATGAATGCAACTTAATGCAATTAATGTTATGAAGATGATTTAAACTATATGGAATGAACTTTGATTAAAATGAATGCACCTTAATGCAAATTAACATGAATCTAACAAATGCAAGTGAACTAATGCAATGCACTTTTATTTTTGATTTTGGAGTTCCAACACATTCGATCACATATAGTTTTTGATGCTCATTTGATTTTTGATTTGACCACACCCCCTTTCTCTTTTCCTCTTGCAATTTTAAATTTTGAAGCTAAGAAAGGAAAAACACATTAAATGCATTTAATATAATATGTTTGCAACTAACTATCACTATTCAAAAGTTTGTAGCTTATATTCATCATTGAGCATTTTTTGGAATCTTGATTGAGTACAACCATCACTAGTTCAACCATGATGATATGAATACTTCTTTCACCTTTTTCATTACTTTTCCATCTTTTGGTATGACTATCACTGATTGAAGTCAATCATGAGAGTGTGAATACCGATTTTGTCAGATTCTATGTTGCAAGTGGATTTTGGTATTATGATATTGAAGATCAAAATAGCCAAGGTATCCTTTTGCATAAACAAACAAAAATATCAGTTTCTTTGATGATCACATCCTTAGACAAATAATAAATGCTTTAAAATTTTGATTTTAAGAGAGTCATTCAGAAATCAACTAAAATATCATGCTTTCATCATAGCTTGTCTAGTTTAAAAACTTTCATCGATGCACTAGAAAGACATGATTTCATCAATCAAGTCAACACTTTAGAAATTTTTTTGCAATGTTTCAAATCCATATTTCAAGTGTAGTTCCATCAATTTCATACTTTTAATCCTGATAAAGGTAGGGTCATGTAATATTTTAGATCAAATTTTGCGTTGGTTTCAAATTGGATTAGAATGAGGATTTGATTGAGTGTTTCACTTGCGTTTTTGATGAATTGATTTGGTGATTGATTAAAATTTGCTTTTAATGAATCCTTCCTCCTTTAGAGTAGATTGCCCCTAGTTTGATATGATTTCAATGTTGGACTTAGGACAATTTGCAAATTAGGTGATCAAAATCTTTAGGTACTTGCAAATGCAACTGTGGGGTTTTATTATGCAATACATACAAATGCTAGTGAATACAATATTTACAAGGATGACTGCTAGGTATGCGACTGACTTGGACTTTCAATGGCACCTATTTACTAGGTTTTCACCGATTGAATGGATCTTTATTTCTTTTTCTATTTTTAAAGCTTTTTCCTTTTTTTGCTAACAAGGCACCTATTTGCTAGGTTTTCACCAAGGCACTTTTTCTCTTTTTTCTCTTTTTTTGTATTTTGTATTTTGTCTTTTTTCAATTTTTTTCTTTTTCATATCATCAAGGTGCCTATTTGCTAGGATTTCACCAAGATAACATCTTTTTAAGGATCATATATGAATGTTTTTAGGCTTTCTTCGTGCTCAATTTTCCACTATTTTTGATCTTTTCTGGATTTTTGATTTGTTTGTTCTTTTCTTCTTTTCAAATGTTTTTGGTATTTTCAGGATCTCTTTTGACTATGTACAATAAATAGGATGCTTTCCATTTGATTCTTTGATACTCTTTATCTTTATCTTCTTTCATCTGCTTCATGTGTAGAACCTTTTGAGATGAATGTTATTGATAGGTTCTTGTAACTCTTCTCCATCACAATCAACTAACTTATAGGTGCCTGTCCCAAAAGATGAAGTGATCACAAAAGGTCCCAACCAGTTTGCTTCCCATTTTCCTTTCTTCTCTCTGTTTGCTTGATTTTTTGGATTCTCTCACAAAACTAAGTCACCTATTTGGAATGTTCTTGACTTGATGTGCTTGTTATAAGTCCTTGACATTTAGTTTTGATATACTTTCATGTGATCAAATGCTTGTTGATGTTTCTCATCTAGCAGTTCTAGCTCATGCAACCTAGCAACTCTATAATCTTCCTCACTTATCAAGCCATGTAGAGATACTCTTAAGGATGGAAGTTCTACCTCCAAAGGTAAAACTGCTTCTGTTCCAAAGACTAAGGAAAATGGTGTAGCTCCAGTTGGCATTCTAATACTTGTCCTACAAGCCCATAAGGTTGAGTTTATTTTTATATGCCAATCTCTACCTGAATTATCCATTGTTCTCTTCAATATTTTTAGGATGTTTTTATTTGTTGCTTCGACTTGTCCATTACCTTGAGGATAATAGATTGACGAAGAGTGGTGTATCATGTGGAACTTTGTGCATAACTCCTTTAGGTCCTTGTTTTTGAAGTGTTTTTCATTATCCTTTATGATGGCATGAGGTACACCATATCTACATATTATGTGGTTTAGGATAAACAAAAATATCTACTTTCCTATTGCAGTTGATCAGGGTACAAATTCCACCCATTTGGTAAAGTACTCTGTTGTAGTGATAATGAATTTATGCCCATTTGAGGATGGTGGATAAATCATCCCTATCAAATCTAGACCCCATTGATAAAATGACCAAGGTGTCATCATAGGATGAAGCTCTTGTGTGGGTACATGTATCATTTTCCATGATATTGACACTTTCTACAAGTTTTAGCAAAGTGACAAGCATCTTTCTCCATTGTAGGCCAAAAATATCCTATCCTAAGAAGTTTCTTAGCTAGGGTTAAACCATTTGAATGCAACTTGCAGACCCCCTTGTGAATTTATCATAAGGCTATATATGATTCCTCTTTCTCTATACATCTAAGAAGCATTGTGTCTAAACTCTTACGATACAATGTGTCAGAGATTAGGGTATAACGAGCGGCTTGTCGGATAAAGCTTTCTTTTGGTTCCTGGATTAGTCAATGGGTAGGATTTGGTCTTTTAGGTAAGTGTAAATGTCTCCATACCAAGGTGATTCATGTGTTTTTAGCAAACAAATGGTATGAGGATGGGTAGGATCAAATGCGGGTTGCTCAACTTCTGCTACCAGGAATTCATATCTGGCGCTTTGATCTAGGATTTGGAGAAGTGATGCCAAAGTAGCCATTGCATCTAGTGCTTTATTCTTCTCTCTTGGTACTTGCTAAAATGTGATAAGAGTGAAGTATTTCTTGAGATTCTCAACCATAGTTTTTTAAGGGATCAACTTGTTATCTTTCATGAGATATTCATCATTAATTTGATTGATAACTAGTTGTGAATCTCCATAGACTTGTAGTTCTGTCACTTTCCACTCTAATGCCAGCTTGATTCCAATGACCAATGCTTCATACTTAGCTATGTTATTTGTGCATGGGAATAGAAATTTGTATGATTTTGGAATTGTAGATCCTTGAGGAGTTATCAAAATTATGCCTGCTCCCAATCCATGTTGTTTATAGGAACCATCAAAATATAGTTGCCATATTTTTTCTTCCACATTCACAATTTCAAAATCTGGGAATTCCACTTGTATTGGATGGTCATCTTGTAATGGTGATTCTACTAATTGATCATCTATGACTTGGCCCTTGATAGATTTTTGATCCACATATTCTATGTCAAATTCACTTAGCACCATGACCCATTTGGCTAGCCTTCCATTCAATGGTGTTTTGATAAGAAGATATTTCAAGGGATCTATCTTTGCAATGATTCTAAACTTGTGGGATAACATATAGTGGTGTAATTTTTGGGAAGCAAAAACTATGACCAAACATTCTCTTTCAATGAAGGTGTAGTTAAACTCATATTTCACCAAAGTCCTACTTATGTAGTAGATGGCCTTTTATTTTCCTGATTCATCTTCTTGTGCCAAGAGTGCCCCTAATTAATTAATTAATTAATTATATTAATTATTAATATAAACTAGAATACAAAAGGGGACTTAGCCTTGAAAATATCATCTATCTAATAGTCCACCACCTTGCTTTAATCTTACCCAAGCTCACTACATATAGTATAAAATAGTAACACCATTCAGTAATGTTTGCATAGCTATGTGATCTATCCCCTTATAAAAATCTCAAATGAGAATGTCCCCTCTATCCAAAGCTCTTACAAATGCATCAAAATGAGTAGTACCCAACACTTACAAACTTAAAATGTTATGAGAAATAATAATAATAAAAATGTCATGCTATGGAAACATCAGACCTACCCCTTCCTTGGCTTCCCCATTGGTCCATTGAACCAATAGTATTCAAGCCCAACAACCACTTCTATTTCTTTGCCTAGTTTCTCATTGCTGTTCTCCATTTGCAATCTCTTTTGCTCCATCTCCTTTGCTCGTAGGTGATACTTTAGGAATTACCATCCAATAGTATTTTCCTTACACCTCTCTTCCTTATTGGACATTGCAATACATATCAAGAATGGTTAAATTAGCGATTGTTGGTCACCCACCTTATGCCAATTGCCCTAGTGTACCCTAAATCTCATTCTAGGCTCTGCCATGGTCACTAATGGTGCCATTCCTCTACACTACTTCATGGATATACATGACTTCATAACCCACAATGCCTCCTCCTTAGTGTTGATCTCAAGTGCCCACACCAAAAGTATAAACGCTATGTCTATATTAGACTTGTATCTATATTAAAACTTCATAAACTCCTCCTCAAGAAATAGATCAACCATTTACCTGAATCCTAGTTTTCCCAAGGTAAACACACTCAAAAATATCTTTCTAGATATTTTCTTTGTAGTTATTAGGGTGAAATTAGACTCTATATTCTCAATCATCTTGTTGCCTTCCTCGACTATCCTCCCAAACTAGTAACACAAAGTGAAAAATGATGCAAATATTCACACCATTGGTGATCTTAAATCCACCTTGCATGTCTCTCACATGCATGTCCATCATATCAAATAAAATCCATCTACAAAAATGTACAAAAGTGCCTCATATCCTACCATGTTTATCCTTAGAGAATGATCACATCATTTCATATGCCTTTGGCATTAATGACACAACATGCCATGAATCGATATATCCATTAAATTAATGCAATCCACACAATTCCCACTTATAGTAATGGTGATGAACCAAATGAGCTTTGTATTTAAATTTAAAAATGAAAGGGTGGGACCATGAATCTATTCTAACATATTAATCCTCCTTAAGTCTAAAAAGATACCTCCTACCTTTTGAAAAGATAATGCTCATTTAGTAAGAGTGTCAGCTATATGGTTTCCTTCTCCAAGAACACGTATGATTTTTAAAATTTTAAATTGGCATAGCTTATACTGAAAGATATTCACTATCTTTTCAATCTTCTAAGCTTGCACCTTGCCCTTTGTAATGGTGTTGACTATGATATGAGAAACATCTTCCAAATGTAATTGCTCTACCTCAATTCTCTAAGCAATTTCTATCACCGATAGAGTTACCTTAACCTCCACATCATTTTTCATCTTTTCCTCAAATCTATAGGTTTCCATTGCCAAAATATTGTCTTCCAAGTCATGTGTCACACACTCATCTCTCAAAGGATCAAGATTCCCCTTTGATGAATTGTCAAAGTTATTTTTTTATCTATCCTTTGTCTGGTTTCTCCTACTTGACATCCAACCTTGCAACTTGATTTGGATTAGCCCTTGATAGCCCATAAATGGGTGGGACCTTAAGAGAAGGCCAACACCTTTGCAAAATGGAGTTATACATTCCAAAGGGGTATTTGGTAGAGTTCTAATTCAAGGTTATAGTATTCACTAGCTCAAAAATTGATTTCTTAATTCATACACATACTCTTTCCATTATTTTAGCCTTCCCTTGGAAGATATTGTATAATCCTAAAAATTTATCACCCATTTATGGTGTCTTTAGGACCTATTAGACCCCATTTTAGTGATTTCTAGATCCAAACATGTTTATGCTTGATTTTCCACATCTGTCATTTTCTTTCCCTAAGACTTTGTACACTTCCCAAGCCCCAAATTCACTTTGAAATTAACCCTATCATGACTAGGCTGACCCAAATTGGCCTTGTCCTTGGGCATTGATTTTGAGTGGACTCCAAGCCCAATGCAGGGGTGTTTTATTTTCTAATCTCATTTGTGGTCATCCTCACAATACTGAGTCCCAAAATGAGTATAAAAGGACATAAAATACTCTCATTTTGATATACATACATGATCTACAATTATATTACATCCTTATGCAAGAAATTTCTATCAATTGATCAAGCGCAAGTAAGTCAAGGAATTCAAGTTGTGCAATTAAGGATTTGGACTCAAGATTTGAAGGCAAGCACCCATTGAAGATCTCCAAGTCTGGATCTCTTCAAGTCTTCATTTAAGCAAAGGAAATCTTCCCTAGTTGTTGCAATTTTCTCTATCATGGATATGTAGAGGAATTCTCAAGCTAGCAAGAAGATCCATGAGCATACATTCATTCAAGATCTAGGATTGACAAGTGTAGATCAATTACATTTGTGAAGACATCATTAATTTTACAACACATTTCAAGAAAGCATACAAGAATCTTTGTGGGTTTATCAGATCCTAACATCCATCCATGAGGGTTTTTCATGCAAGGTGAATACTTACATTTACTTTGTTTACAAAAATTTCCTTATATAATTTTTATTTCATTACAAGGTTGATTCCTATAAAGGGGCTTGACCAAGGCAATCCCCTTTCCACAACCTTTTCCCCTTTTTCTTATGTGTAGGAGTAGATCATCAGAGTTTTATATCTGAGTTTTTAGAGGTACAAAACCAATGACCGATCCTTCACAAAATTTACCTGATTTTGAATCTCCAAGAAAAGGTTGAATTTCTTGGACAAGGCTCACTTGAGTTGGCATAGTCCCAAGAATCTGTAGTTTTCACAATCAAAAGATACAAGTACCAGAATGCCAAATCTAGAATAGTTTTTTTTCCTAACATCTCTTCGACAATAAAATCCAGATCTAAAGTTCACTTGTTTCCTCCTACCTTTCAAGGTGAGTTCTTTCTTTCCATTCTCCTCTAGCATTTAATTTTATACATCAGTACTGATATTACATCTTGTTAGTAGTCATTTCTTTAGACATAGCATCAATTCCTTTCATACATTTATACATCTTATCACACATATTCATGTTTCACATCTCTTTAAGGAAAGTAAATCCCAATTCCTCCACTCTCATTTGGATCTTGCATTAGAACCCCTACATCCTTATTGGGTTGTGCTAGTCCAATTTATTTTAGGGTGATCCTTTAGGATAATACTTACTTTCTTGAATGTACAAAACCACAAAGAAACTTGGTGAGTGATGTATTATTCTCTACATAGCATTGCTCACCATTTTCTTATGTAGATTTTGGTGAATACAACTTATAACATTTCCATTTTGATTATGGTGTTAGATCCTCTTTCTTGCAATTACATATCTAGATATGCTTTTTATGCATTGTGATAGTCACTATTTACATTATATCTTTGCTACATTGTATGCATTCATATGTAGTTTTCATTTGATAGTTAATGTTCTTGTTCTAAAAAGTCCTTATTTTTATATATTTCTTTCAAATCTCATAATTGAATTGCATTTATCTTTCCTTTCATTCCTTTTTACATGAGTGATATCACTTTGAGTCCTACCTATATCATTATTGTTAGAATAAGTCATATACTTATGGGTTCCTTTGATCTCAGACCCTCCTTCTTTCCTAGGACTCTTGATGAGACTAACATGCATCTTAATGACATCAATCCTACCATGAATAATAACTCTTCTCATGATGAAGATGAAGTATTAAGGGTTCCTCCTGACCAAGTACAAAAACTTTCCCATGATTTTGAAAAGTTGAACAATGGCTAGCTCAAGAAAACCATAATCTTGAAGCTCTTTCTGTTGTTGAAGGCATAAAGAAACTTATTAATAATGATGAACATTGTCTTAACATCTTGTGTAGCATTTCTCATCTTTTTCATTCCAATGTTAAAACTCTTAGGGATTGTTCTCAATATTTAGGTCTCACTCCACCTACTACAAGTGTTGAAACCTCTTTGCCTATCTCTACTTCCATTACTAGTGTGTCTACTTTTACTACACTTATTATAACAACTTCAGTCCAAAATTCCAATCCTACACATGTGAGTCTTCATAATCCTATTCTTCCTTCCATTCCTTCAAGTATTCCATGTGTTTCATTTCCTTCATCCATTCCTACTTACCATAGTGTCCCTTTTTCCTATTAAAACATTTCTTCCATTTCAAACAATGTTCCTAACATTTCTCATGTTTCTCTTGCCACTATTTCTTCTACTGATTCTACCATTATAGCTTGGCTCAAAATGTGTCATCTTTGCAAAAATAATTTACCTCTATGACTCAATCCAAGTTTAATATTCCTACTTGTGATATTACTATTCCTTTGTCTTTCAATATCACCCGTGTTGTTATCCTGCAAAAAATTGAGATTCCTCATCTTGAGACCTATAATGGTAGGGGTGATCCTTTGCTTCATGTTAAGACTTTTGAAACCTTTTGTATTATTTTCTGTCATGATCATAGGTTCATGGAAAATTTGTTTACTAGAACCTTTTGATACAAATACCTTTAATGGTATTGTTCTTTGCCTCCTTATTCCATTGATTTCTTTCACAAGCTTGCTAATTATTTTATTCAACAATTTCAAAACAATATTGGTCTTCAAATTTATTTGAGTGATTTGATGCATTGTAAACAAGGAGTTAAAGAAAAATTTAGTGACTTCATTGGTAGATTTAAGTATTTACATGCTTAGATTTCTTATCATGTACCTGATGTTGATGTGCAACACATTTTTGTTCCTAATTTATAAAAAGAAATTAGAGATAATATTTTTTTTTCTCTTCCTTTTGTCAATTGTGTCCAGTGCTTCATCACTATCAACTACAAGTGAGTCAATTTGAGAGAACCACTCTAATGGCTCATGTTTTTGGTGATGAGAGTGATGTCACATCCAAATTCAACAAGTTTCAAAAATTTAAATCCTTTATCAAAATCAACAACTCATCCAACACTGTTGATGAACAAGTGGAAACAATATCCAAATGTGTGGCTCCTTTGTCATCTATTTTTAAACTTTCTCATAATTTTACTCAGCTTTTTGAATCTTTGCATAATGTTTCGTTGAATTTAATTATTGCTAATGTGTTAACAATTCCTCCTATAAAACCCATTGATCCTTCTAAACCTAAATCCAAATATTATGATCCCAAAGCTTTTTGTTAATACCATCGTCAACCTGGTCATGATACCGTGAAGTGTTATCATTTAAATTTTTTTATTCAAGACCTTATTGATTCCAACACTATATTTGTGGACATAAACAATAATAATGAGAACATGTATGTAGAAAATCCAAACCAAAACTTGCAAATCTACCCCAATCCTTTTCCATCTCATTCAACCAATAGCATTGACCAAAACCAACCTTCTTCTTCTTCTCCTTGTATTGACTATGATGAAAAAATTGATGAAGGTACCCATGTGGTCAATCAAGTTGAGCAACCCAAACCTAAACCCAAACCTTCACCTTAGATTTGCATTACCTTTGACTCTTATGAGACAATTAAAGAACTTGATGGTCCCCTATATATTGTCACAAAAGTATATGATCTTCCTTCTCATGGTGTCCTTATTGATCCCACTTGCATGGTGAATGTGATAACTGAAGAACATGTCTATAGTAAAGGATTGTAACATGAATTCTATGATAAATCTGATGTTATGATCCAAACTTGAAATAGTTTCATTTATCCTTCCCATGGTTCCATTTCATTTCTTGTTTAAGTTGGTGGTAAAAGTGTACATGCTACCTTCACAGTCATCCCAACTTCTGATCAATTCCAAGTCAAACTTGGTCTTCGTTGGTGTACCTCCATGAAAATCTTGGCTTCTCATATTCATAAGTGTGTTAAATTTCCTCATAAGACATAAATCATGACTGTTAACCATATTCTTTATCAACCTTCCATACCTCAAGACTCAATTGACCTTGATTTATTTTGGCCTTCCATGCCTCAACCAACTCAAACCTATCCTAACCATCACTTTTTCTCATACCAAGCCTATAAGGTCCACAAGATTTGTGAACTTAGTAAAGCTAAGGATGATCTTAGATGTGGACTTCTTCCTACACCACCTATACCTCCTCTTACTATTTCTTATATGCATACTTCTCAACCCATATCTCAACCTAGTGTGGTTCCTTTCGTTCTTCCTCCTAAAGAAGAAAAGGACCCCATGTTGATTGATCCTCTTGCAAACCAAATTTCTAGCAAAACTAAACACAACCGTCATGCTCGTGATCATCATTGCAAGTGTTGTGCTAGAGCCCATCAATGTGTTTCTCAAAACATAGCTTTGCCTCATACACCTCCTCATGCTTCGCTTCCCTTTGATTAGCCTATTCTTGATCCCACAAAGGAAGCAAATTTAAACAACATCAAAATGAACAAACATGAAAATGCTATTCATATCTTATATTTTATTGCAATTAATTTGGATGAAGAAGATACTCTTGATGATAATATTATTGATGCTAGAAATAATATTCATGCTAGTAATTCTGATGACTATGAGATTATTGATATTGATCATGATTTACTAGCTATGCTTTCACAACAATTATCTATCACTCCTAGTGACAAACAAAGTGACCTATCTTCACAATTGGGTGCTTGTTTGGAACTGGTTATTGTTCCATCTGCTATGCTTGATGTTTCTCCTCTTGTGAGTTACCCACCTTCCCAAATAATTATAGACTAATATTGGGGGGGGGGGGGGGGGAACAAGCGATACACTTGACTAGCTCCTCTTGTATGATAGATTCTATGTGTTTGCCTATTGTACTATGCTTCCCCAATGATGTGATACTTGTTACATGTTTTGTTTAGATTTCTTTAAAAGACCCTTGTTGCTCTGTTGGCACAAGGTGATAAAGGAACCACAATATCATAACCATTCTTCTATTTGTATCTCTATCTTCTTCTATAGGTTGTTATATGTTATGTTGTACCTATACCACTATTCAAAAATGTTCCTTTGTGTTGTTTGCATGGGATGATGAAAAATGGTAGCTACCTTTTCTTTTTGGTCTTCGTGATGATGACCCAAAAATACTCTTCTTTGTAACTATTACGTGCTTTTATTTGATTGTGTTTGTAGTTCTACTACCTTTAGGGGATGATGACATTTCATTTTGACATAATATTTCACATATTATCATATGATCATACTGACTCCATAGTTAATAGATCCCTTTCATGATCTCTTTTTTCATGTACTCATTTCCCTTGATTTGTCCTTTCTTGGGGACATTTCATAGTGTAAACATTTCTTGTGGGTGGATGTACACTTTGTTAAAGAAATTTCTCCTATCGAGGCATTTGCAATCACTTTAATGTGGGGGAATACACTCCACTCTATGTTTCACATTTTGCACACACACATTGATACTTTTCATTTTTTCTTTTTGACAAACCGCCCTTTGGATCTCTTAATGGATACACATTCCTTAAGGATTGATATTCCTTTTCTTTTTGATCCCTAAGTAATCTTACCCTCCCTTAGGACAGATCATTCTTTGTCAGATCCCTTATTGGACACACTTTCCTTAAGGATAGGTCCTTGATGGATTGAACTAGCATAACACAACTTGATAAAACTTTCAATGTCATCTTCTATAGTGCTTTCTTGGTTTGGTTGATAGTAAGACAAATAATATTACTGGGCTAAGGTAATCTCTCTCTCTCTCTCTCACACACACACACACACACACACACACACATCTTGGTTTTAGATTTTATGAGGACTTAAGTCTCTTGGTAGCTTTATTTTTCATTGTCTCCTTGACCTTGATGAGATCATCCTATTTAATTGATCTACTTTACCTTGAGTATGATCTTGTCTCATAATCTGCTAAAGTGGGGGCTAAATGTACCATCCCAAAAATTTACAACCCATTTATGGTGGCTTTAGGACCTATTAGACCCCATTTAAGTGATTTCTAGACCCAAATGTATTTATTCTCTATTTCTTACATCTATCATTTTATTTCCCTGAGACTTTGCACATTTCCCAAGCCCTAGATTCACTTCAAAATTAACCCTGCTAGGACTAGGCCAACCTAATTTGGTCTTGTCCTGGACAAGGCTGACCCAAATCAGCCTTGTCCTTGGGAACTAATTTTGAATGGCACTAGGCCCAATATGGGGGTGTTTTATTTTTTGATCGTATTTGTGGTCATCTTGTCAATAATGAGTCCCAAAATGAGTATAAAAGGACACCGGAGCCTCTCATTTTTACATACATACATGATCTACAATTACATGACATCCTTATGAAAGAAGGTGTTGTTAATTGATCAAGCACAAGGAAGTCAAGAAATTCAAGTTGTTCAATAGAGTATTTGGACTCAATATTTGAAGGCAAGCACCCATTGAAGATCTCCAAGTCTCCATCTCTTCAAGTCTTTATTCAAGAAAATGCATTCTTACCTAGTTAATGCAATTTTATCTCTCATGGATAAGTAGATTAATTCTCAAGATGGAAAGAATATCCACAAGCACACATTTATTCAAGATCTAGGATTAGAAAGTGTAGATAAATTGTATTTGTGAAGACATTATTGATTCTACAACACATTTCAAGCAATCATACAAGCATCTTTGTAGGTTTATCGGATCCTAACATCTATCCATGAGATTTTTTCATGTAAGGTGAATACTTACATTTACTTTGTTAACAAAACTTTCCTTATGCAATTTATATTTAATTACAAGGTTGATTCCTATATAGGAACTTGACCAAGGCAAGCCCCTTTCCACAACCTTTTCCCCTTTTTCTTGTGTGTAGGAGAAGATCGTCGGAGTTTTAGAAGTACAAAACCAATGACTGATCCTTCACATAATTTACCTAATTTTGACACTCCAAGACAAGGCCAAATTTCTTAGACAAGGCCGAATTGAGTTGGCATAGTATTGGGAATTTTCAATTTTCACAATTGGAAGATATAGGCACCAGAATTCTAGATCCAAAACAATTTCTATTCCTAATAGATTTGTGACACTAAAATCTAGATTTGAAGTTCACTTGTTTCTTCCTAGCTTTCAAGGTGAGTTCTTTCTTTCCATTCTCCTCTATCATTTAATTTTATACATAAGATCTAATATTACATATTGTTAGTAGTTATTTCCTTAGTCATAGCATTGATTGCTTTCATACATTTACACATCTTATCACACACATTTGTACATTCCAAATCTCTTTAAGGAAAGTAAATCCCAATTGCTCCACTATCATTTGGATATTGTATTAGCACCCCTACATATTTCTTAAGTTTTTCTGATCTGATTTGTTTGAGGGTGAGCCTTTGGGAGCATACTTACTTTCTCGAATGTACAAAACCATAAAGAAAATTGGTGAGTGATCTATTATTCTCTACATAGAATTTCTCACTATTTTCCTATGTACGGGTACATCTATTATGTTCCTTTCATGATTCTCATATAATGGAAGATGGCCATACTTTCCATATACATGTAAAAATAGACATGTAAGAAACAACATGATATATTTGAAAGATTTGAAGTAGTGTTTGAGGAAACATAATGAATCGGTTCAACTTTTTAAGGACAAAATACCAACATTGACAAGCAAATTTACAATGAAAATATAGGTGATCTACTCTCTTCTATACCTCTCCATATAAATCACATTGAAATGGTCCATGGAAACCTAGTCTCATGATCCTTTCTCCTAATCCGTTCTCCTAATAGAATCCTATTCTTCAATGCTAACCACTAAAAGGAACCCGATTTGGGTACAATACTTGTTCCATAGTAAATGATGTAGGAACTCTTCATCTTCTTGTGCATCTTCCAATAGTTTAAACCAATTTATCAATCCATCCCCTCTCTTATAGCCACACCAAATGAGTTCATTATTTCCCCCAAAAAGAATAATACATCTATTTATAATAAATTCCTTAAAATTATTAATGTCCTCACGACTTAAATTTAACTCCTCATAACTTCTCCAATGCCAATTAGAAGAAAACATGTCACCTTCTTGAATCATATAGTCAACCATCTTTTTACTCCAAATAGCTTCAACATTCCTTCTAATTGTTTCAAGTCTTTCATTGTTTATCATGGTTGGAAGTCCTTACCATGAATCATCCAAGAATTTAGCCTTCAATACATCATCCAATTTACATGTGAGATGGTCCATGACCACTTATCTACACCTTATCAAAAAATTCCAAACTATAAAGCCTTTTGGGGGATGTTTAATGGTTATAATTATTTCCTAGTCCTAATTATCAAAGTATATGTGGCTAAGAATTTTGGCCCTTTTCTAATTAGCATTTGTATACATTCACCATACAAGTTCAAACCTAAAAGCCTCATTTAAAATATTCCCCTTATGTAGACTGGAAGCTCTAGTAACTTTGGGATTACACATTTTATTCCATGAATATAAGGGGATTCTATCCTGGTCCCAACTTTCATTCTAGAAGAACTTGCACATTTTCTGCTCAATTAAGTTGAGGATATTGGTTGGGATCTTCATGAACATCATTGAGTATAGAGGGATGGATGAGATTACTAACTTTAACACCAAAATTCTACATGTCAAAGACAACCACCAACTCTTCCAACATTCCAATTGAGTAATAAAATAACCAACTAGCTTGTTCCATAGATGTTCTCTACTTGCATCACCAAAAAGTAGGATGACTAACAATTTCCTTATAAGAGAGTCATGTTTGATGTTCAAAGTTCTACAAATTTCTCTTTTCTACTCAGGTTTGGTGTTAAAGAATAAAATTTCTAATTTTAACCAATTGACCATCTACCTCGAGACCTCACAATATTTTTCAAAAGCTACCTTAATGATTCTAGCCTCTCAAAAAGACACCTCACCCATCAAAAGTGTGTCATCAGTAAATTGATGATGAGGAGTAGCTTCAAGTCCTAGGATAATTTTGACACCATTTTATCTACCTTCCCAAAATTTTTTCCATTATTATGAATGGAATGGAGATAGTGGATCTACTTGTTTAATTCCTTGGGAATTAGAATCAAAGAATCCCTAAGGGTTATCATTCACTAACATAAAAAATATTGATGTACAAGTACAACTCATAATCCAAGAATTCCAATCCCCATGAAATCCAAAAGCATGAAGAAATTTGAGGAGGAAATCTCTATCTACTTGGTCATATTTTTTTTCCTAATGTCCAACTTCACTATCATTCTATCTATACTTGTCATCCTGGTAGAGTGAACAATCTCATGTGCTATAATAATAACATAAAAAATAGAGAGATCCAACACAAAACCACTTTTATCAATTGAGATTATGAATCAAAGTGGCTTTTTTAGCCCACTGGCAATAACTTTGGAGAGCACTTTGTAGACCACATTACATAAGGAGATTGGTCTAAAATCATTAAAGGAGGTAATCACACCTTTCTTTGAAATCAATGCAATAAATGTATTGTTTAGACTTCTAAAAATATAGGCCTCTACTGTTGATTCTTCTACCACACCCTAGAGGTTTTATTTGATTATTTCCTAGAAATTTTAATAAGAAATTGTAGGAAAGCCATCTAGGATAGGTGTCCAATCCCCCCTAAAGTAAAAACAACCTTTTTGACCTCCTCTAAATCAATGGATTTAAGAATAAAATTATTTTGATCTTGGAAAATAACTTGAGGAATAATACCTGAGATTTCTTGGTCCATATCTCCTACACATTCATCAGGTGAGCTCAATAGGAAGGAGAATAATCTAAAAAATTCATGATTTATTTCATTTCAATTAGTCAACAATACACGAGTCTCATTGTATATCTTTGATATCCTATTTTTGGATCTTCTAGCTTGCACCAAAGAGTGCAAGAACTTTGTGTTCCTATACCCTGCTTCTAACCAACATTATCTGGATTTATGCTTCCAAAATATTTATTCTTTAGGAAGGATCCTGGAGTATTCTTGTAACATTAATTTTTACTCATTAAATTCCACATCAATCATCCCTTTAATATTTATGCAAGAGTTGAGTGCATCAAGCTCCTTTTCAATTCTATATTTCTCCATGAAAACATTCTTAAAATACTTCTTATTCCATTGATTCCAGTTTTCCTTTAAAAATTGTTGCTTCTTAAAAAAATGTAGGCCTTCTTACCATGATAAATCAGAGCATTCTTCCATAAAGATTTAAATAAATCTAGGAGGTTATTGTCATATAGCCACATAATTTCAAACTTGAAAGGAGATCTAATAGGAGCTACATCATTCTAAAAGTGCAAAGAGATCTAGTAGCGATCCGATCTGAAGTAGGGAAGGATGTGAGTTTCAAACTCAAAGGGATATGATGTTAGGAATGGGAACATTGAGAAGGGGGGGGGGGGGTGTGAATCAGTGTTCACTGTATTTTATCTTTTAACTTTAATCTTTATACCAAACTTAAATGCTTAAGAACTAAAATAAACATTCACATAAACATGAAACATGAAATCAACACATGACACCAATATGGTTACGAGGAAACCCAAATAGGTAAAAACCCTGGTGGGAATTGACACCCGCTAATATTCTACACTAGTGTTTTGTGATCCTTGTTAGAAGATCCTTAACCCTATTAGGAGTTGCTTTACAATTCTTTAAGTACAGTAGACCTTGTCAAGGGTCAGACCCTGCTAGGAGTCTTTTACAATAGTCCTTGTTATGGGAGTGGATGCACTGTCCTAGAGCTCACTGCTCAAGTGGTGAAGGCTAAAACCTTCTAATCTCAAATACACACTATATCTATTGGATGAAATGTCATTGTGACACTGCTTTTTAGATTAGTTCCTTTGATGTGTTGATGCTTTGACCTCTAGAAAAGCTCTAATACATCTTATAGTGTCTTCACACTCTTCTGCTCTACTTATCATAACTCTTTATCAACTTCCATACCGAATATAATGGGTGCATCTGATATTTATACGCGCATACAAAATAAACAACTAGGTCAGCCCTTAAACCTATTACATACAATGCTTCCAAATGAATTGGCTTAAGTGTGTTTACAAACAAACATATATATATGTTGAAAAACTAATTAAAATAGGCACATAGCCTTTACAACATTATAATACAGTCACAACTCAAAATGATAACTGTCGGCTGCTTACTCTGTTCTTCACTAGCACACACTAGTTGTGCAACTTCAACTGACTGTATCTTTCTCATCCTTGTATATCTAATTATGCGCTCATAGAATAAGAATGAATATAGTCTAACCGACTTAACTTCTAGGACCCATACCATAATTCTTCCATACGCATGTGCACTGATGCTCTGAGCTGCAGGAACTTTATACACTGTCCAGTCTTCAAAACTTAACCAATTTCTGATCTTCTCATCAAGTGCGTTGACTCCAAACTGCTATATGACTTTGTTGCCATAATGAGAAGACTATATTAAGTCATATACATCAGTATATCCAACTTTCCAACAATTTCCCCCTTTGTCATTGATGGCAACAAAGGAATATGGCTAAGTTACTAACTATTCTTAATACAAAAAACTTTTGTCTTCTATACATATACTTATATCTCCCTATACATATTATGATCCATATTGTATACACAACTTCCCCTTTGAAATTAATGACAAAGGTGTTACAAAAACTATATCTATACATACTTACTGAGGGAAAACATCCAGATATGCAATCTTTAGGTTATGGATCTCCTTCTTCCAAAATGAGATCAAAGAGTTTACTATCTGGAGATGGGTGCATAATGCATACTAAAGCTTCTCCATCTTCTTAAAATATGTGGAAGGACCTTGATCATAGGTTATCAGGGTGGCATTAATCTCCTTGATATTCTGATTTATAATGTCTAATGAGGGTGCAAGAGCATTCCTCAATTGAGTCTATTTAGCCGTTATCTTTGTCATCTCTTTTTCTACCTTCTCAATTTTTTCTATCTGACCTTGGTAGAGCTTATTGCACATATTCACATCTGTGGATGTGTCTTTCACCGAACTCTTTACTTGCTCAATCATAGCTTCTACCTCTTTTATTTTCTTGAAATGATTATCAGTGAGCTTATCTTGATCCATGCATTCTGCAATGATTCTTCTTCCTTGATTTGCAAAATCTTTTAGGGATGCTTGACTAGTTTTGAGTGAGCTAAGGTCAAGTGCAAAGTTACTGATTAGTTCATTCAATCTCTTCTTTAGATACTTTTCTTCTACAACTAGGGATGCAAATTCTTCAAGGCTTGAGAAATTGCTTTTGAAATGTGAGATGACTGTACTCACATCATCAACAAAATGTATCTTTGACACTTTCTTGTCCTTTGGCAATAAATCATTCAGAATGTTTACTAATTCTACTAGGAGGGGATTCCTCATCACTTATTTTTCTTTGGCCTTTTCCATGGCTAGGACGCTAAATTTTATCAGATCTTCTTCTTTCCATGAGTCCAAACTAGATGTGTCAGGTGTCAAACTTGACAAAAATGCCGTTGAAGGAGTGATGTACAACACTTCTTGTTCTGCTGACATTTAATCCTTTTTCTCACTTTCTTTTTTCTTTTCTTCTTATTTCTTTTCTTCCTCTTTTTCTATTTCTTTTTCTTGTTCTTTCTTTTCTTCCATCTTTTCTTCTTCTTTATCATTATCAATCAATGCTTCTTCTTGATGAGTGGGTGGTGTGTTGCTACATAACATTTTAGCTTCTTGTGTGCTCACAAAAGCTTCTTCAAACTTATCCAAGTCATTGTCTGTGGCTGCCATTGGAATCTCTACATTGTTAATGAGGATTGTATCAATTTTTTGTGTATCTATTATGGGCGCATAATTTAATGCATCTATAGGTGTTACCACTATAGGTGCTAAATCCTGAGGACTTGTAAATGGTATATTAGAGGTCTATGCTGCTTTGTCTTGCTCACTAGGTGCTTGAGTGATGGGAGCAGACTTAGGTTTCATGTGCTGCTCTAAGAATACCTTCTCAAAGGCCTTCTCTATTTCCTTAGTTATCATCTCATAGTCTTTGTTCATAATGTGTAGTGTTCTCATCTTTGTCCTTAAGTGCAACTTCACCAAATTCAATAAGAGTGTCTTTTCTTCAATAGAACATATTGGAAGATTGGAATCAAGTGTTTGTTCCCTTATTTTGAAGTCTTCTTCAGTGGCTCGTCTCTTCAAGGTATCCATAATCTCCCATACCTTATCTGGGATAGCTATCTTCAATTCAAGAACTGTCTTCTTGAATTTTATCATGTGTTAGATCAGCATCTCATGAATCTCTGATTTATCAATTTCATGACATTTATCATAAAACTTGGCTAATTGATCTAGCCTTCCTTATTCTACAATTCTAGTCCTTAACACTTGAAGACTAGGTATAAATCCTACTTCCGGAGGTGGCCGCACATTTTTCACTTTGCTTGTTGTGGCTCTAGCTGAAGGGTGACTTGTGGCAATTTTTTTTCTCCTCTTGGGAATCTTAGGAGATGCATCTATGTACTTAATATCAACTGTAATAGTGGGTGTAGGACTAATATCATCAATTTTACCCTATTTATCCTTTGGATCATCAATCTTCTCAATATTTACCTTTTTCATCTTGGGATCATTAGACTTAGCTTCCACTGTGGATGCGCTCTCAATTTCCAAAGCAATATTTTCTTCCCTTGCTTTGTCTAGGTCTTCTTGTGTTACTTCATGAATTCTAAGTATCTCAGGTGTAATCTTAGAGGCTTTCCTCTTAGTTTCTATGATGTTTAGTTTTGCATCTATTTCTCTTGTATTCTCCTCATAAGTTCCTTATCTAGGCTCATTAGGGTCAGTAGGAGCTGAGAGAAATACTTGAGCATATGCTTCCAAAACTTGTTCCTCTACTTCATATCCAAGTGGATGAATCCACTTTGTTCTAGGTACAACAACCTCCATACATGTATCTATTTCAACCATAAAACAAATTGTATGCTTTTACTTTTCAACAATGTTTTCTGGAATTCTATACCTCATTTTCATCTTGGCCCTAAAGGTCTCCAACTCCAATGTTATGTAATCTCTCAATGTACTCTCAGTGGATGCTTTGTTAGATATTTGTGGCATGGTTGGAATGGATTTGTCCAAATACAAATATGATACTTTCCCAACTATATGAAGGTACATGTAAATGATCAATGATCCAAACCTGAATATCTTGGTCTTGTCATGCTTGATTGCCTTGATGTTATCAATCAATTGTGTGTGCAAGATCTCACACAAGTTGAACTCTCCATCTTCCTTTACAATTCTAATGGTTGCTAGAATTGTGCCTGCAGACACACTATTCACCCTATTGGTGTGATGAAACCTGTATCCAAGTATCATAGACATCAATTTGATGTTAGCTTGTTTAATAGGCTCAATTGTAATTCCGCATCTATCACTCCTTGACATACATATTTGTTCAACAATTTTCCTAACATCCCTTCCCACAGGAAGGACGGTGCCAGTCTTAGATAGGCATGTCATCTCATATATCAAGTCACTGGTAATTCTGACTGACACATCACCTATCCAAAATAGGTCATCATGAACTTTGCTCAAAAGTATTTTAATCAATTTTGTCTCATAGAATTCATATGCCGTAGTATACTCTACTATGGGGTGATCATTCCACTTCACATATTCATCCAGGAAGGTTTTGTCTGGTTTTAACATTGTTTCCATGTGCACCCTTAACTTGTCCAGTCCTACTGGTTCCTTCTTACAGTAGATGTAAGCCCTAATGTCTTCCACATGCATAACACCCATAGGCATGTGGGAGAATGCTCCCTCTAAGTCATCTAGGGTAGACTTAAATGGATGCTTCTTAAAGAAATATCTTTTCTTTATTGCAACATCAAAAACTATGGGAGTGGCCATCACTTACTTGTTTTATCGCTTTCCAACTATATTCTAAGATAATCCAAAGACTTTTGAATCGACACGATGAACTAGGGTTTCTACAATCGATCAGGTGTACTGCAAATCATTGATAGATCAATTTGTAAGTCTTCAAAATAACTTCTAAGGCTCTTTCTACTCTCCTATCACTCTCAATTTGAATGCAATGAGTAATCAAACAACTTTTTGTGTACTTAAAGTGAAAATTCTTCCATTAATGCTTGCCGCGTAAACCAGGTTGTCACTTAAATATTTCCAAATTTTGTTCTGTTAACAATCAGTATGTGCACTCTTGCACAAAGGTTCCTTTACACTCCAAAAGGTTAAGTCTAAAGGCACATACACTGAGAGTGAGTATACTAGCCACACAGGGGTCTAGAGCTAAATTAGCTCCCCCTATGACCTTGAGGGCCATTCATCCAGATGTAGAGGGTGCATCCACTGTGGATGCATCCAATACATACTCATTAGTCTTGTCCTTTTTCTCTGAACAAATCAAGCTCACATCATCTGAGGCTTTGACAAATTTAACTTCTCCTTCAGGATCCAATATTGATTCTTCGACCTTTTTAGGGCTTTCCTGACCTTGCGTCCTTGATCTACAAAACTTTGAGATATGTCAAGCCTTGTTACAAGAGTGACAAATGACTGGAGGTCTTATATTCCTCGGCACATTGACATGAGTCACCATTTTAAACTGTCTAGCTGAGTGACCATTATAGTTACATATCTAACATGTAACATTCTAAGAATTTCTTACATTTGTCTGATTTTGATTTCTCTGATCATATTGAATCCTGTTCTTCTTACTAGTCTTGCAATTCATAGCTCTATGACCATATTTATTTCATGAATAATAGTAACCATTAAAAGGTCTTACCTCTGTACAGTTCCTTGCTATGTGTCCATGCTTGTTCCATGCAAAACAAGTGTGGTCTACTGGCTTGCGCTCATTCTTAGGTGGTTCACCATTATCTTTGGTTTGATCTTCAGTCTCCTTAGCATCAGTAGAGTCTTTTTGTGTATCCTTTCTTTCTCACATGTTGTCAATCTGATTATGTGTTTCATTGTATCCAATGCAGCTAGTATCTCCTTTGGCTCTTCTTGCATACAAATGAGATTCAATTAAATTAGAACTAGTGTGTAATTTATCAATGTGATTATTAGCCTCTTTCAATTCAGATTCCAAGCTTTCCTTATTGTTTCTTAGTTCTAGGATTTCCATGTTTGCTTGCCTCAATTCTTCATTCAATTGAAGATTCTCTTTGGTCTGTTCATCATAGACTTCCTAATTGTTAGTCAGCTTATCATCAAAATCTTCAAGTTGTTCTTTTAAGGATTTATTTTCTTCATTCAACTTCTTAACCATTATCCCTAGATCACTGGTAGAGCAAACTTTAAAATCTTTCCTTAGCCTTTTGATGATTAATTGAGCATCACTGAGTTTATCCCTTAGTTCTTCAGTTTCTCTTTTAGACTTCTCGAGGTCTTCAAGAGAAGCTTCCAGATTTCTTTTTAGATGTTTCATTTCTACTTTTTCCATGATCTCCTCAAGTGGTTAAACTTCTTTGCTGAGGACCAGAGCTCTGATACCAATTGTTAGGAATGGGAACATTGAGAGGAGGGGGGGGGGTGAATTAGTGTTCATTGTATTTTATCTTTTAACTTTAATCTTTATACTGAACTTAAATGCTTAAGAATTGAAATAAACATGAAACATGAAATTGACACATGACACCAATATGGTTATGGGGAAACCCAAATAGGTAAAAACCCCGGTGGGAATTGACACCCACTAATATTCTGCACTAGTGTTTTGTGATCCTTGTTAGAAGATCCTTAACCTTGTTAGGAGTTTCTTTACAATGCTTTAAGTATAGTAGACCTTGTCAAGGGTCAAACCCTGTTAGGAGTCTATTACAATAGTCCCTATCAGGGGAGTGGATGCACTGTCCTAGAGCTCACTGCTCAAGTGGTGAAGGCTACAACCTTCTGATCTCAGATACACACTATATCTACTGGATGAACTGTCACTATGACATTGCTTGTCAGATCAGTTCCTTTGATGCGCTAATGCTTTGACCTCTAGCAAAGCTCTAATACATCTTATAGTGTCTTCACACACTTCTACTCTACTTATCACAACTCTCTATCAACTTCCATACTGAATACAATGGGTGCATCTTATATTTATACGTGCATACAAAATGAACAACTAGGTCGACCCTTAAACCTATTACATACAATGATTCCAAATGAATTGGCTTAAGCGTGTTTACAATTAAACATATATACATGTCAGAAACCTAATTACAATAGGTGCATAACCTTTACAACATTATAATATAGTCGCAACTCAAAATGATAACTATTGGATGCTTACTTCGTTCTTCATTGGCACACACTGGCTATGCAACTTCAATTGACTGTATCTTTCTCATCCTTGCATATCTGATTATGCACTCATAGACTAAGCATGAATATAGTATAACCAACTTAACTTCTAGGTTGCATACCATAATTCTTCCGTATGCATGTGCGCTGATGCTCTGAGCTGTAGGAACTCTATACACTGTCCAGTCTTCAACACTTAACCAATTTTTGATCTTCTCATCAAGTGCGCTAACTCCAAACTACTATATGACTTTGTTGCCATAATGAAAACACTATATTAAGTCATATACATTAGTATAGCCAACTTTCCAACATATGCGGCCCAATTTCTCGCAATATAGAACTTGTCAAAATTCTTAACAATTTTGGAGAAGCCTTTCCTTCTATTCATCCATGTAAAGTTGCTATCTTTGGGAGTTATCTCTACCAACCTATTATTATTGATGAAAGACTAGAAATCCCACTAAGTATCTCCAATCCTTCTACAACCCCCCTTTTGTCTAAGGAAATTAGGGTCACATTAGATTTTCCCCCTAAAATGATAATTGAAGAGTCAATCTCCTTTATGCTTCTATCCACATATTCCCATAGAGCCCACTTGTGGCTTATACCTATTGGACCATAGACATTGATGTAGAACACCCATGTTTAACATTTATTATCATCATGCTAAGTTACCAGTTCAAGTTTGGTTCCAGGTTTGGGTACGAAGGGCCAGTTCACCGATACAACAAAATTTTGAAAAGGGGTTTGGGTTGGTTTGGGTTCATTAGTGCAAAAACATGTAAAAATTATATATATACACATATTTATGAAGCCTAGAAGCATGAGTTAAAATTAGATTGAACTAGGAATACTCCCTCTTAGGCTTAATTTCTTTGTCAATTCACATTTTGCACCATTAAATGAAGTAAACCATTGACTAAATGAAGTAAACAATGTCTAGGAATACTCCCTCTAGAGGTTGTTTGGAGTAGAAGTTGAACTATACCAAGACCAAATACCAGTTCAAACTAGTGAAGGTCCGGGAGGCATTTCCAACAAACTAGGTAACTAAGTCATCATCTTATTGCATTAATAATTGTAGGACTTCCAAAAGCTTATTACATCATCACCTTTGAGTGGATCTCCTTGAGAGGGTTTCATACTTATAGTAATCTTGTCATTTCAACATTGATCATTTACTTAGTTTTTGTCTCTATAGAGATAAGCTCTTGTTTCATTATCATTGTTATTGTGGAGATGGGAACAATAATGTGAGGTTTATCTTAGGAAAACTCCTTTACAACACCAATAATTTTCCTTATTTTTTTTGTGTGTGGGTTCAAATCCAATTGCGAGATGGGTATATATGAATAGAGGAGATAATGAAAGACATTCTTAGATTTTTAATGACTAGCACCCTCGTGCCTCTATTTTAACCTAGAATTTTTAGAAATAATTGTACAAAGCTTCTTGATAACATTTATGATTGTCTTCTTAAGTCTTTGTCACCTTTCAACTAGTGTACCCAACACTTGTTTCTAACGCAATCAGTAATAGATTTTAGCAAAAAATATTCTTTATATATCCTTTCCACATCTATACATTTTTTTTCTATATTTTCTATTTTTTGCTAACCTTTTGCAATTTAGCCTTCTTTTACGTAGTTTTTCACATACACACACACACAAAAAATTATAATGACACATAATCAATAGAAGTGTGGGACCAAGATAGCATGGATCTTCCTTGTGGATATAAATCCAAGCCCAATCAAACCTCTAATTTTGAGTAAAAAAGGGAATCGATCCTAGATTAATGCACATGTTAGTTTAGGATCACTTTTCCTATACATCATTTTGGTGAACATGAAAAATCTTAAACTTGTAATAATTTTGATTAATTTGCATTGCATTCAAGTTTACTTTCTTAGATTTATTCTAATTTTTTGGTTAAGTAAATATTAATTAGGCATTTATATTAATATGTGGCATGTGTTATAGTTTAGAAAGAAAATTTGTTTCATTCAATATCTCATTGTATGTTCAATTAGGGGTAAGTGCACCAAGACGGGGGACTAAAAATGGATCTTAAGATGCCACTATTTTTGTAAAATCAGGAAAATCTAATATTGGATGAGAAATTGAAGATAGTAAAACTCAAAATTTGAAGATGCAACAAGAACATTCTTTGAATCTACTTTCTAAACTAACATTATTTTTTGAAAATGGTGGATATGAAGGGTTTCAAAAAGTGGGGCTCCACAAGGTGGTCTTTTTTTATATTAAAAATATAATATAGCATTTGGTGTATCTACCCCTAAAATTCTAACTTCTTAAAGTATTCTAAAAGACACACATGTTATCACTAGGGTTTGCACCCTAGCTAAGCCTAGACTTAGCCAACCTTTGAAAGATGGGACTACTTTCAGGTTGTGGGTATGCTATAATAAATGCAAACCTTTATATTATGGGTTGGTTGGCCTTTTATGATCTCCTAAACTACTAACTTCTTGATGGAAAGGGAGAAATAGATGCTTATAAATGTAACCTATAAATTTTTACTGATTACAACTAATTCAACAAAGAAGCTAGCTACATTCACAACTCATTAACACCTAAGAAGATCATAAAAGTTTCATATGAAGGCCTTTTATTTTCATCCTTCATGAAAGATGAACTAACTCATTTTTCCTTGTTCTCTGCTTAGTTACTATACTTAGTGTGTTGACCAACTAGCCTATTTTCTTCCTTTACCGTTTGTATGTGTGAAATTAATGACAACTTATAAACTAACATTCTCCCCCTTTGGCATTGTGACAAAAACACATATGTATGTCATAATCAAAATTTTCAAAAACTTGTATACACCAAAATTGTAGACTCCCTCTGTCTATATGCCTCGGTAAGTATACATACTATACATATTTTCCCTTTTGTAAGTATACATATATTTTCCCCCTCTTTTTTGGTAATAATGCCAAAAACTATATATACTTACATCTTATAAAAAATGTTCTAATGGGTTTTCTTCAAGTTGGATAAGAGGTTTTCCTGTTCCTATTTTAGACTTTCTAATGCAATCTGATCCAAACTAAATTGTGCATGCATTTCAAAGATGTGATCTACCACTGAGAGCTTGGGAGTGACTACAAGATCCTTTTCTTTCTTCACATGCCTCTACATCACCTCAATGTGGGGTAACAAATCTTCTTGTAGCTCAGTTGTTTGATCCTTGAGCTTATCTTCTTCTCTCCTTAACTCATTTCTTAACCCATGAATATGCTTTACTTTTGCATAATGTGATTTGAATGCATGGGGTTTTGTAATTAAGATTTCTGCACTCTTCTGCAGATCATCATCTATCTTCTTAAGCTTTTCTTTTATTTCTACAATGAAATTCTAAAGTGCAAATCTTCTTCAAACTTGTGAGTATCTACTGAATAAGATTTTCTATATCACTTACAGTCTCAGATAGCTTCACCTTGTGAATTTCCATGACTTGGCTTATTTTCTCAGTTATTTTGAATTATATTTTTGACTCTGCTCTCTCTTCTATCTTCTTTTTAGCATCGGTATTGGGAGAATTGATGTGTCTGGTAAATGTTGCAATCTAGTCAATGATGGGAGTTGCCTCATCAACATTGACATAAGGTACAACCTGCATTAGGATTTCTCTCACATACTCAAGCACCTTTTTATGTTTAATCTCCTACCTCAACTTCCCCTGAGCTACTTTTCTATTGCATAGTTCACCATACCTTCTAAGAGCTTCAGGGTCTAAGGTTCTCAAGTCACATGAAGGTACCTCTATGAATTCATTCAGGATGACTGTGCCTTTTCCATGTTTCTTCTTCTTTTTCTTCTCCTATTTACTGGAAGTAGGGGATTGTCCATATGGAACTAGAGCCTTATACTCTAGATTTGACTTTGGTGGCTCGATGGAGAAACTTTCCTCTTTTTATTTCCCGTTTGCAATTCCCTCAGTGTGAGGTCCTTAGGCTTTTGGCCTTGTACCAGTAGTATAATTATCTACATTTGTTATTGTTTCATCTACTTTGTCATCTTCCTCTTTAGTTTTAGGCTCAATATTATCTTTATTTCCCTCTTCACCCTTATCTTCTATGGTATCCATCAGTTGCTCAGGCATATTGTCCTTGGGTTGCTTTGTAGTAGCAATTTCTATGGATTGTACCAAAATTGGTAAGTTACCTAGTATTTGTACACTAGCCACCTTGGTAGTCTTTTCATCCTCTATGATCTCAATAGTAGTAGTGACATGTTCATCTTCCTTGACCTCATCATTAGGGTCACATTTAGTGATATCTTCAATTAAGATTTCTTCATTCCTAGTTATTACTAACTTCTCTAGTGTATCCTCTTTCTCGGTGTAGCCAGCAAGATAAAATTCTTCTGCATATGTGTCATCCTCTAGCTTCTCGGTGTTTGATATGTGTATTGGCTCTTCAATTGGCCTTTGTGAAATAATATCTACATCATTAGAATGTACACCTTTGCCTCTTCATGTGACACCTTACTTGGGAATAACTATAAGTGCAGTTTGTTTTTCTTTAGCTTTGGACTTGAGAATTTTAGTCCATTTCTCTTTGCTCTCCTTATCAACCTCTTGTAGCTTTCCTTGAAGACTATTCATTTCTCTTCCTTTCATCAAAAACTTGTTATCATATTATTTCATCATATCAACAATCTCTGTAACAAATAAATTTGGTATTGCCAAAATTAGTGATCTTTCCCTCATCTTCTTCCTGGTATGCAAGGTATATGTCCATCTTGTTGATACCTTGTCATATAACTCCTTTGGAATATAAGTTTCAAATTCAACTGGTAACCTTTAAAATTTAATCATCATGCTGATGATTGCTTCCTCTAGTTTGTCCCGATCCTCGGTAGACATATGTACATACCTATTTATTTTAGGGTGACTAAGTCCTCCCTTTTCCTTTATTTAATTTAAAATGTCATCAATTAATTGAGATTTATTAACAACTACTTTGAATTTTCTGGTATCCTCCTCATCTGAGTCTATATCATCCTTATTTCTTATTAAATTTCTTCTTTTCTTAGGTATCTCGGTAGAAACTTGAGTACCTCTCTTAAACTGATATATTTTTATCAGTGTTGGCCTTGTAATCTTTACAAATCCATGTCTCAAAGGTGGGGAAACACCTATAGAGGACCTTGTCCTCACTCGTGTGGGGTTTTTTCCTCTTTCCTTTAGTTTCCTTCATTAGTTCTACTTGTATTTCCATGTCTATCTTGGTCTATTCATCATGTTCATTGTTACCGATCAACAATTGTTCCTCATTTGCTTCTTCAATCGACTTCTTTGCTTCTTCATCATCGAATTGTTTCTCCAAAGTGTCCATCATTTTTTTTTAATTTTCTTCCTACTTTTACTCTAACCAAATCCATTTTGATTCTCTATTTTGCTTCCTCATAGGTTCCAAACCTTGTTTCATTTTTACCTTTAGGCTCTTCTAGTAGTGCCTTTATTGACCTTGATGCTCGATTAATGTCAAGTTCATATCCCATTGGTGACAACCATGCATTCCTTGGTGCAACTACCTTTATTAGAGTGGAATCAGTCTCCAATAGAAAACATATTTCATCCTTGTACTTTTCCATCAACTGTGTAGGTATCCTTCTTGTTTTGTGCATTCTTTCCTTGAATTTTTTGAAATAATCATCCATAACTGCTTCAAAATTCTGGCCTAAATTTTTTATGAAATCACTGATTTGCATGATAACCATTTTGTTAACATCCCATTGAACATCACCGATTAAGAGGAATGAATTTTTGAAGTTGAAAAAGATACATACTAGGAGTGATCCAAACTTGCATTTGTTGGACTTAGCAACTCGGATTGTCCTCATATTTTCTTCAAGTCGCCTCAACATCAACTCAGCTAGGTCTAACTATAGTCCTTTCTTCACAATCTTGTATGCTATGTCAACAATGCCACAAGGAACAGTGTTCAATCTGCTAGATTGGAATACCTTATAAGCAATTGTGTATGCTCCAAATCTAGTCTCAGGATCATCAATAATCAGTGACCATTTGAATAACATCCTTTGAGATTATAACTGGTTGATCCAACCATAATTTTCCATTGTGTACTTGACTGAGTACTATCCTTGTCCACTCGGTCTTAAATACCTTCGAGAAGTGAAGGGCATTGGTTAAACCTTTGATTTCCATATGAGTACGCTCATCCTTTAATTTACCATCCACACATAGCTCCTAGTAAGTGGATTGCAACTCAAAATTGCCAATTTTACTAATCTTATAGTGAATGTAGCACCGGATGTCCTTTACCAAAAAAACCCTAGGTGGTACGCATGGGAACACACCTTTCTCATCAACTTGTAATGTGACCTCTAGGTGTAACTTATAATTTGGTTCTTCATATGTTGTAGTCTTGATCAATGTAACCTTCTTTTCCTTATCAACCTTAGATTGAACGATCTTTGATGAGGATGCCATTGCTTATAAAAAATTTACGGCTCTGTGAAAACTATATTTAAGTAGCTTAGTTTTCTTCAAACTTACTTGAATCACTTCAAAAAAGTCTGTGAAATGATCAAATCACAGTAAATAGCTTGGAATCTCTTTGCACAAATCTCGCTCTTTTTGCTCTAGTTTCACAATGCTAAAAATGAGTTGGCTCGACGTGTATTTATACCCAAAAATATTTCTTGCTTAAAAGTTTTCCATTAAATGCTTCACCAACCACAACTCGATTAATGATAAAATATTTAAATATCTCCTTTTGAAACTTCATCTCGGTGAACACTACCAATGCTCGGTTGACTATGCAACTCAGTTAACCTTATCACTTTCACCAATTAAAAAGCTTTCACTCGATCATGCTTTTATTGATTATACTCATTTAAAGTTTAAAACATATTAAAACCTAGTGCATCTTATTTCATGTTGATTTGGTATTCATACTATAGATATAAGGAGCTATTGTAAGATATAATTGTAATCACCCAAAAATGGTCATCTAGACTATTAGCCCCTTTCTAGCATTATTTGCTAAAATCATCAATTGCTTATTCTTGATCAAATCCTAGTTCTATCATTTATTCAATTATTTTCTATGGGCTAACCGTCTTATCCTAAAGTCTTTATTTAATTTAAAAGGAATTTTCTCCCCTTTTTTAAATAAAAAGCTCCCACTTTTCCTCTTATCCTAAGTTGCACAAATAAAGCACTATTCTTATTTTATAAAAAGGGAAAAAACACTTTTTATCTCATATGGACACAAAAGTCAACTCTTATTTTTCCATTGGAGGATATTTGTGCACATGGATTGCTCCTCTTTCAAGCTCCACCCTTGATTAAATCTTTTGCCTCTTAATCTCCATGGTCCATTCTTTCTCATTTCTTATAAAAGGAGAGCTCTCTTCTCATTCTTGGATCCATCTTTTGAATGCTAACCTTATGCTACAGGATTTCTTGGAGACTTTAGAGCTTTTGAAGACTTTGGAGCCTTTTGGAGATCTTTCTACATTTAGCTTTCATTCTTGCATTCTTAGCTTAGCTTCATGTTTATGCTTTCTTAGATTAGTTTCCTTTCAAGCTCTAGCTTAGATCTCACATAGTCTAAATAGTAAGGATTTGTAATACTTCTATCTTTCATTTTTATAGCTTAGCTTGCATTTACATTTCTAGCATAGTTGCATTGCATTTGCATTTCCATTTGTCTTCATTTGAATCTCCCATTGCATGGTTTACTAGCAAGGTTATTGGCTTAATAGCTCTAGCTGAGAGCATTCTTAACACCCTTGCACTCCATGCCTAGGGAGCTCTAAATCAATTTCTCAAGGTTTCCAATCTATGGATTCTCTTGGAAGCAATGATTTAGAGAAGTGCACATCTTAGTGTGTACATTTTTGGTGCCCACCGTGGGGCAGAGCATTATAGTTTTGTCCTTAATTTTCGTCAAATTTTCATCAAATTTTAGCTTCATTTTCAGCTCTCGAGTTTTTCAGTCTCAGATTATTGCGTGATAGTTTTCCAATATCATGCGATAGTTCACATATGGTGGTGCGATACTTTACCAGTTAAAGTATCACTCTGTTTGAGACATTCTGTCATGCTGTTTGAGACATTCTATCGCCTGTAGGTATAGTGAAGTATCGCCCAGAAATATATTATTGCCCTAGTATACTGTAAAGTATCGTGTGATATTTTTGGTGACTGTACTGTCACTTGTACCCAACAGTGAGTTGTTTCTTAGCTCTTTTATCTTGCAAGTTTTGGGTTTTCTAGTTTTTTTTTTATAAAATTTCAACATTTTCAAAATCTGTGCCACTCTAGAAAACTATTACCCATTTTAAAGAAATTTTCGCATACGGTATCAAAAATTGAAGTGTGATATATCGTTGGAAAGCTCTTTCTGAGCCTAATCCAACCATGTTAGTTTCATTTTTAAAATTTTCCATTTGATCAGCTATTTTACTTGCATATTATCTAATTTTTGATGTGCTAACCATTGTGGGGCTAATAAGTTGTCCTTGTAGGTGCTCTCATTGTTTGAAATATTTGCTTAAAAGAACGCATGTCAAATCTCCAAATGCACAAGGGCTACTAATGGTTTTTGCAAGGCTGCCCAAAGCATAAAAACCAATCAAGTGCTTGTTTAATTGCTTTCTTTTTAAGTGCGGCATATACTAGTTGTCTCATTTCTTAGGCACTTAAGATCTTGTTGTAGGAGTCTTTTGGTGGTAGGAAATTATGTTCTTCACCCTTGTGGTGAACCAGAAATCCTGACCCACTTTTAGACTTTAAAAACAAGAGGGTAATTGAACTCTTTGCTTGGTGTGTTTGGGGGAGATTCTTGAGCTAAGAGATTATGCTCTTCACCCTTGAGGTGAACCATAAATCTTGACACTCAAAAGTCAATCCACTCTTTGTTTAACATTAGGATCCTTTAGCGGGCCTTCTTTTGAGCAATCAAGAGGAACGACCCAAGTGGGGACAAGCTAATACTGAGCTATTCCAACCCACTATAATCTCAAGGCTATCAAGGACACAAAACCTTGGTAGACATAGTGCTTGTCTTTGCTTGATGTGAGTACTTGTGAGATTGTGACCATGAGGAAAATGTTGAGCAATAATGCTTAAGGTACTCTTGTGGCCGCGAGCTCCTAGTCCTTTTTGAGGAGCAAGGGGGGTACTACGAATGGAAACCCTTACTAAGAACCATAGGTAGAGGCCACCCTATTTTTCCGCTTAGCTTCTTGGTGCAAGGATTGATCCAAGTGGAATAACCCGGATCACCCCAAGATTAATCACCATCTGTGTTCCTTTGGTTGTGTCATTGACACCTCCATGACAAAGCCAACATCTATTGTGGGCAACCACTTTGTGTGAGGCAATGGAACATCAAGTGTGGGCCAAGTTGCTAAGTATTGAGCCTTTGTCCTTCTAGGCTAGCAAGTGCTTGAACTATTCTCATTGTTATGTACCTGTGCAAACATTCTTGAATATACAAACATCGCAGTAGTGCTCATAGAATTTTTCATTTTGATATTCCAATTGCTTGTCTTGGCAAGGTTGCTTTTGCTCTTGCACAAGTGTTTGATGACATGTTTGATCACCTACTATTTGCAAACTTGTCTATTTCCTGATATTACTATGCTTGAAACCAAAAAATTGTACTTACAATCTACAACATTGACCAAATTGCTTTCAAAACTAAATTTTTCAAGTTCACTAGTCAAGAGTCATACAATACTAAAATATCATCGCATACCCTCAACTAAGAGTCCTAAGTTATTCTTTTGTCTTGCTACTGTTGTAATTCAGAGCTGTTACACTTGAATTTTAACCAGTCGTAGAGTGTCTTTTCCTATTCTTATCTGAAGCTGGCTTGTTGTCTACATGCTTAGATTTTTTCTAGACTGAAAAAAATGAGCTAAAACTATTGGGTTTGAGCCTAACAAATGCTACTCTTGATCACTTGTCACACCATGGTTACCTCTATAGCTACTTGCTAATCGAGCTTCTTGCTCACCTCTCAACTTGAGTCAATTGATTGCTGTAAGTGCTTGAGCACCTTGGATGAGCCATCTCTTTTGTTCTACTTTGACAAGTGATCTTTACTAGCTTTTCTTATCTCAATATCTAAGAAACTTTGTCTCATTCTATTAGTCAACCAACAATTCTTTTCATGCCGGTTACAACTCGGTCTCAATTTGATCAAGGGGATCACCCTTTGTTCAATTATACGCAATTACCTTCTCCCACTAGATGCTCATGAGCACCTATTAGCAATGCTAGTTCTAGTTCTAAGGATTCTAAGGCTACCCTATGGTACAAAGGAGGCTTCCTCTTTTCTGCATTTAAGTCCTCCAAAAACACAGACAGTGTCTCACTCACTCTCACTGAACAAGAAAATTTTTGCCATTTGCAAGAACACTTTGAGCATAAGGACAACCAAGCTCATTTAGACAAAATGGATGCTACCAGATGCATGGCTATGAGAGGAGTATCTCATGAGCAACCCGAGATTAGTGGTTATGAGCATAGACCACTTTTTGGTAATAATGGTATCTATGGCAACAACACGCCACCTAGATCTCCTCCAAGATGAAATTTTGTTCTACCTTCTTCACCTCCTAGACCACCTCCCTCTCACCATGAGGAAGAGGCCATTGATGATATTTCTAGTGAGGATCTTATTGCATTTGAACAAGATGAGGACTCCCAACAAAAGATGCTTAAGCTTTTAGAGTGCAATGGAGACCAATATTTCCAATATATGACTTCTAGAGGATACAAGCTTCCTCCCGGCTATGGTGTCAGAAAAATTGTCCAACAAAGAGTACCAACTAAATTGGAAGTCCTTAAGGAAGAACTACGTCGGACAAATCAATGCCTTACCCAAATGGCAATAGAAAGAGAGCCTCCAAAGGTCTCCTTGTAGAATCTATTTGTGCTCTTCCATTTGATAGAAGTCTATACATGGTCCCATTTCCTAGGGATATTGAGGTTCCTAAGTATGAAAAATATGATGGAAACGGTGATCCCCACGACCATGTGCGTCACTTTTATGCTCTTAGCATGGACTTCCTTCATGAAGACACATTTTTGCTGTGACTGTTCCCTCGAAGCTTAAGAGGACAAGCTTTAGAATGGTTTGCCAAGTTGACACCTCCTTTGAAGACTTTTGATGAATTGGCTATGTGCTTTACACAACACTATTCATACAATATCCAACAGCCTATCACCATGATAGACCTTGGTGCTTTAAGGCAAAATCAAGGAGAGCCATTTGCTACTTATCTACAATGTTGGAGATGATTGTATTCTAGATATTCTCGTCGGCTGCCTGAGAGCGAAAAGATTGACATTTTTGTCAACACTCTAGTGCCTGAGCTATATTATGATCTAAGGAAACAAATTTTCTCCTCTTTCAATGACATGGTTGAAAGCGCATATAGGATTGAAGATGTGGCCATAAGAAAGGGGGATATTGTTATTAATAAAGATACTAGAGGCAATGACAAGGATAAGAACAAACCTTGGAATAGAAACAAGTATGTTATTAATGATGGTGTGGTGGACCTCCCTAAAGCTAAAGAGACTACTTTCAACCTTTCTAATGCCATCTATGCAGAAAAATAACAAGAATCTGCCAACACTCGAGATGCTCGTAAGCCTCAATATGCTAATAAGCCAAAGAAGAAATTTTGACGATGGGTCTATACCCCATTGGTTGAACCATATGATGTGATTCTTAAGATTTTGGTTTCCAATAATTATCTTACGCTTCCTGAGAAAAATCATCCCTATGTTCCGCCAGTTAAGCTAGATTGGTGGAGAGAGGATTATTACTGCCACTATCACAGAAACAAGGGACACAAGACTAACAATTGTTTCACGCTTAAAGATATTATACAAGATCTCATTAATGGAGGCATAATTCTCACAAATGGCTTAGTTAAAAACTCTAATCACTAGGATTTCAAAGATCCTCTACCTAAGTATGACAAAGGTGAAACCTCCCAAGCACATAAGAAGAATCATGATGCTAAGATCAACTATACATATACTTTTGATTCACCTGTGATTAACATGGTAGAGTCCGTTGAGAGTGTTCTTATGATGAGACCTCAAGATGATAGTAAAGCCAATCATGGTATGCCAAAGTTGGTCTTGCAAACATGAGGTAGTTCATCTTCTTGAAGTGAGGCATTGAATGCTGTTACTAGGGGGCAAGCTAAACTGGTCCTTAAAACTGCACCTGATCCTAAACAAGCCTCATCTTCCAAACCAATAGTTCCTTCAGCTTTGTCTAGCTATGATCTTGTCCATCAGTTGCAACGAACACCCACACAGATATCTATTTTTGAGTTGCTTGAGCTATCCCCTTTGCATAAAGAGATCCTTGAGAAAGCTCTTTGTACAGCTAATGTCCCTAATGACATTGACCTAGATAGGTTCCAAGCTATGGTCGACCACATCTCATCACCTCATTATCTATCCTTTTCTGCAGAAGATGACATATCTCTTAGCCACCCTCACAATCTTGCCTTACACATTGAAGTTATGGTCTACCATACCTGAGTCAACCGAGTCCTGATAGACAATGGTGCAGGGTTAAATATTATTTCTTTCAATGTCATACAACAGTTGGGTTTGTCATAATTTGTTGTAGATCCTAAGTGGAAAATCACTATAAAAACATGTGATGAAGTTGAAAGATCTTCCAAAGGTCTCGTCATGCTAACTGTCTGAGTGGGCCCTATCATGAAAGATATTATGTTCCAAGTATTGGACATCCCACTTGCTTATAACATCCTTTTGGGTCATCCTTGGATCCATGACATGCAAGCTGTGCCTTCTACATACCATCAGTGTGTCAAATTCCCACATAACGGAGCTGAAATTGTTATTCTAGGGGATCATTCTATTGCTATTAATGCTCTTGCTACTGCTAAAACATTTGTTCCTCATAAAAATCCTTCTAATGATCCTACTGCATCTCTAGTTGCTGCTGAGAAAACATTTAAGATGATGAGCCTTGGTATGGGTGAATACACACTGGATTCCCTTGCTGCTATGCCTACTTCTCCTAGATCATATGGGAGACCTTCTAATAAGATGAAGCCTTTTTCTTTTTCCATGACAATTTTTGGTAATTTTGTTCAAGCATCCGTACCCCTAGAGGCAGAAAGAGAAGAACAAGTTGTTAGAGAATGGATCTATAGAGATGAAGAAGACAGTACCAATATTGCTACTCCTATTTCTCCTAAGTGCTATGGTAAAGGCTATAATTTTTTGCAGAAAATGGGCTATCAAGGTCAAGGACCTATAAATGATAATGGACACACCCTAGTCAAGCCTTTGAGTCATACTAATGGCCGACCCTCTAAGATTACAATAGGTCTAGGATATGGTGCCGATGATGACCTCCCTACATGTTCTAGAAATGCTCCCATGATTAGTGATCCAGACACAGATACATATGAGTCACCACTGCACACTATGGCTCAAATGGGAGACAATCTTTCTTCTACTTCACTCCTTTGGGGAGAATAACACATACCTAATGAGGACATAGCTAAAGCCACTACACCTAGAAGCTGACAACATAGGAATATTTTGTGGTTAATGAAAAGAGGAGATCTCACAAATAATGATGTTGAAGCCTCTACTTCTAAAGGTCCTAAACCTTCTTGGTGCAAGCATCCCAGTAGAAGCGAAACAATAGATTCAAATGAATATGAATGGGATACCCTCTTAGATGGATCTTCCATAATGGATATGGATGTCAATGTGGTTCATACTTATGGTGACCAACCCGACGTAGTTGATGAGTCTCATGTAGGGTCTGATGAGTTTAATCCATGTATTGCTTTAGTGGACCACACTAGTCCTTCTATGATAAGTCTAGATCTTGACACTTTTAGAGCTTACCCTATAGGCTCGACCTCTCTTGTCACCAGAGATGACATCCCTCCCATAAATGCTATTGAACCAGTCACTTCATTTCATCTTGCAAAATCAGATCTCATAGCTTGGTCCACCCAGGATCAACATGCCATTGAACCTGTTACTTCTTCCACCAGTGAACCATCAACAAAAAGGACTGAATCAGAAATCAAATATCTCAATCATCAAATCAAAAGAAAAGAGAAATGGTCAAATGGTGAAAACCACATTGTGGTGGTATCCGAACCTAAAAAAAGTAAAAATAAAGACCTACTAAAAAATGATGATTATCAAATAAAAGAACACAAGCTGATTCTCTACAAAAAAATGGTGAACTTTTTCAAGAATTATTTCACATCTGTCATATTTCAGCACATTCCTAGAGCTTAGATCAAAGCTGCTAATGCCTTGGTTACTTCGGCATCCATTTTACAATTGAAAAAGCATACATCCCACTTCCAGTTCCTGCTGGAAGAATTACGCTATCCTGCCCACAATTCCTACAATGCCACCATCTTTTCCTATTTCCAAGATCATGTTATCCTTGAAAATCTCATCCATAACACTTCACACTTTACCCTCATCTCTGGTGACTTATATAGGAAGGGTCTAGATGGAACTCTCCTACGGTGTCTAGAAATAGAGGAGTTAGACAAAGTGCTAGCTGAAGTTCGTGACGATATATGTAGATCACACTTTAACGATCCTGTGCTAGCTTGGAAATTGCTTAGGGCTGGTTCCTATTGGTCAGGGCCCTCTATCATCATAGCAACAACATTTGGGTCTAGGGCCTATCAGTTATCTACATCAGAGAAAGCAGAGCTTACTGAGCCTATTAATGTTCTACAATTGCAGAAGTTCTATGCCTAAGGTTCTTGAGCTCTTTGTACATATCGTATTGATCCTGAAAAAATTCCAAAAAAAAATCATATATGATGCTGAAAAATCCTAAAAAGCATAAAAAGTACTAAATTTTTTTTTAAAAAAAAAAGCAAAAAAATTCAAAAAAATAGAAAAAGTGCCTTGGTGAAAACCTAGAAACAGGCGCCTTGGTAGCAAAAAAACAAAAAAATTGAAAAAAGTCCTAAAAAAATCTATCAAGTGGTGAAAACCTAGAAACAGGCGCTACTTGAGACCCTTTGCACCTATGTCTATCAGTCTTGCATGGTGCTCCTCCACTCCACTTTCCGCTTTGCCTCTCCTAGCCTAGAATTGACTCTTGTCTTAGTCTAGGGGGCATACGTTGTTCTAGCTTATCTTGGGTCTCTTTGTGCGTTTGGGTTTCTTGGGCCTCTTGGTTCCAATGGTGTTTTTCAACACCACCCCTATTGTGTTTTTCAACACTTTCCTAGCATCGATTGTTTCTCAACACTTATCAGATATCCTATCCACAGTCTCGAATGATGCAATATTTCTCACTAGCAGATATGATACTCAAAGTTTGACTCTATGACCTACCCACATGCACTTAAACACTTGACTTGCTGAAATTTTCTTTATTTCTTTGTGTGCTGTCTATGATGATTTCTTTGCTGAGTGTTCTCTCCCTAATATTTTTTTATGATGCCGAGCTAGAAGACTGGGGCATGAGGACATGTTTTATTTGCTTCCTGCTTGTGGGTATATCTTGTTGATCCTCCCTGTCATGAGCATTCGTGCTTGTTCCACTTGACACTAAGGACCTACAATGTATCATCCTGGACTATTTTATGCAAGTGCATACTTATAGTCATCTTGAATTTCCTTGTGTTTTGATGTGAGTATAATCTTGCCATATCAAACTTAGGTAATCTCACTGCACTAGTCATCTTGACCTATATGTCTTTGGTGCCTAGGTAGGATTCCCACATATCTATCTGATATAGATCATATTCAAATTCACATAGTCATACTAGTGTGTATTGTATGATCTTGCAATGCTACCAACAACGCTCGATGATGATTATTAGAGACTAAAAGCTTTGTGACCTTGCAAGTAAACCACTTTTCATAATAGCTTGCATTTTTAGGTTCATGTTAGTTTAGTTTTTCATCTTGCATATGGAGAGAGCTCTCCTTTCATCTTTCACAGACTTCTTAGTCAAAGTACGCTCACCTTTCACTTCTTCCTAATCATGTCTTTCACTTCTTGTCTTTCATATCCCATCCTTTTCTATTCATTTCAGGATCAAAACTGAAATTTGAGTTCATCTTGATAGTCAAAATTGCATTTCACCCTCTTCTGCATAGTTGGCTAACCATTTGTGGCTTGATCCTTCAATCTTCAATGGGGCATCTTCTTTTCTTCATCTCCATCTCTCTCATCCTTCTAGTCTTTCATTCATCTCTCTCTAAGGTCTTGACTGGGGCATATCTTCACTGCTTGATGGTTATTCTATCATTCTTTCATCTTCGATTATGATTTCTAGTGATTTGATCATGTTGCTCTTGCTTCTGCATTCCCTCTACCTGATTTCACTTTCGATCCTAAGGGGGAAAACACATCATATCCTATTGGCTATTCTCCATAGCATATGCTTGACCATTCCATTTTCTCTAATCGATCTATCTTTGCGCTTGACATGTTAGTTCTCATCTCGAGTTCTGATACTGTCCATCTCTTTCCTAAGTGTTCAGTATTGTCGCTACCAGACTGACCATGCAGGATTTGCTATCTCTCTGCACTTCATACTTTGGAGTCAGATCTCTATTGCCTTCTTGGCTGATCTATTCTTTGACATAATGTGTTCCTAGATCGATCACACATTAGTCAAAGAGGGACAAATGTAATCACCCAAAAATGGTCATCTAGACTATTAGCCCCTTTCTAGCATTATTTACTAAAATCATCAATTGCTTATTCTTGATCAAATCCTAGTTCTATCATTTATTCAATTATTTTCTATGGGCTAACCATCTTATCCTAAAGTCTTTATTTAATTTAAAAGGAATTTTCTCCCCTTTTATTAAATAAAAAGCCCTCACTTTTCCTCTTATCCTAAGTTGCACAAATAAAACACTATTCTTATTTTATAAAAAGGGAAAAAGCACTTTTTGTCTCATATGGACACAAAAGTCAACTCTTATTTTCCCATTGGAGGATATTTGTGCACATGGATTGCTCCTCTTTCAAGCTCCACCCTTGATTAAATCTTTTGCCTCTTAATCTCCATGGTCCATTCTTTCTCATTTCTTATAAAAGGAGAGCTCTCTTCTCATTCTTGGATCCATCTTTTGAATGCTAACCTTATGTTGCAGGATTTCTTGGAGACTTTAGAGCTTTTGAAGACTTTGGAGCCTTTTGGAGATCTTTCTACATTTAGCTTTCATTCTTGCATTCTTAGCTTAGCTTCATGTTTATGCTTTCTTAGATTAGTTTCCTTTCAAGCTCTAGCTTAGATCTCACATAGTCTAAATAGTAAGGATTTGTAATACTTCTATCTTTCATTTTTATAGCTTAGCTTGCATTTCCATTTCTAGCATAGTTGCATTGCATTTTCATTTCCATTTGATTCTTGGGGATATTGGCATTCTTGCCCTTGTCTTCATTTGAATCTCCCATTGCATGCTTTACTAGCAAGGTTATTGGCTTAATAGCTCTAGCTGAGAGCATTCTTAACACCCTTGCACTCCATGCCTAGGGAGCTCTAAATCAATTTCTCAAGATTTCCAATCCATGGATTCTCTTGGAAGCAATGATTTAGAGAAGTGCACATCTTAGTGTGTACAATAACTAATTAAAATTCAATTCCCATACTTGATTTTCTTAGGTGGAGGTGGTGAAATCACCTAACCCAAAGGATGAGGTGTCACTAATAGTTGTACTTGTTCCTGCATTATCTTCAGTTGATCTTCTCCATATTTGAATCATTTTCCTTTTGATTCCATTAATGGTATTCTCATTCATATCAACATTCAGTTTTGGTGCTCGGTCACTGCAATCTTTACTTAAGTGACCAACCTTGTGACAATGCAAACATGCCATTCTAAAATTTGTCTAGTTTGTATATTTTCCTCTCCAGTTTAATCTCATCCAATTTTTTGCAATATGACCATACCTACCACATGTTGTATAGTTAAACCAAGTGTTGTAATCCCAAGTATAAGAGTTACCTCTCCTTCTCGGTTGATAGGTGTTGTTTTGTCTTTTCAATTTCCAAACTTATTTCATTTTTGTCTTGCATTCTTGTGATGTATGTCCATGCATGTTGCAAGTGCAACAATGCTTTTCCATATAGTGCCTCTTAGGTGAATTATTCAAATTTGATCTACACTCATATGCTTGATGTCCACACTTGTTGCAATTATAACAATAACAATCAAATTTAGGAGTAGAGTTAGGAATACCTTTAGCTTTGTTTCTACAAACATTTGATGTGTGACCTAGTTTTCCACACTGATAACATGCGAGCTTCTTTGGCCTTGGATTTTCATAGGCATTCTTTTTTTCATCTTCTTTTGATGAATTTCCCTGCTCGGTATAACCTAAACTAGTGGTGTTGTCCAGTCTTCTCTGACTATTTAGCAATTCATCCATCCTTTTGGTACTTTACTCACTTTTCTTTATCATCTCATTATGTTTTTATTGCATCTTCACTTCATTTTTCAATCTTTCATTCTTTTCCCTTAATACACCAATACCTTGTAATTTTCTTGCAAGCTCATTGTTTACTCAGTTGACTTCTTGACTCATGACAACCATTTGATTGGAAATTTCAAAGTGATGCTCGGTTAGCCTTAGTATTTTAGATTCTTTTTCTTCTAAATTTTCAATCATTTGTCTTCTATCTTCAATTTCTATATTCATTTCTTGTTCAACTTGTCTTGTGTTGTTCATGACTTCAATCATTCTTACCATTTGAGTCTCTTGTCCAATTTGCAGTGTGTTCACTTGTTTGGTAAGGTGTTGATTCTTTTTAGAAAGATCTGAGATAGTTCCTTCAGATGCATTAGATATACTTCTGGATCCTTTAGATAATTCCTCTATCTCTTCTTCCTAATACTGAGTCTCATTATGTCAAAATGCCAATTCATTTCTTTTTATCAGTGATTCTCTCAATTTTTCTTTGATGTCCTTAACCTGTTCCATGAGAATCCGTGTCTCCAATTTCTAATTTTTAATAGTCTTATCAAGATTATACCTTTCCATCTTTAAGATCTTTCCTCTTTAGTGATTAAACTTCTATAACAAGAGAACTATCTCTAATACCAATTGTTGGGATTATGGAAAGGTGTGTTACTGAGAGGGGAGGGGTGAATCAGTAACCATAAATGTTTTTTGAACTGAATCCTTAAAACAATGTATTTCATTAACCAACTGACATGTTATCTTTTCCATCCATTCATAACATTATTGAAAATAAGAAATGCTTTCTAATCTAACATGTAAACATCCATGAAACTTCATGCACAATACACAAGTATTTTGGTATTGCAAAAACCATAGTAAGAAGGTAAAAACTGTGGTGGGGATGACACCCACAAAGCTTCACTAACTGCAGTAATAAAGTTTGTCAGTTAAGGCTACAATGTTTGATCAATTCTGATGATCTTACCCTATTAGGAGTAACATTAAAGACCTATTAGGATCTACCTGGTTAGAGGATTTAAGAAACATTGTTAAGTTTGCACTTGGTTAAGAGATTTACAAAAGGATTTGTTAGGTCTACTCTGTTAAGAGATTTAAGTATGCCACAATTGTTAGAAAGTAATAGTATATTTGACCTATATGCAGCAACTTACTTTACCTAATTTTAGATTTGACAAGTACTTAACTGTTATCACATTGTTGTGATAGATTTCTTCTCTAAATTCTACTCGGTAGCCTCTAATGTGCTTCTAAATACAATCCTTGAATGCTCGGTCAAAATTTTAACTTCACAGTCCTGTTTGATCTCCAGATGTCTATGTAGGCAGCTACTTAATGTGTCTGACTTGTTAAAAATGATATCTTGACAATTCTTATATCAAAGGATTTTGACCTAATTAGGGTTATCTACGATCCAAATGAATAACCTAAAACATCATTACATAGGGATCATTAATCATTTAATGATTACATCTATATTTAATCTTCACCTCGATCTATGTAAACCATTTTCTAGCTTGGTGTAAATCATTTACCTTGCATTTTGTGCCATTACAAGCTTCTATATCTTTCCTATATTGCTTGGTATATACTACATTCATCACTCTTTAAATTACTGATGCTCAGTATATATGAATACTCAATTATAACTATACTTAGTACTCAGTAATCATCTAGCTCAGTATATGTACTCGGTCAAGACTATGTTTGGTTACTATGCCATTCTTCCTTGTGCTCTTCTCAATTACTATACTTAGTGTGTTGACCAACTAGCCTATTTTCTTCCTTTACCGAATGTATGTGTGACACTAATGACAACTTATAAACTAACATGAAGAAAATTGGATTCATGTGAGAAGTCTTGGTGTTAAGGATTTGATGTAGGAAGTCAGATATGATCCTATGATTAACACAAAATTGTTAGATAGTGCAGACCTCGATAAAGTGTATTAGATTAGAGACATGTGCTTATGGAAAAATATAATCAAACATTAGTCAATGCTATTTAAATAGTTTAAATATTCTATTAATCATTGTAGTGATCTTTTAAGGTAGCGAGCCTTCTATATAGGGTTGTAACCCTAATTATAATTGAGCAGTGAGCTCTAAGTAGTATGCCTAAATGAAAGTACATTCCTTTTTGTTGTAAAATAATATTTTCTTCAAAATTATTATCATGTGGTTTCCATACACACCATTTTCCCCCTAATAGGGTTTCCACAATTAACAACCATGTGTTATGGTGTTGTGGTTATTTTTTCTTTATGTTCATGCATGTTACTTTTCATTTCATGTGTTAAGTAGTTTATTGATCTGAATATTTAAGGTTAAAATTTGCTGAACATTGATTCACACCCCTCTCTTAGTGTTCCCTCTTTCCAATAATTGGTATCAGAGCCTAGTCCCTTGGAGGAAGTCTAGCAACTTGAGATTGATCCAGGAAGCAAAAATGGATTCAAGGTTTCACAATCAAATCATAGTAGCATTGGATGATCTTGATCATACTAAAGCTAAAGTTGAAGAGCTATAGAGGAACCTAAGAGAAGCTAAGATCTTCATTAAGACATTTAAAGTACAATTTAAGTAATCCAAGATGAAGAGAAGGGGCCTTTATGAACATTTAAAACAAAAGGATAGTGATAGCTTAGATGATGAACAATTGGGCTAGGACTTGAAGGAGAAGATTGATGAACGTGAGAAACTCAAGAAGGAGAATGCAATAAGGAAGCATGAGATGGAATCTATAGTGATGAGGATGAACAAGGAGATGTTAGAATAACAATGTCCTAATCAACTGATGGGGGGGGGTTGAATCAGTTGATTCTAATATTCAATATATTAAACTTCAACTTCAAACTTATTGCTAAGAGAAAAATACTGAACTAAAAAGTAAATGAAGAAATAACACACATACACACAAACATCAAGATTTTTTCTCAAGGAAAACCCTATTAAGGGAAAAATCCTAGTGGGGATGGTACCTACAAATATTTGCACTATGAGTATAATAACCCTGTTAGGGGCTGATTATTACAATAGGCAGGACTTGGTTAAAGGACATACCCTGTTAAGAGCCTTTTACAATGTGATCCCTATTAAGGAATCAACCCTACTAGAAGCCCATCCCTATTAGAGGAAATAAACCTATTAGGGGTGTACAATATATCAACCTGATCAAGAGATTTGAGAGTTAAAGCCACTCTCAGGTTCCCCAAACCTTACAACTTCAAAACTGAGATAATTCTATTCTGAAACTTGTTCCAGTACTCAATCACTACAAAGAAATCTCCCCCTTGTGCCAAAGTGCACAACTACTATTCTTGAAATAGTATCCAATATTTCCTCAAGCTCGTATTCACCTCTACATCTCACATATGCAGTTATTCATTATACTCCTACCTTATTTTCCAAGGATTTCAATCCTTATACACAAGTTACAACAATTATATCCAAGTCAACCTTCATAGGATAAATCCTACTTACATAACACAAATGGACCCATGCAAAGATGCACATGGAACCTCTTTCAATGTTACAACATTCTAATTACATCAATTTATCATTCAGATTTGTAAATTAAGCTCTCACATCATATTACTTGAAACATGTTCAAAGTCAGCCTCCAAATAGGTCTTTGCAAATACATACGACATAGCTGACATCACATGTACGATCAAAACTCCATATGATCACAATAATCTCTCTAGCTATTTTTCAAAACTATCTTATGATCGCACATCATAACTTAAACAACCACGAGTGCGCTCCACAAAGTTTTGTAATCAACTTTGTGAAAATCACAGTTTCTATCTCCTAAGAAATAGTCATAAGTAAATCAGTCATAAATCTATTTGATCAACTCATAAGCATGTTTGATCATAGATGATGACCCAAGGCATCATGAAGAGTCTACCTCTAATTTCACACGTGCTAATGCTTTGTACAATGTTTGTAAAATTTTCTGCAACCTGTCTGCAAGCTTCTAAACAACTAGTCAATAACATATGTTGACATCAATGACAAAATCTATCATGAATGGAACACACAATCACTATAACATGCCTCCAAGATTACTAGGATACTCCCCCATAGAAATACCATAAGCATTCATGCTAGCAGGAGATTGAGGACAAGAAGAAAAATGAAGAAAATCTCAATTAGTCCTTAATGGAAAGATTTTATGAGTACAATAGACTTGTTTCTAATCTACAGGAGGCCAAGGATATTGAGGAAGAAATAAGATAAGAGATTGTGATTTCTAATGAATACAAGGAGATGTTCACGACTAGTTCAACCAAATTGGAATCACTACTTGAAAGTCAGATAAGTCCAGATGACAAGCATGGTCTTTGATTTGAGGAAGGAGAAAGCTACATAACTTGATTTGGTCAAGGAAACCCTAGATATGAGAAGAAGAAGAACAAGAAGACATTTCCAAGACAACCTAATTCTCAAATAACTAGTGGTAAGTGATTTATATGCAACAAATTTGGTCACAAAGCTGTGCATTATAGGAATAGGATAAATAAAAATGGTGTATCTTTTTTTTGTCAATGTTTTAAATGAAAAAATCATGGTCATAAGGAAAGTGAGTGAAAAAATATTGTGAACAATGCTTCTGACAATAAAAGAAAATTCAAGTGCTATGCATGCAATGGATTTGGTCACATTACAAAGAAATGTGGAACAAGAAGAAACTAGATAAACATCAATAATGGGAAAAAAATGTTGTATGCCACAAATGCAATAGATTTGGACATATTGCAAGGTATTATAGGACCAATAATGGGAACAATAGAGGTTTGGTTGACAGGAGTAGGAATAAGGAGATAAATGATAAAGGAAAGGCAAAAGAAAATGTTGAAGAGATTCAAAATAAAATTAAGTAGACATGGGTGAAGAAGAATGCTGAGAACATAAGTAAAGGGTCTTTATTTGGATTTGGTGCTAGAAATTCCTTTGGGAATTCAACTTAGGCCTTTTGCCTAAGGGTAGCTTACAAGAAAAATATTATGAAACCATTTTGTAGATTTTGATGCCTGAATCTGGTAGGCAAGGAGAATCTGTAATTAGTTGGTACATAAGTTTTTAAGTATTTACCAAAATAATTTGATAGGTTTTAAAGGTACGCAATTGATCTTTGTGAACCAAAGCAAAAAGGTGATTGTTCAAGGTAATTCAATCACATACCCTAATTTAGTGAAAGGTATTTATCTATGCCTATCTCTGTAATTTCAATCTTTCATGATGATTACTCTAATTATTATTGATATCACTGAGAAGCCTTGACCAAAATTTAAGAAGCATCCATCCAAGTCAATGGAAGTAGATTTCATGGACGCAGTTTTGAATATGTTTCATGGGGTTTTACATGTTGAAAATGTTAGGGAATACATTCATGCAAATTTGGAGGAACTAGGTACATCTCAGATGCAATATTTATACCTAAAGAAACTTGTTGGAGAGGATTGTAGATTGAAGCTAGAATTCAAAGTCCTAGAAGTCAAGAAGTTTGATCAATTTGCTAGGTTTTTTATGATTAAGGATGAATGGATTTGGTATATACTAAGTAGGATATATGGTGAATTCATATGGCTCCTAAAGCCATTTAAGATTTCCAATGAGGTCATATAGGCAGTGATAGGATTGTAGGCATTTGATTAAGTCATTGTACCTAAGTGAGTAAGGAACAATATCTTTCATGAGGAAATTGGAGCCAAATATGAAAAATGAGGTATGACTATTAATGACATAATTAAGGATGATGTTAATTATGCATCAATATCAATTAGATATAAGATTTATCACTCTAGAAGAGACAATTTAGTATTCACAACTGTAATTTACACTACATACCAGATGTTAAAAGGAAGCACAGATTATGATCTATGCAAAATGCTAAGGATTCAGTTGATAGAGAACTTGCAAAATATTAAGAAGGACAAGAATAAATCAATTAAATTTGGTACCTTAATCTTCTATATTTTCTTTTATTCCATGAATCAATTTCTTGGTGTTGGTCCTATGGATTGGTCCAGTGATGGACTCGTAGCTATTCAGATTAGGGAATTGATGTATGGAATGGATAACATGATAAGGATTGTTAAAATTTGGGGATATTTTAAGGGATTTCAGAAGATGATGCTCTAGTTGAAGGTGGAAAAATTTATAGGTCGCATCTATTAGTTTCAAAATTTGTTGGAAATAATGAGAAGAAAATAAAGGAATGTGAGAAAAAATTGGAGAAAATTGCTCAATCATTTGATCCTTTGGTAGATTATACATATGAACCAAAAGGTAAAGTATTCTCCTTACTTGACAAGATCAAAGTCCTAGAAAAATAAAATGATAAAATAATTTGAAGTGTGGGAGAGCTTAGGAGTCTTCTTGCTCCAAAACTTTAGACCTTATTCAGTGCGGTGAAGGAGACACAAGGAGCATTAGCAACATCAACCCCAGTTAAATTGCAAGTGGAAGATACAAATATCTACCTATTTAATGGCCACATATTAGTTTTGGGTAGTCTCAAACAAGGATGGGACAAGGATTTGTAACTATTGAAGACTATTTGTACAAACATCTTCAAGATGATGTAAGTTAGTAAGTTTTTGGTTTGTACATATGTGGATATATATTAAGAAAGTTTTTGGATGAATTTTGGCATGTGGATCCCCACATTTTCTATTGATGTAAAAGGGAGAGTTTAGGGAAGTGAAAAATGTGCAGAAATATACATAGCAGTGACTCGAGGGGGGGGGGGGGGTTATGATTGAATCTTTTTGGTGTGTTCGAGTTCTGTGCATATTAAGTTTTGGACACTTAGTCATTTTTCACTAAGTATTTCCATGAATGCCAAAGGGATAGATTGTTGGAAAGGGAAATTGAATAGATGCTTGGATGTTGTCATTTATGGAAACTAAAATCTAATTTCACATGCACTTTGTAGTAGGAGATCATACCGGAAGTCAGAATGAGAAATTGGCTAAGTCTAGAAATGATGAATAGGGTGTTCTACCAGTATTCAGTATTTGGTTTGGTGGACTCTTCCAGGTTAATATATTTTTTCACAATTTTAGATGTATAAATATGCTTATTCCAAATTTTGGAGGTACAATGATACTTGGTGTGAAAGATAGATGGATATGCATAAGAATTTTTATGTTTGATAGTCAGAACAACCAACATGATGGAAAAATATTTTTGTGAATGCAATAAATTGTTTTTGGAAACTAATATCATGTTCAAATGATGGAGCTAACACATATAGAGATATGTGCATGATTATTTTGGCTCACATTGATACTTGAATTTTGAATTTGTCAATTTTTGGTCAACACGTTTCACATTTCGCTAGAATATTATGAGCCGACATAGTGTGATCTAATTTTTGGTTGCAAACCTATAAGATTTATGGATTAGGGTATGAAGAAAAGTGAATGAATGTGAGAAGCTATTGTGTTAAGGATTTGATGTAGGGAAGTTAAATCTGAGTCTCTGATTAGAAAAGAATAGTTAGATAGTACAGACAATAATTACGTGTATCAGATCAGAGACACATGCTTATGCGAAAGTATGATAAGGCATTAGTAGATTCTATTTTAGAAGTTCAAATATTATATTTATCATTGTAGTGATCTTGTAAGGTAGTGAGCCTTTTATATAGGGTTTCATCCTTGATTATAATTGAGTGGTGACCTCTAGGTAGTATGCCTAAATGCAAGCACATTCCTTTTTGTTGTAAGATAATATTTCTTGTAGAAGTATTATCTTGTGGGTTCCATCCCCACCATGGTTTTCCCTCTAATAAGGTTTAAATGACAAGAATCCATGTATTATGGTGTTGTGGTTATCTTTTCTTTATGTTCATGCATGTTACTTTTCATTTGATGTATTAAGTAGTATTTGGATTGAACACTAACTCACCTGCCCTCTCAGTGTTCCCTCTTTGTAACAAGAACTTTAGGAGTCCCTATACATAGAGAGAAATGAAAAGAAAATAATAGTGAGTACACTACAAGTAAAGAGTCAAGAGATAGAGAAAATACACAAAGAATTAGTAGATACTTAAACAAAAAAAAACCTCTAGGATGAGGTTATCTACAAGGACCAGTAACTTTCGTACTATCTTGCAAGCTAGAATATATGGAAAACTCAAGGAGACCTTCTCTCAGTCCTACAACAACTATACACTTCTTTCTAGGAGAAGATAAAGAACTTAATGGCTTATGTGGCACATTCTTTGAGATTCCTTGATGATTCTTAGAAACTAAGCATTGACGTGGGAAAACTGATCAAACCTTTACATGAGGTTTCCCAAAGAGTGAGTGAGTTGAAGAACCTAATTGAGAGGTTGTCTTTCATATCATCTGATACCCTATAAGAAGAAAGAATCCTAGACCAAAGAGCCACAATGAAGAATGAAAATGAATACATAGTATGACATGAGGCTTCCCTATGAGGGAAATAGTGTCTTCATGCTCTTAGAATCCAAATGGTAGGTATGAGAACATTTTTTGAAGAATTTATACAATAGGTACTCCTAACCTTTTCTCTACCTATGGAATAGTGATGTAAGAGTCCCATCTCCAACAACTCTTGACTGAGAAATAAAAAGATTAGTTGATCTTCCAGGGTTTGAGCTCCTCCCATTGCCTCAGAAGTTGAGAATTTATTGCGGCCTCTGTTCAAATTAAAACTTAACATGGAGTCTATTATGGGAAGACTAACACAAATTTCATTGAGGAAAATATTCAATCTCAATTAGTGTGTTATTTTATTGCAGGGATTGGTTCAACCATCAGAAGAGGAATGAGCCCCTTTACAAGATGATATGAATCTTTTTAATGGACTCTCATCTTATGAGGCATGATTAAATGATCTTCTAATTTGCATCTTTAGTCTTCTAGTTGAGCCATGTTTCTTTAGTGGTAGTTCATACTAGAGGTTCAACCATCATCTTTAGCAGACTCTGAGAAAGATGTGAGGTAGCTACATTTAATCCTATAGCCCATAGTGGGCATCATGTTTTTGGGGGAATATTTCTACCAAGGGTTATAAATTTATATCTAAGCTCTATTTTTCAATATTGGAACTTTTTAATACAAACTGTAGAATTAGATGATAACAATATTTTGATTCAGATCTTACTAGAATCTATTTTTGCCCTTAATAGAAGATTGTATGAGCAACCATGCCAACAACCTTTTGATAATTGTTGAATATTCTATGGCTAATCGACTTATTATTATCTATATGACTGTGAATTTAATTTATATTGCTGTTATTTAAGGCTTTTGCAATAGATCATTATTATATAAGCTATGTGATCATGTCTATGACTCTTTCTTTAGTTTGTTCAACTTATTTATGCACTATGCCACATTTTTGTTAGTATTGAAATGTTTTAACCAATATCATTATGGTATATCACCATAGATAGATTTCATTTCATTTTTATTTCTTCCCCTTTTCCTTCAAAATAAAAAGTATATGAAGAGCCACCTTCTAAAATCCTAGAGGTTGTTCAATAATGAGAAAAATAAGTCCCCCTATTACTAAACTTCCCACAAAGGGATTTTATCTTATTAAAATGAAAATTTTGGTATCAATATTATACATTTGATGCTTAATGTTTAGTAATGCTATAGCATTTTGATAGATATTAATATTTCATTATATAATTAAAATTTGCTTAGGGTATTTTCAATTCATGTTTATTATCTTTCCCTCTCTAGTTTCCATGTTGGCTCATGATACATGATGTTCCACTATCTTGTGATAACAATATTTCTCTAGACAGATATTATTTCATGTTACTTCTAAGATATATAATAATATTGAATGAATTATAGATGTTTTTAGTGGTAATGAAAATGAAAAATTACATGTTAGACCATTTTTATTTTCATATTATTCAACTCATATACACATGATTATTTTTTCTTAACAAAATTGGTTAGAGACTCTTTGAATATTAGGTAATTTTAATGGTTTGATTTATTTCTAATTTTTTATATGGGATTCTACACTTTATCATATGCTTTCATAGATAATTTTACTTTCTATTGGGCACCTCTAGGTGTTGAATGCATGGGTGGGGGGTGAATCAACTTGGAAAAAAACTTATTCTATCATACACCTTTAGCAATGAACTTTAATCCAAGTAACCATCAATGAGAGATATTTTAATAAACACACATACACACATGAATACTAGATTTACATGGAAAACTCAATATGGAGAAAACCACACTGAGAACCTACTCACTTTATGAATAATTGATTACACTATTTGTTTTATGATCAAACTCATAGTCTTTCTCCTCTATTTTTAAAATTTCACATTAATTTTCCTTAAAATTCAAATCAAATATAATTTATAACCATTCCATACCAAATCCATCATTTTATACACATATATATTGGTTTTATCATTAGAAACACAAAAAGGTTGGTCAGACAAAAATAAACAATGTTTGCACAAAGTCAGCCACCATGAACAAAATAATTGAATGCATTCCACCCTAGGAGAGAACAAAACCTATATATATCAAAACACATTTCCCATAAATGAATTCATCAAAAAACAAGCATCACAACCACATCAAAGGTTGATCTTGGATGAAATGTGTAGAAAACATTAAAGCACATGAGTAGGTTAGTAAAAACTCTCTAATGCACCTGAAACCATACAAAGCACCACATGCCATGCCATGACCTATTTCAGTATCTGAACTCTTTCTCCTAAGAATATCCATACTAATAAGTCTTAAATTAATTTACCATAATTAATTGAGTCAACTAGGGATTGACATAGACAATTATGTCACACTCAAACCAACATATCTTCACTTGTAGAGAAAAAAAACATAATATATCTAAAATGGAACACTCCATAGATGTTGGAAAGATGTTGTCATGTCCCCTTTTCAAAACAATTAAAATGAATAAATATCCAATTTTTACATGTAGAAGGTGATTCATCAGTTATTATCAATGCATGTGTTAGGAGAGCTGCATATTCAAGGCACATCCTTTATGTATTATCTAAAATTTGGTCTCTTTTAGATTCATTTTTGGATTGTTTTCTAACCCATACCTACAGAGAAGGAAACTATTTGGCGGATTTGTTAGCCAAGTTTGGAGCTGAAGGTTCTAACTTTGTTTACCCTTCTCCCCTTATATCTCCAAACACTCACCCATCTATTTTTAACTTAATAAAGTTTGACTCCCCTTAATTTCCCTTTATATTCTTATTCCCCCTAACTATCCCTCATTGTTTTACTTCTATGTTGTTACTATGTAACGACGGACATATTGCGTCATCGCTCATATTTCATCATGCTACCCTTTTACATGTTTTTCTATGATTGTCATGTACTTGTAACTATTTGCCTCCGCATGTGTAGCATTTCATTTTGATACTACTTCCTATTTATTTCTAGTGCGAAGTGTTCTCTGCATGATCTGGTTCACATGAGATAATCCTCTCAACTTTTGTAAGGGCCTTGCTGAGTATTGATTAAAAATGTGTGAAATTTTCTAGCTCGTACATATTTCATTTATTTCTATGTATGGGGAAAGGTCCCTCATGATGGCTACTTGTGCTATATTATCGATCTTGGTTCCATTTCAATTACTTGATATTTTCATTGATGATATAGTGTTGGTTACTGGTATTGCTTCCATGGCGTTACACAGATACATTGATGAGTTTAGACCATTGAATCTTTGGGTTTGATTGTCAAGTCCTCATCTGGAAGTGCTGCTTGAAGGTATCATTTCTAATGATTCCCTTGCATCCATGTTTGTTATTCATTGCTCAAAGTGTGCTCAAAGTATTCAGAGACTGATTGGTGATTCTGTTTTATCTCCACATTTCCAAAGAATTATCTTTCCATCTCAAATTGTTTCGGTCTTTTGTTTGAATATATTAGATTTGTCTCAGTCATGGACTTTGTTAGTAGCTATTGCAAATTGGTCTATTCGGCTGTGCTATCTATAGGATAATGGTTTACTTCTTGCAGTCCAAAAGTATAACTTTTGGCTTCAAGAAGCTCACATTGGAGGTATATTTCCTCGACATCTTCTGTTTAATTTTGACAAATATGTCATGCTTTTGGCTACGGTTAAAGATTGTATTTTGGAAAATTCCATCATGCCTCTTGACCATCTCTTGAATAGAACCCCCTTTGATGCGGGTCATAGAGGAAAGGCTTTTGCCAAAATGTATGCCCTTCTTGCTATATTGGCTCATGCCCGGTCTTCAAATTTTGAATTCGGTCTCTCCTGTGCTCAGTGGTATCTCTCTTGTGGCTAATTTGGGTTCTTTGGATGTTCCTGCATATTCTTTAGCCCCATTGTCTGTTGGCTCATGTTCTTCCCCTGTTCGTCTCCCGGTTCCTCCTTCATCTGATCATGCTTTGTTATCACCATGTGCCTCGGAGGATTCTCTTATCTCTCATGCAGACCATCTCTGGAGTTCTTTGTTTCTATCTCCACCTTCGAATCCTAGTTTTGGGAGGCATGATCAATGATGGTTTATCATGCTTTCTGGTGCAATAATAGTCTTGCTTTTTCCTTCACATAGTGTTTTGCAGGAGGTGCTTTGTGCTGCATTGGATAATTTATATGACTTTATGGAGATGTTTTCTACAGCTCTTTCGGTTCAATTTCCTGTCATGGCTTCATAAGGTGAATTTTGGCATTCTGTTGGTTTCATTGTATATTATTTAGCTACTGTCATTCTTCTAATATGCCGGCCAAATTCTCTTTGTAATTATAGTATATCTGTAAAAGATATGAACAATGTAATGGGGTTTTAGTTAGGGGGGGTTTAATTATTTTTTTTTTGGCCTATATATAGGTGGGATGTCTTCAAAAGGGCTTCAGAATATATTGTAATGCAGATTTATTCTACCTTTGGGGTTGAGGGGTTTTTCTTGTAATTGCTAATAGGTCGTGCTCTGACTCTATGGGTTTTTGGGTAGGCTACTAAATCTTCTTTGAGCAAGGTTTTGCTCTTTTTTGTATATATATGGGTAACAAATGGATTTTTCTTTACTGTTTCTTTCTTCGGGAGCCCTTTGAACCAGATTATTATTAATATAAATAAATAAAAATTTGCCAAAACAATTTTTTTTTTTTGCTAAGGCCGGCAGGGTCAAAAAGTAAAGTTTGTGGAAAAGGGGCTAATCTTTGGAAACCACTGGATTAATAAATGTTAAATATTATTAAAATATGTCTTATTCACCCCTCTTGGTCTTGATTTAGTTTTATGCCCTCTTTTAAAGGGTTTTGGAGGCATTTCAGGCTCATTCTTGAACTTGATTTTTGCTCATTGCTTTGTTGTTCTTCAGAGGCTACCAAACTTGTGGAGAAGGAGACCCAAAGATGGGAGTTTTCAAGTTTCTAGGAAGGCTAAGGATGGGATTTTGAGGCCATTCCATGTACAATCATATGCGGATTTTTCCCTTGTGCTGAACAGTGCAGATTTGTGAGTTTTTGGGTGTGTTTTTGTAACAGTTTGGTGTTTTCGGTTGAGATTTTCATATCAGTTTGGGTTTCTATTGTATTGAAGCCATTTTTCTATTAAAATAGATTTTAATAGATGCCTTGGGTCGTGATTCTACTTCTGTGTTAGATTGTTAGTGTTTAATGGTGTTTCTGGGCTATTTTGTCTTGCTTTTGGAGTCCAATGAGCATTGTATTTGATCTTTGTTTTGGAGCTATTGTGTAAAATATTTGCAGATCTGGAAGTGTTATTTTTTAGGCCATTATGCTGGAAAAATTTCAGTAAAAATGTTTATTTTCATATTTATCAATAATATGTGAAGTTGTGAAGTTTTTGGCACTATTTCGAGCATACCTGATTTGGGTATTATTGAGAAATTGCATAATCTTTTGAAGTGTCAATTATTTGATTTAAGAATCTGATTAGAGGCTTTAAATATGATATAAAATCAGAAAGGGGACATTACAGATGTCTTCCAAACTGTACAACCTAAAATGCCAGTGCAAAGAATTATTTTGAACCTATCCTAACTATTCTTGACAACCAACCTTACTGTTAGCAGATAACAAAAGAAAAATTTTGCCTCTAAACTCCCATGGACCTAAATATATGATAGTACAACATCATAACACCAAAACTGCAAGCAACCAAATTATTATGTGAAGATATGCAAAGAATCTCCCATAAGGACTTGAAATAATCTTTCCTGCATATGCTAGCTTCTCATACTTCTATCTTCTAGATACACAACATGATAACTTGTTAATGTCATCGAACATCACGTGAGAACATAAATTAATCTTTCCTACATATCATACTTCATTTACTCTTTCTTACATATCAAACTCAAGATACTCTTTCTTGCATATCAAGCTTCAAAAACTATTTCCTGCATATCAAACATTAGATACTCTATCACGCATATCTAAAAAATGCATAACTCTAATTTCCTACTTTTTAGCATCAATTAAAACTCTCATAGTGCTAAATATCCCCCTTTATCCTCAACCTTGTTGATCCCACAATCATGTAGGCACATCCAAACTTCTTTTCTTATCCTCAATCATGTTGATATGATATCTTAATTTATGTCAAACCATCTCTCACATACATGTTGATGCCAAACCATCTCTCTACCTCAACAACTACTTATCTATATACATATCTACTATGGATTGACATCAATGAAAACTTATTGCACATATTTAAATAATGATTAAGTAAATTCTTCTCACATGAACCTTAGATTTGGAATAATGTGTTATGAAACTTATTCAAAAGTATAAGATTCAACAATACATTTACACCATTCGAGAAAGAAACAAAAGAAATCTTGAAGAAAGAGAGAAATTTGTTTTTTTCTTTTAGTGTTTTAGTTTATCATACAAGTTTTATTACAAATGTAATACGATATAGAAATGATGAAATCAATGAGGTGATATGATTTTTTTTTAATTAATCAACAAATTAATTAAGTACAAGTACATATCTAAAAAGAATTTAGAAATAATTACAATGACAGGACAATTAAATGCATCTAAGAAATATACTTTAAAATTAAAATATATGAAAGTGCAAGTCATGTTGAGTTCACCATAAATGTTTTTTTTAAGGAAATGACATATGTGGTCCATGAATTCAAACTAATATCTCAAATGTACATAGGATAGAATTGGGACAAAAATAAGTTCAACTATAGTATTGATAGGTGTAAGGAAGTTAAGCAGTGGAAAAAATTCCTACACTAACTTTGAGGAGAGGATAATGTAAAAAATTTATTAGATCTTTAAGATAATTATATAAACTTAATAGAAATAAGATAAAACAACATGCATACCACAACATAGTGATTTATATGAGGAAACCTCTTTCGGGAGAAAAAATCCACACTCCAAAAGATACCTAATATATTATTAAGAATCAATAACAAATTACAATATACTTGAAGAGAAACCTTCTCTCAAGAGTATCACCACAAAAATATTCATAGGTAACTGAAAGCTGTAAGACAAAAAACTGTCAAATGGTATTACAAAACCATTGGCTAAAGGCCACTTATAAAGTGATGACCACCCTATCTCTAATCAAAGGTTCCCTATGATGTTTCAATACACACACCAACACATGTAACTCCCTTTTACAACTCATTCACATGTTCGACACATTTTTTTATATTTCCTATTTATAGAGACCCAACTTCTGGAGGCCATAACTTTCAAACCAAGTGCCCAATTGATGAACCATTTGAAGCATTGAAAAGCTTGCGATGTGATCTATAACATCCTAAATTTCTATGCAATTTAGCCACATTAATTCTTTTGGTATGTATTTACAACTTTTTTCTAGTATTGTTTAATAACTTCCAAAACAAACATGATTCTTGCAACATAAATTCACTAGTATTCTAATCTAACTAAATTGAACCTTCATACAAAGAATATGGAAAATTCACGTTGAAATGAAAATTTACTAAAATTAGTAACTCCATGTAAATGCAAGGTTGAGACACTTTTCCCCAACAATAAGGTAGTTGAACAATGTGATTTTGTTTTGTTGTTGTTGGAATTGAGATTGTAAAGTTTGTGTATGAGATAGGTTGATATTAAAAAAAAAGAGTAATTTTAGAAATAAAAATAAATTATAAAAATAATTATAGACATATTAAGCTACATTTGGAAGAGAGATACAAAGATGAACATGGATTTGAAAACTAAAGTAGAAAGTGTCAAACATAGGTGTAGATTAAAAGAAATTACAATAGAAATACAACTTCCTACACTAACTTTAAGAGAAGGGTTATGCACAATATTTCTTAGATCTTTCCCAAAATTATAATAATTTACATGGGTAAAACCCTTTTGGGAGATAAACCCCCACATTCTAAAAGTCACCCAATATATTATTTAGAAATCAACAATGAAATACAATATACTTGCAGATAAAGCTTCTCATAGGAGTATCACAAAATAGAGAACTGGAGTTAGCTCAACATCTACCAAAATCTTATACACAACCTCTATCTCATACACCTAATATATAGGAGATACAATACATAAAAATGTTAACGATGTTACAAAACCATGGGCTAAAAACCATCTAAAAAGTGGCACCCATCTTATCTATAATATAATATTTCCAATTATGTGTCAAAACACACACCAACAAATTTTACTCCCTTTTACAACTCATTTATGTGTCCTATACATTTTGATATTTCCTAGTTCAGGAGACCCAACTTTTGGAGGCCACAAATTTTGAACTAGGCATTTGATTGATGAATTGTTTGAAGTGCCAAAAAGCTGATGATGCTCTCTATCAATATATAACCTAATAAACTAGTTATGAACACTATTGATACATTTAAGATCCTCTAAGGAATTCAAATTGACTTCAATTTTTCTTTGAAAACTTAAAAGAAAAACTTTAATATCTTCAAATCTAGATGTGACCTCGCAACAAAGATTTACCAACATGCTTATCTAGCCAATTCATAGGCCTGGAAAAAATCTTGGACCAATATATGATCAAATGTAAAACTTACTATAAATAGTAACCTTATATAAATGAAAGGTTGAGACACCATTTTACAAACACCAGACAAACTAGTCTAGAGGTGTCTAAAACTAAGAGAGGTGAGTTGAAATGAAATAATGAGGCTTTAAAATTGAATATCTCTTAGAAGTTCAATCCATGAAAACAAGACATGGTACCCAATGAATTAGTCCAATCATTTCTTTTTTCATAATATGTCACAATTTGCAATAATCTGCTCTACACTCTACAACTTTTTTTTGTCAAATTTGAACTTATACACAAAAATAGGGAAGAAGGGTTCCAATGTAGAAGGGGCTTGCTTGTATCAAACCTTATGTTGGTGTTCCTATCTCCACAATAGTTATGATATTTGAAAAGAGTGCATTTTCTAAGGAGAAAAGAGGCTAAACAATAATAAAAAATCTAAATTGAAAAATGTTACCTCAAGTATGAAACACTTGGAATGGAATCTCACACAATGCTTGATGCTGATAATGAATGGTGAAACAAAGTTGTATGCTTTAATTCTTTGCTCCTCAATATAGATTAAAAAATTATATTGCTTGATTGTATGTGCTTGTGAATGCATTAAAAATAATTAGAGTTTGAGATGAGAGAGGGATTTTTATTAATATGCAACTTACACTTTGTGAAAAATATTTTTTTGGTGAAGACCAACATCTAAGGGCATTTTATTGTTATTTGTAAAGCTACTTTCAATAATTTAAAGTTGAGCTCAATTTCCTACATAGGGGCACCCAACACCTTAGTCCTAGAATATTGAGCCATGAAAAAGGTTATAAATAGGGGAATGAACCAAAATTATGGAAACAACCCTAAAATTGAGCATAATATAACATAAATTTGGCACAAAAGCCAAAGTGGGATGAAACCTAGTGTGGAATTGTAAAGGTACACAATTTATGTCACTACAAGTTGATAGTATATGAAGCTCACCCATAATAATTTATAGATATCAAATGGTGCTTCATGACTAGGCCACATGAGTCAAATACATAAGTAGATAAATTATAAATTCATATGAAGGATGGGAAATGATATGAAGGTGATATAATATTAATTTAGGCATAGAAATGGGTATATTATGTATCTATAGTTAAAATAAATGAAAAACACCTTGAAATATCAATAAAATTTTAAGTAGAGACCAAAGATATCACTCTCAAGAATATAATTATACATATACATAAGATAACTTGAGGAGGACGATTGTTTAGGTTATCACTCAATAATACTATCGATAGTATATACTCTTAACCAAGACATAATTAAGAAGAGGATGACGACCATCTAGGTTATCACTCAAATTATTTTGTCTATGTGAGAAAAAATAATAATAACCAAATGACCTCAAAAAGATGGGATTCACTTGGTTAACTTATTGTAAGTTGTTTTCACTCACAATATCTAAAATAATAATCTAAATTTTATTTATGCCTACGAATATAAATTTTTTTCATACCCTCTTTTTATTACACACACATACGCATACACCCTGTCACATAAGGACACATGAATTTATGTACATCATTAATCATTAATACTCTAAAAGGGACCTTATGCATCCATTTTTTAATTATAATATTATAACTAATGACGGGGATAAATTTTAAGGGGTAATAAAAGACAATTTTCATCTTCAAATGGTAAGTCCAAACATCACTCGCTTTAAGGAGACGATCTAATCTAAAGAGCATATAACCTAGTCTCACTCTTGATTTTATAATTAGTACATCAAATACTACATTTATCATTGTAGTCTCAATACCAATATGGAATTTTTGCTAAGATGAATATAGTGGCACAAGAGCTTCATTATTTACATATGTTAGGTGAAAAAAATACACTCAAATAATTTGAGATCTCATCTAATAAAACTCATATTTCATTGTACTTTTTTTTATCTGTAATAATAGTTTTTATTAAAATTGTAAAGAAGAAAATACAAAGTGCCACTTTCTTGGCAGAAATAACCCACACCAAGAGAAACCAAGAATCACAACACTCCATAACCTCTGCATGTAAGCAGATCACAAAAATAGCAATTGCCAACAATAAAAGAAACCAAAGAACCTAAACTTTGCCCTGAATTTTGGATTGAGAACGAAGGGTCATGTCAAAAGATGCATCCTTCGACCTTTGTTCCTTTTTCTTCTTTACAGTATGCCAACTGTCTTCCACTCAAGCAACATCGGACTCCCATCCAACAGATTTATTCTTAGGAAAAATCTCTTGCTCATATGCCTCTGAAACACCCTGTTGTACCTGTTCTACGCTGCCCACATTTGCCTTATGCACTTGGGAGCCCAAATACTTCACTTTGTCTCTGCCCTCTGGAGTCCTCACACCCGCATACTATTGAAGCGCCCTATTCATCCCCATCAACAAAGAAGATTGTGTGTCTAGGTGCACCTCCTGTGCAGTGGGCCCAGAAACATTTTGCTTTGTTTCTCCCATTACAGCCTAGGAGAATCTCTTTTGATTCACCCCTTTCTTCTCTACTGTACAGTTTTGGGCGGTCACATCTTTCCACCATGAAACAACCTTATGTGATCGCATTTTGTCACATTTTGCTACTATGTGACCAGTCTGGAAACAAATTCTGCATCTAAAGGATATACCTTCATAATCTAAAGCCTGTACCCAACATTCTTTAGAGGTTTTAATCTTGATTTCAACAGGAAGACCATTATCAATATCCATTTCAACTAATATATGGGCAAAGGTAGAGTGATGCAGATTGGAAGAATTATCATCCACCAACAGAAACTTCCCAAGAGAATCCCCAATTGCTTCAAGACAAGAATCGAACCATAAATGAAGAGGAAGATTTGGGAGTATTTCCTAGATTGGAATTTTGTCAAACATTTTAGAACTTGGGCTGAAATCAGGATGCCAAGGTTTCAACATTAAAGCAAACTTCTCTTCCCGACACCACACCTGGTCACATAGAATCCTATTTCTATCCTGAATCTTTTCAAAAACTACAGTAAAAAAATCCTTAGCAACGGGGTATATTTGGACCCAACTATTGAGGATGGGCTCCCAGTTGTCAGAAATCCAGGGATGAAGTTGCTGTAAACTTGGCCAGAAGCCCCGAAAACATCCAATCAACCCCAACTCAAAAAAAATTGAGAGGTTATGAATTACTTCCTCATTAGCAGCATCATCCAAATGTACATAAAACTCTTTGGAAGAAATAGAAACATGCCTAAGCTTAGGTTGAATCGTCTTTTGAGACCCTAGTCGCTTCTGGGGTAGTCTTTGTGACTTCAGCCCCTCAGAAGAAGCCCTATTGTCACCTATATTTGTGAACCGAGTGCAAACACCCCCCGGGTCTTTGTGTTTCTTCAACATCGACCCCTCACCACACTGCTCAGCACCAGTAAGGGACCCCCAAACGCGGAGGCTTTCCCAAAGGCTCCGTAGACAGCATGCATGACACCCCTGTAACCGCATTCATGCCTGTGGACGTCTGTAGGCCATCAACAGAGGTCCCGCCAGGTTCAAAGTGGACCTCCCGTCGCTACAGCCATGCCAGTAGGAAGGAGTCATTCTCTTTCGAAACCCCACACATCACAGTTGAGCATGTTCGCACCTTCAGGGGCAGTCGAGATACAAGAGATTGGGGAGGGGAAGAAAAAACCCTAACCCCTGCAGCCGAGACATTAGACACATCCCGCAGCGCAGCCATATTCAAAATCTATATAACAAAATGTCTCATATTTCATTGTATTAATACAATTATTTAGCAAACTTTAATTGACATCGAAAAAAATCTTTATTAAAACTTCGACAAATATAATTATATTTATAAAGCAAAATACTACATACACTTTATCATGAAATTGTATTAAATTTGTATGATTGAATAATATATTATTTTTTAATGGTGAAATTTATATTTAGTGTTGCTATTTCACATTTTATTTTGTACTCATTTTGAAGAAACGTATTGATACACATAGAAAGTGATAAATACAATATCTTTTGTGAAGTAGGACTTATTCCCCTAACCTTTTACCTATCCATATACACACGTATCCCTAGTCTTTTATTCTCCATCTTAACTTTACAGACAAATCCTCTGATAAATTTTCCTACACCCACATAAATATTCCATATATTCATACACCTACCTCCATATCTTTGGTAGCCAATTAGAGACTATTTTTGTACCCTAGTATTTTATAATTATAGAGGTGACCTCATGGCCATATACTTGTGCCCTTATTTTTAAAAATAAAAAATTTAAATTTGGTTAATTTGGCGCCCTTTATTTTTCCACCTTGAGTTGACTAAAGACATGTTTATTGCAATTTGATACTATGTGCTAGTATTTAAATATATTCAATGCAACCATTTTTGTTAATCAAATGCCAATCCACTATATCCGTTCTCTCTTATTCTAGAGCATTGGATGAATAATTAGTAGTGACACATTTTGATTAAATGCATTAAAAATACTAATAAATTTATATTCTAAGGCCCTCTCATATTGCCTTCAATCTTTATACATTATTTTCAAGTGTTAATCTAAGATAACTAATTTCTTTGTGATATGTGACAACTTTTTACTTATGATATTTTAAAGTATTTATAGTTCTTAAATCTTAAGAAAAGTAAACAAAATACGCAAAATTCTCTTCCGCACAAGAACAAATTGAAACTTAGATAGTTAACTTGAAACAATAAATTTGTCTTAAACTTACAAATTTAAAGTTGCATAAAACACAAATCCTTATATATCTCATTAACTAAACAATATTATTTCTAAACATACAATAATAAAATCAATATTAAATATTTTAAAAAATCAACAAACTAAATAAATTCATTGTTACACTACTTTTCAAAAACAATTTATATTAAACTTAAAACCAATACCCATTATTATATTTAATCAATCTCAATTAATCATATAACCCTTATTTTCCTTTACATTCACATACATTAAAGATCTACAGGTTGGACTCAATAATTGAAATCATTCTTTTTTGAAAAACGTTTGTACTAGTCATTATTAATTATTAAAAGGGACTGTTTGGCCACATTATTCCTTCACATGCATAGCCGTTTGGTTGTACTAATATCATATGAAAAGATGCTATTCTAATAACTAATGTCTTTTTGGGACAAAACATACCTCAAAAGCATGAATATCGAATAACATGGTTTCATTGTGTTTCTATATTATAAAATACATATTTTGCTTGATACTTTGTCACTTGGGCATGTCCTATTTGTTGGCATGATACACCTATCAATTGGATTTAAGTTTTCTCAATGAATTGACTACATAACTATAATTGAGAATATTCTTACCCTTTTAAAGTAAACATGCAAAGTTATATTTATTGGTTATGAGCAAAAATATTTGTAATTTTATTGTCTTTTAAGTATTTTATATCTACATTTTATTGGATATATTTAGTGTAGTATTTGATTGACAAGGATATAAAATTATTTATTTAGGCATTGTTATTAGTTTTTTAAAAAAGTTTTTAAGTTGATTTGAAGTTTGCTAATATTTTTCAAAAATGCATGAGAGATGATAATGTCATGTCATGAATGGCGTTATCTTATGTACTATTACAAGTCAAGAATTACACTAAGAAGTTGGTGATTGAGAAATTTATCATGTAATAGTTCACAATAAAATCTATAATGTTTGCTAGAAATAGTTCTTCAATAATGTATTTTGCAAAAAAATCAATAATATTTCATCAATCAATAAATCCATGCATATTCTATTTTTTCAAACACTTCATATATACAAGGGAATGTTTTAAAATTTTACATAATAAAAGGCAACCAGATTGTTTCCGATGTAGAACTAGCTGACTATAACATCTCAAGAACTCATACAACATTGATCAAATATAATGGTAATCCAACTAAGATGAAAATTACAAAAACCACAAAGCTTAGCAGTTCTTGAGACTAAAATAGCTCCGATGGAGCCTACTACCATAACAAACTACAAAGGATTCATCTCAGAGAATTAAAAAACATTAAAAACTAAATTTTAACATTTTCTAGAGTTGCTCAAAGAAAAAATAATCTCCTTTATATAGTTGTAGCATTTGGAACTTAATTCTATCTAGCTAATTGTTGGTTTTCCATTGTTCTTTGGATCCTCCCTACAATTGAGAACATAAGAAAACTAATCTCTCCTTCTCGGTGATCCCTATGGTTAGACAAAACAACTATGCATCTACTTTTCCAAATGTTAAGTAATATAATTTTCCTAATAGAATCAACCACAATACGTTTTTAAGATACAATCCCATAACTGCTTCTTTCCAACTTAAAGAATGATTAAAAAAAAAACTAAAATATAAGTAAAAACAACATTCCACTTTTTCTTAGCCAATATTTAGTCACAAAAAATATGTTTTAGATTCTCACCCTAAAGGAAAAAGGGGTATTTATCAAGCTGAATCATCAAACACCTCAACTTTTTAGTGGTTGGTAGTTTGAAATGTAAGACTTTCCAAGCCAAAATTTGTGCATTAGCCTCTGTTTTAGAAAGCTAGATTTGAGCACGTAAATTTTTCCAAGTCTTTTCTTGAAATTTACAAGCCCATTTTTTTATTCAATCTTAGATTTAATGCTAAGAAAGGTAAGAGTTTTAAGTAAACTTTTTAAGAGAAAAATGAAAAAATTGGTGGGTAGACAACCGCCACCAATCCTTTGAGAAGTTACATTCCAACAGAGTACATTTTTCTATGGCAAGCTCGATAGGAACCAATGATCTAACAAAGATGAGAAATTCCTTAAACCTTTTATTCAAACCAAAGGTAATTTTAATGGTTGTCTAAAGAGCGAGAAATCTACAAAACTAATGTCCCACAAGTCTTTGAACTAGCAAACTACTTTCTTAAAAATATAATGCACATGATTTTGGAATGAAACAACAAGGTCCTGTCCATGATACTGAATCAATTTGTACCACCAAATTGAAGAATCACTAAAACTAAAGCAATGTCGAAATGAAACATTTCTCCAATTCAAAAAATTGAAAACTTGTTGTTGGTCCTTCCAAATAGGTTAAAGTGGAATGGATGAATTAATCTAAAAGGAAGGAGCCAACAAAATTTTATCAACCCACTTGATTGATTGCCATTTTTTGTTACTTGAGGCATGGATGATATAAAACTAGACCAACTCTTTCCAAGGTTCATCTCCATTGATCACTCTAATTATCCACTTGGCATCCAAGCACACCCCTTGATTTTGGGGGTCTAATAGGCCCAAACCCCCTTTTGATTTAGGTTGGATACAATGCAACCATGAAGTGTACTTAAAGCCAACATTTCTACTTTAACAAGACCACATAAAGTGGAAAAAAACTTTAGTAAGATCATTCTAACACAAAGAGTAATAGATAGTGGAAGCCATAAAAATATGATTCACCACTTGGATCTTACTAGCTAAAGATAAGAATTTATTTTTCTAGGAGTACAATTTTGTTTTGATTTTGTTAAGAAAACATTTCCACATATTAGACAATGAAATTCCCAATCCAAAGGGGATGCCCAAATAACAAGAAATTTTCCTGTGTTTGATTTTCTTTCATTATTTAGGATTCTAAGGAGGGAATAGATCTATTTGAGTAATGATTAATTCTATTTTATGATGTATTAACTTGGATCTATAAATTGGACAATAGAGATTGAGAGGATCCCTAGTATTGAAGATCTCATCTTCATATTTTTTAAGGAAAAACATATTATTATCAACAAAATGGGAGTTCAACACAACTGAATTATTAGGGATGGAGATACCCTTGATCTTATTCAATTGATTATATTTTTGTAAAAGATAACCAAAGGCATAATTTGTAAGCACATATAGAAAAGGAGATAAGGGGAAACCTTGTCTAATAGAGAATTATAAAGGAAAGGGATTAAGAAAATTCTTTGTTCATTATTAGATGAGCATTGACACCTGTAAACAACATTTCAACATGCTTGCATAACTTAGGACCAAATCCTAGCCATTGCATCATTTTAAAAAAAAAGTTCCAATGCACTCTGTCGTATGTTTTATTAAAATCCAATTTCACAAGGATAACATTTTGGCTTGATTGTTGAACCCATTTTATTATTTTCCATTTAAGGATGAGGTTATCAAGAATAAATCTCCCACCAAGAAATCCAGTTTGTTCTAGTCTAACAAGGTTTTTAGCCATCGGTTTAATCTTGGTATTCGAGACTTAAGCAATAATTTAATATGAAGTACTGAGAAATGTAATAATATGGCACCCTAATATTGTGTCTCCATTTTTCCATTTAGGAATGAGTTTAATAATATCTTTTTTGATATCAGATCCTAGTGAACCAACCTCCAAAATAATTAAATATAATAGATTAAAGTAATCTTTAATATACTTCCACATGGTTTGATATGATTCTACTGAAATCCCATCATCCCCTAAACTTTTTGGCCACCATAGAAAAAAAAAACATGTTCGAATTCTTGAATGGAAAGGTTATGATCTAAAAATTGGCTATAATCCTTGTCCAATTTCCTAGGAATATGATCTTTAACTATGTCTTCTAGAATTGGTTGGATATTATGCCAATGATCATCCTCTTTAAATAAGGTCTCATAATAATTATCAAATATTTTTTTAATCTATTCTAGCTTTCTATGGAGAGTTCCATTGTCATCTTGGATAGTTCCAACATACTCCTTTCTATGCTTATAGTTGAGAAAGTTTAAGTATCTAGAACCCATGTTTCCCTCCTTATCCTAATGTAATCTAGCCCTAATTTTAGCACCTTTCCCCCTATAATTGTCCATTTTTTGAAGTTGAGATTATAATTTTGTTATAGAAGTTTTTAAGTTAATGCCACTAGGCCTACACTTCAATAACTTTCTATCATGTTCAAGTTTTCCTTTGAGATATTTTTCTTTACACTTTTTTTGTTGTGCCATCCTTCTCCTAAAAGAAAAAGGAATTCAACACATCTTGAAATAGCATAATTATGCCATTTCCTTTGAGAATCACCTTCATTGGCCCCAGAGATGGACTTCTATAGCCCAATTAAAGAAACAACACATGACAAATTCTTTAGGTTAAAAGTATTAAGTTTGTATGGAAACTCATTATCCATATAAGTCCTTGAGACTAAACAAATGATAGGAAAATAATTTGAGAGATTAGAAGTGTAGTCTACCCTAACACAAAGACTAGCAACATCCTAACCGATATGGAGATTAGGAGAGATATAAAATCTCTTTATCCTACTGATTTTCCTCTCCTCCCAAATTTGTAGTTCTACCAAGTAAACCAGTTATTGTCATGGATGGATCCTTTTTTTATGAATAGGGTCTATCACACCAATGGTATTACGAAAAAATTACCATTTATCAAATTCTTCATTACTTAGCTTAGTATGACTAAGCCAAAAATGGTAATTTTGATGCTCTACCAAGTTAAATCACCGCCTATTACCCAAATAGCATGAGAAAGGTTCCTAGCCATCCGATCCAATGATTCACTTCTATCTTTACAAAATTTAGGAGAATAAATTGAGAAAATCCCAATAGGCTATCCATTAATGAATGTGAGGACCCATACACATTTGTGTGAAGGGCCCTCACCTTGATTAATGAAAAATTTACATATCTAAGGTGTCAAACCAATAAGAACTCCACATCTACCTTCAAAATGTGATGTATGAAAAAAGTAACCATGTCTCCACATATAAAAAATAGAAGAAAGATGGAGACCACTAATTTTGACCTCTTGAAGAAAAACAATATCAAGTTGCCAAGTAGCTAAAGTCTCTCTAACATTGTATTTCCAGTGAAGGAGGGAAATCCCTTTTACATTCCATAACAATATTATGAAATTCATAAAAAGGACAAAGTGGAGGAAACATCTTCTTGTGGAAAAGAATCAAAATGGTTAGCTATATGGTGTAGATGTACCCATATCTCCAAGAGGCCTAATGAGGATTTTAATCCTATTAGTTGGATCCCAGTTTGTACTGAGGTCACTAGGACTATTTTTGAGTCCTTTTGGAAAATATTGAATCATTTTGTAGGGCCCAAAGGCCAAATTGTTCTTGTAATGCCAATGAGGACCTGATTGGTCAAAATTGGTCAAACATACCAAATGTGTGGGAATAGGATAGGAATAGTGTTTTTCATGTGTTTAGGCCATTTTTAACACTTTAGTAATTTATTAGGGGTCAATAAGGTCATTTGATGTTTGTAATGCAACACTTGCAAAAAGTTGACATAAGTCCATGTTTGTAATTGACAAGTTGTAAACCCAACAACTAGTTGGTTCAAAAGCCAATTGGGATTATTTGAAATGGTTGAAATAAGTCCATATATGTCTCTTTGGGTGAGGCATGTGATATTTATGTAATTTTGATTGCCATTAAAAATGATTTCTCTATTTTTACATTTTTCTACAACTTTATGTTGATGGTACAATATTGCGCAGATTGCTAGGGGATATTAATGCACATATTTGGATAGCCTAGTAATTTTCCTCTCAATTGAAACCAATTTTATACAAATCCATTAATTTTAATTAAAGTTACACTTGAGTTTGTCAAAATGGTCTGAAACCCTCGTAGACCTAGGGTTTTGTTTTCATGGTGAAATACTTGAAATATCACAAGCCAAGAATTTGATCTCTGGGGGAAAGTTAGGTCCAAGTATTTATTAGAATATTTTGGAGGTTTTGGTCCCTTATGAAAGTTGGATATCGAAACAAGCCCTAGGCCTGACATCTTAATGTGATAGGCCTAGGAAGTCTAGGAAGTGAGTGCAAATTGAGTTGTAACTCAAAATTAAGGGATTTGTTTTTGATGAATAGAGGCCTTTTTTATTAATAAAAATATTAAAGTACAATATTCACAAAAAATGGGTTGGGGGAAAAATTCACCCTGCGAAGAGTCACACGACACCTAGGTCGGAAACATACAACTATTCATCAAAAATATATATAAAAAAGAGATACCCTCAAGCTGCGAGGGAAGTTGCAGAAGAGGGAGGATGATCTTTGTCATCAGGATTACCCCAAACATTGGGCCCTGGGGTTTGGTCGGGAATCAACCAACCATCATCTTTTTCTTCTTCTTTCTCCAATTCTCCTTCCTCCCGCCTGGGAGAAAGATCAAGCGCCAGGCAGGGGAATTTTTCAGAAGTGCCAAGAGGCCATGCAGGAACATTGGTCAAGGGATGAGTAGAGGTAGCAGAAGTAGAAATAAATAGGGGAGGCCAACTGAAACCCACATCCCTCCAAGGAGGAGGAGAGGCAGAGTGGTGATGCCAGTGGTGCAGAGTCCTGGAGTGCCTGATAGAGGAACTCTAGCTACGACAGTGGCCCCTGGGTGGTGTGCGATCAGCCGAGAGAGAGTCCAGAGGCACCCTAGCAACAGTACAAGGGGCATTGCCCCAGTGCTGCAGCAACTCCTACAAATGGGTGACAAGATCTCCATCCTGAAAGCATGCCATATCTGGGTATAATGGGAAGGCATTCTAGGAGAGTCACCAAGGAGCGCCATATGCCAGGAAAAAGGCTTAGGATGGAAAGGTGAAAAGAGGTCATGAATCCAGATCCAATAATTTTGGACACAATGGCAGAACCAAAAAATATGCATGATAGTTTCAGAATGACCACAAAAAGGGCATTTAGGGTTAGGAACACCCAAATTAAGGGATTTGGGCACTCGATGATGTTGGATTTTGTATGTTGGAGGAAAGGAAGAAATGTTCAAGGCCTTGGTTGTGTTGGAAAAGTGTTTTTGAATGGGTTTTCTTTGTAAGAGGAGGCCTAATAGCCCTTTTTAGGTCATTGCCATTAGTAATTGTTTCCCTATCAATTCTAAGAGCCAAAAAATGGTTTTGGCATAAGTTTAATAATTCCCAAAAGGGTATTGCAAGTGGTGGTTTGATTGGGTCCATAGTCAAGGGTTTGTGAACTAAAGTCAAAATACATGCTGGATAGGGCTACTAGCGATTATGCCTATTCGTGGAGCAAGTATCATAAGTAGATTTGATGAGTTGGATTCAATGAATGAATTGTGAATTTTTTGGTCCCAAAGTGAAGGAAAAAATAATAGTTTGAGCCCAGACAAATTTTGTAGTGATGTTGTGTCTAAACCCCAAGTTGACTAGAATTAGTGTGAGACTGTCTTGAAGGATAGGTGTTGCAAGTTGTTTAAGTTGAACTTGCAATTTGATATTATTGTCATATAGGAGTCTTTTAGTCTACTAAACTCCAATAAGAGCACATTCTTCTTCCCATAAGAGTCCCATACTTATGGTAATCCAGAAAGGTTATGGTGAAGTGTAGTGCATCAAGTTAAAGGATCTAGTGGTTAAATGGTGATCTAAACCAAGTTTGAGTAGTTATTCCACCTTGTTCTATTACCTCTGCATCATATTGGTATCAGAGCCTAAAGGTCTAGGCTTGGGTTGAGAAGAAGTTTTGAAGAAGTAAGGAGTTGGTAAAATGCCTCCAAAGGGTGGGTCTACAAAAATGGGTAGAAGAGTGAAGGCCTTGGAGGAAAAAATGCTTGCAATGAAGGCCAAGGAGAGGTGAAGAGGAGATGAAGTCTCAGAGAGTGAGACATAGGAAGAGGGGAAGAGGGAGAACCCCATGAGTAGGAGGAAGAGATACCTGCTAATTAGAGAAGGTTTATTGATGCCTTGAAGATAGTGAACAAAGATTCTTTTGATGTCAAAATGGATCTCTCTATTTATAGTGGGAAGATGGATGTTGACGAAGTTGTAGAGTGGATATATACCTTAAACAACTACTTTGAGTACAAAGAAGTACCTATTGATAAGAAAGTAAAGTTTTCAAAAAGTAATTTGAATGAGGTTGCACTAACCTGGTGGAATTATATTCAAGGTAAAAGAGTGAAGTAAGGAAGGAAGGAGTATGATAACTTATTAGGAAAAAATGGTGACAAAAATCAAATTCCAATTTATGCCTACAGATTATGAGGTACAGGTCTATAGGAGATTGAAGAATCTAAAACAAAGAGATCTTGATGTGGCTTCCTAAACAGAGGAATTCCAAAAATTGAGCCTCAAATAGGGACATTATGAGGATGAGAAGGAGAAAATTACTAGATACTTGAATGGACTAAAATTTAGCATTCAAGATGTGGTAAGTTTAATGAATCCAAAGACAATAGATGAGTTCTTTTAGATATTTTTGAGTGAAGAGGAGAAATTGAAGAGGAAAGGTGAACAACATGGTAGATGTAGAGGAGGAAGGAAATTTAGAGGAAGAGGTAACTTTGGATAGATACTTCAGTTCTAAAAGACCCAAGGTGAGTCTAGCCATAATGAGTAGAGTAGGGAATCAAGTTTTGTAGGAGGTTTCAAAGGAAGGAGACCTAATGGAAGAGGGATATTTGGAGGACCGGGTAGAGGTCCAAGAACCTTCATAGGTAGGTGTTATAATTATAATCAAGTAGGACATACTATTGCTAAGTTCCCTGAGAAGTAGGCCTCAAGCTCTCATGGAGGAGAGAGAAGGAACCAATTGGTCCAAGAATAAGATAGCCAAAGTGTCAATGGCCCATCTAGATCTATAGATCTAGAAATTGGGGAGAACTTGATGATGAGAAAGACTCTCTTGAAGGTTCCAAGTAGCCAAGAAACCCCTCAAAGGAAGTCCCTATTCAGAACTTCATGTAAATCCAGTGGCAAGGTATGTAAAGTCATAGTTGATTCTGGTTCAATAGATAAATTAGTATCATTAGAGATGGTAGAAAAGTTAAAATTAAATAGGTCACCTCTTCCTACTCCTTATAATGTGTCCTAGTTGAATAAGGGGCATCATGTGCTTGTGAACGAGTAGTCTTGGGTAGAATTCCAAATAGGGGTATATAAGACTATGATCCTTTGTGATGTTATCCCTATGGATTCTTGTTACCTTTTCCTAGGGAGTCCATGGAAATATGATGTTTATGCACAACACAATGGGAAGAAGGACATCTACACTATAACCAAGAATGGTGAGACCTTTACCATGAATCCTTTACTTGATGATGAGGTAGATAAGAAGGTGGGTTATAGTATCATGATAGTGAAGGACAAGGAGTTTTTAAAGAACCTGAATGAGGGAGAAGGTATAAGGTTTTCCTTGGTAGTAAGACCAAAAGATAAGATAGATTTAACCAAGAATGAGGAGAAGCACGTACCAAGTTGATGCACATAATTTTTTGGATAAATACAAGGGCATAGTAGTTGAAGAGATACCTAATTATCTACCCCCAATTAGAGACATAAGCCATTAGATTAAATTAATACAAGGTGTCACACTCCTTAACAAGGCATCTTATAAAATGACCCCTTCACAGAATGAATAAATTATAAGGCAAGTGTAGGAGTTTTTAGATAAATGAATAGCGAGGAAGAGTCTAAGTCCTTGTGAAATACCAGCTATACTAACACCAAAAAAATATGGAAAATAGATACTATGCATAGACTCAAGTGAAATTAATCGGATAACTATAAGGTATAGGTTCCACATGCCAAGGATATAGGACCTAATGGACTTTTTGGGTGGGGCTTGCTAATTTTCTAAAATTGATCTCAAAAGTGGTTATCACCAAATAAGGATCAAGGAGGGGGATGAGTAGAAGAATGCCTTCAAAATAAATGAGGGCCTATATGAATGTTTGGTTATTCACTTTGGGCTGACTAATGCCCCAAGAACCTTTATGCACCTAATGAATGAGGTATTGCATGATTTTATTAACAAGTTTGTTGTATTATATTTGGGTGATATTCTTTTTTTCAACAAGTATAAGGAAGAACATTTGAAGTACCTAGACATGGTCTTGAGAAGCCTACATGAGGATTAAAATCATGATTAACTTGGAGAAATGTGACTTCATGAAGGAAGAGCTTGTGTACCTAGGTTTTTTCATGTCTAAGGGAAGTTTGAGAATGGATCCTTCAAAGGTGGAAGCCATCTTGAATTGGAAAATTCCAAGGTTTGATAGTGAGGTGAGAAGATTTCATGGACTTTCCACCTTCTATAGGAAGTTCATCAAGAACTTTAGTCCAGTATATGTACTCATGTTAGACATTATTAAGGAAGGACAAAAATTTAAGTTTACTTGAACTAGTGAGGCAGAAAAAGGATTTGAGTATTTGAAAAATAGGGTGGCACAACAACCCATTCTTATTTTACCTAGCTTTAAAAAAGTCTTCACCATAGAATGTGATGCAAGAAATCAGGCTATAGCTGCCATTTTGAGCCAAGAGGGAAAGCCTATGACATTTTTCAGTAAAAAAATCAATGACGCAAAGAGGAATTACTCCTCATATGACCTAGAACTTTACACAATCATTTAGGCTCTTAAAAAATGGACACAATATTTATTACCTAGGGAATTTATTATGTATACTGATAATCATGCTTTTCATTTTCTTGAACAATCAGGATAAGTTGAACCATAGGCACATGAAGTGGGTGGAGAAGTTGTAGCTGTACACCTTCACCATCAAACATAAAAAGGGCTAGGATAATAAGGTAGAAGATTCTTTAAGTAGGAGAACTTTGGTGGTGTGGGAAATATAGTTGCAAAGCATGGGAATTGAATCCATCAAATGCATGTATGAAGATGATGGAGACTTCAAAGAAGTCTATTAGTTTTGCAAATAATTTTCTGATTCTTGTAATCATGAATATTCAGAGTATATGTTGGAGGATGGACTATTATTTAAAGGTAGTAATTTATGTGTTCCCAAGTGTTCTATGAGAGAGAACATAGTAAAATAAAATAATTGTGGAAGTTTAGGGGGGAACTTTGGTCTAGACAAGACTTTAGACCAAGTTAGGATATCTTATTACTGGTCTAAGATGGAGGTTGATATAAAGCATCAGTATGGACTTTGTGTTAGGTCTAACAAGGAATAAAGTAGGATTTAATAATGCTTTTTTTTTTGTAGATAGGTTCAGTAAAATGACTCATTTCATCCCATGTAAATCCACTAATGATGCATCAAATATAGAAGGACTATTCTTTAAAGAGGTTGTAAGGATTCATGGATTTCCTCTCAACATTGTAACAGATAGAGGACTCTATGGAATAAAATAGAAACCAATTTATCATTCAGCTCTACATACCATGCCCAAAAAAATGGTCAAATTGAGGTTGTTGATAGATCATAGGGTAATCTTCTACGATGTCTAACAAAAGAGCATGGGTAGGCTTGGGACATGATAATATCTCAAGAAAAATTTGCCTACAATGATTCTATGAATAGGAGCACAAGACATAGTCCTTGTGAGATACTATATGACATTCATCCTAGAGGGGTGTTAGAAATCATAGATTTAAAAGGTGTGTACAAGACAAGTGCACAAGCAAGAGACTTTGATGTGGTGATGATGGATATTAATCAACAAGTAAAAGAGGTACTCCAAATAATACAACGAAAAACAAAGTAGGAGTAGACGTAAAGAGAAGGGAATTACAATTTAAGATTGGAAATTTGGTGATGGCTCACCTAAAAAAGGACAGACTTCCTAGAGGAAAGTACACATAACTGATGATGAAGAAAATTGGGTCATGCAGTATAATCCATAAGTTTGGAAACAATACATATGAAATAGAACTTCCCTAAGGAATAGTTATATCTCTTATTTTTAATGTGTCTGACTTGTACCCCTATAAAATATTTGTCAATGAAGGATCTAATGTAGGTGCAGGAGCCAAGGAGACTGGAGATTGGTCCAAGGAACTTCCACCAAGACAACCAATGCAATTGGAGTGCATACTTGATAGTAGAGAGGTGAAAAGGATAGGAAGAAAGACTTATAAAGAATATCTGTCAAGTGGCAGAACTTACTTGAGGAAGATGCAACATGGATGATAGAATGTGATGTCAAGCACCATGGGGCTGCTATTGAAGACCCGATCTCAAATGGGACTTGTGATATTTCTCACCTTGGGAGTATGGTGCAGGTGCATCCATAGGTCCAAGAGGTCTAATGAGGATTTTGATTCTATTGTTGGATCCAAGTTTGTAATGAGGTCACTAGGACCATTTTTTAGTCCTTTTGGAAAACATTGAATCATTTTGTAATGCCCAAAGGCCAAATTGTTCTTGTAATGCAAATTAGGACACGACTGGTAAAAATTGGTCAAACATCCCAAATGTGTGGGAATAGGATAGGAATGGCATTTTTCATGTTTTTACGCTATTTTTGGCACTTTAGTAATGTATTAGGGGTCAATAAGGTCATTTGATGTTTGTAATGCAACACTTACCATAAGTTGACATAAGTTCCTATTTGTAATTGACAAGTTGTAAACCCAACAGCTAGTTTGTTCAAAAAATATCTGGGATCAGTCTAAGTGGTTGAAATAAGATCATATATGCCTCTTTGGGTGATGCATGTAATTTTGATTTCCATTAAGAAAGGATTGCTCTATTTTTATAGTTTTATGTAGCTTTCTATTAATGGTATGGTATTGCACGAATTTCTTGGGGACATTAATGCACATATTTGGATATTGTAGTGAGTTACCTTTCAATTGAAACTAAATTTATTTAAATACATTAAGTTTAAAGCAATTTATACTTGAATTTACCTATGGTTTTGTCTTCATGGCAAAAAAGACTCGACTTCCCACTGGCCAAGAATTTTGATCTCTAGGGGAAAGTGTATTACCCACCCATATTTTTCTTTTCAGTTTTATATTGCCAAACTCTTTTAGGCCACTTTTATGTGTGTGTTGATATTTCAGTTATTATGTGGTTTTCAGATGTATGACTCTACATGGTGATTTTAATAAATGAATAATTATGGATGTTATATTGATGTAGTTAAATAATGTTAGTTATTTAATGATGATGATTTACATGTTTTAAATGATGCTTATGCTTATTATTATACTTACCCCATACTTGCATGTGTATGGTTATCATGTATTCTTTTACTTTCCTATGTGACGTGTTTGATATGGTTGAGGGACGAAATCGTAGTTACTTGCTTGCAGGATCCACATGATGTCCCGATCCCCATCATTTCTTTTTTTATATATATGTATGTACATGCTATTTTTTTATGTAGGTTTGTAGATACTGAGCATTGACTTCCCTGAATTGTTAGGATGAGCATGCCCTATCACAAGTCTCAATGGTAAAAGAGGGGAGATAATATTCAAATCCAAATCCCAGCCTAAGCCATTCTATTGTCCTGAAATAGTGGACAAGATTATGATATTTTACCCTTTCCAAACTCATCCAAGTGACATAACACTAGTAAATTTTACCTTAAATTTCAACAAGAATTAGTCAAATTTTTGACAATAATTGGTCGAATCCACGACTAAAACTTTCATCATTCTTTTTTCGTCGAATTCTCTACATATTTCTTTTTGGTCAAAATTTTGACCATAGCATTGGTCTCAATTTCGACTGCAGCAATCACTTGAAACTGGAAGAATCATCGTGGCTTTTTTGGTCCAATGGTTAAAATTGAGACCATGAAATGGTCTTAATTTTGACTATGAAATAGTCTCAATTTCGACCATACTATTGGTCGAATGTATGACATTGTGGTCAATTTTTTTGGTCGAATGGTCAAAATTGAGACCATATGACTGGTTGAGTTATCCACCAACTATCGTCAATTTTTTTAGTCCAATAGTCTCAATTTTGACCATTCTATTGGTCGAATGTATGGCATTGTGGTCCAAATTAGCTCTGGGCAAAGGTCGAAATTGAGACCAATACTAATTTTTTTTTTAATTTTAAAAATGTCTATTAAAAAGTGTTATTGGTGTCTTATTTGAGCTCATTTGTGGTTCACTTTTGGGATGCTTAAGCTCAACTATAGCCTTTGTGGATTCCTATCAACCATTATTGCTAATCAACAAGAATGTATAATGAAAACCTAAAATATGGAATATGGGTGTGTAATGAAGTATGAAATATAATGTGGACATGAAATCTAAGATGTGGATGTATGGAGTAATTATGAAATGAATATAGACATGAAACATTGTTAACATTGAAAGTAACAAGGACTCTCTTCTTTAACTCCTAGTGCTTACAATCAATGGCTTGGAATGGAAAATGTAACTCCCAAACTGAATGCAGAAATGTGGCATCATATCTCAAAGCATTTGAGAGGCTATGAGATCCTTTACATCACTATGATATCATATCCATTTACTGATTACATTCATACAGAGTAATTCTTGAGAAAATTGATGGTTTGCTGGTCACAATAATCTGTGATGAATAGTCATTTATAACTTCCACATAAAGGACAATTAATCCATTCACTTAGGTTAGAATTTAGATTGTTTAGTTACATAAATTTTCCCAAATTTATAGAAAGATCCAACTTTTGAATAAAATGTTATGCTTCCTTTACCAAAACTGGGAATGATTGTCATAAAACTAGACAATTATGACTAATAAAGCAATTTGATCTCAAAAAGAACAAGTAGATCTGCTGATCCAAATTCTTACAAAGATGTTCAGACTCCTCTTGACCTTATTCAATCATGTGCAATCATTAGAACCATTTGTTCAATCACGTATTATCAAGACAAATGAAATCTGCAGTCACAGTGAGTAAAATTCAAATAGCAGTCTGCCTAGGGCTTGCGAGATCTCCTCAAATACACAATGGATTGATCCAAAAAAATTTGAAATGCTTAGTTAAATAAATGTACTATCAACATCCACAATTTCAAAATTTTCCAATGGTTAGAAATGAAGAAATCAATCAATTTGTATCCAAACCCTTGAACATGGGGTTCCATGACTATTTTGACAAAAATGAATGGATCTTTCTCTATAATTCATGGAAGAGCATGAAAATTAGATCAAATGGAAGGAGATTCATCAAAATTCATCACAAAGTTGAATTACAATCAAAATGGATCAGTATCAGATCATAGCGCATGTCTGTTACAATGATTTGCAAGATAAACACAATAAAGTGCAATGTTTTCTATTGAAACTTTATTGAAATTTCATCCAATCTCCAAGATCTGTCTACCCTCATCCCAAAGAGGGGTATATAAGTAAGTTAAAATCAGTTTTAACTACTTCCAACTGACCTCTAAGGTGGTTGATGGCTTAATCCCTCTTTTGACAACTTTTTAGTGACCCTTATTACATTCCAAACATGACCAATATGACTCAAATAGAACAAAAAAACACTATTTCCATGCCATTTCCACCTATTTGACTAGTTTGACCACTTTTGACCCACCTAGGGCCTTATAGGCCAAATGGGTACATTATGGCTCAAATGGCCTTACAATTGAAACATAATGCATGAAATAATGCATGAAAGAACTATGAAAATGCAATGAATGGCCTTATCATGGACTTATTACAAGCTTTGGCCAAAATTTGGTCCCGGTTCCTCATTGTGTTCCTGGTGCTCTTGCACCATTCTCACTAGTAATATACATCATAGCAATAAATATCTAAGCATAAGGTGAGGCATATTCTATGGTTTAAAGAATAGAGATAGATCATAAGTCCAACTTCTATGTTAGGACCTTGTGATCAATAACATTTTTCCAAACATATTTTCATAATATTAGCCATAAAATGTAGGATGTTAACTAAATAATTTGTTTATCCTTAATTGATGCTATAAATACTTGCACTAATCTTTCATTTCGGTACCCTAGGAACCAAGCTCTTATTCAATTCTAATTATTTTGTCACTTCTAGTTATATCTTAGGAACTGAAAACCTATAATGATGCCATTTCAAGTTTGACCATCCAAGGTTATGACTAAGGGTATATAATCAAAATATACCTTTAACTGAAATTGAATACAAAAGAAAGTGGAACATAATAAGGAAGAGAAAATGAAATAAAAGAATTCAAATCTTCGCTAGGAGGAAGAAACATAAAGAATAAATAATTAATGAATTAAAAAAGGAAAAAGTACTTACTTTAGTCTTTATTGATTAAAGGTGATTGCAAACTGCACACAAGTGTAAAAAAGTAACTGCTAAAAGATGTTTCTCTATCAATTCTTCAACCTTGGAATGCAATGTTTTAATATCCTGTGTTGTATTCATAGCATCTATGGGAAATGCATCAAAGACCATTTTTAACATTGTGCACAATGACTTAAACAAGTATGAACTGTAAGAGACTAAGAAAGAAGGCAAAGGTGTTACCTCACTAAAATGATAGTAACAATGAGACAAAGAACCATGAAGACTAAATCCAAGGAGACCAGATCTGAACATCCGGGTTTGATCAAATTCAAAAATTGGTTTGCCTTCATAGCACTGTCAAGTCAACAACATGAGCATTATTTTGTGTCTAGAGTGTCATCAATGTTTTTAAATGTAGAATGAAATGGTTGTAAGTATGCATTTCTGCCACATGGAAATGATTTTGAGATACAGACTTGTGCAATCCAATCTCCCAAGGAATAGACATCACCACTTATCGCCATCTCTACCAAAATAGGATTTGTCATAAAGCGATGTTAGAATAGTTACTAAAATGGTCATAAATTATGTTCTTATAGTAAAAGAATACTTTGACTTAAGAAAAAAACTACACAATATTAAAACATGACATTGTGCTTTAAAAACTAAAAAGGTACCTGTAATGAAGAACTTCATTTCGACTTGCCAATTGGTTGTCACTATTAACTCTAAGCTTGTCTTTAAAGTTTGAGCTTCACTTGGTTTCAAGAATAGTTTAATATTCTCTACTAAACAAGGCCAGCCACGTGAAGGTGGAAGCTCAGTTCACAGCAAATCCTGTGGGAAATCATATTTTTTTTTATAATTTCTTTTATAGCATTGCTCTGCTGCTCCGACAATAACCATGTAAGGGCACTTGTATCAATCTGGTCTCCATTGTTATTTGATCAAATGAGATTTTTCATTGCATAGTTGGATTCTTCAATGTCACTACAAATTTTGACAATTTGGTCTTTGTCATGCCTTCCATGCAATATTTTCCATAATGTCTCTGTTACATTCTTTCCAATATGCATAGGATCAAACAAATGCATGATTGGGAGTTGCTCGTAGTACGACAACCTAGTAAATTACGTAGGATAACTTTTTAGTCCTTTTGGAAGTTGGTCATTGATGCCTCAACGACCTTCACAAGCATCAATTACATCATCAGTAAACAAAACACAATATCAAAATATAAATTTGAAACAAAAACCATCAGATGGAATGACATTACCTCGACAATTTATTTTATTGTATGCTGACTTCCATAGGTGAGGTGTCATTCTCTGTGGCTTTGATATAGTCTCTTCTTCCCCATTGAAAAGATGTTTTTCAGTAATTCGGTACTTATGATTTCTGTGGAGAAAGTGTCTATTCTCATCGAACACCTGCTTTCTTAAACATTTTGAATGATGAGATTTCATCTTTGGACCACAAATTGGACATGCAAATTTTCCCTTTGTCTGAAGACCTACAAGATCATGTATAATTGGATTAAATGTGTTAACTTTGTGTTAGCACTATAACATACCAAAAAAGAGGTGTTAAGAAGAGAACATACCACAAAAATGTGTTAGCCTAGGGGCATCATGTATTGTCCATACAAGCATTGCATGGAATTGAAATTGTCTTTGTCCTATTGGCCTAGAGATGTCATACATAGTGACCCCATTCCATAACACCATCAACTCGTCGATAAGGGGCTCAATATATACATTGATATCTTTAACTTGGTACTTACCTAGTCGAATGAACAAAAACATTACATAATTATTATGACCATTTTAATGGATTATTAATAATAAATTAATTTAGATGACCATTAAATCAAAAAATACCTAGAACAATCAGTGCCAACATTATGTGCTCCCTCTTTATGGACAACCGAGGAATGTTATTGTTGATAACAAAAATAGGCCACACCGAGTAAGTAGACCTCATCTCTCCAAACGGATTGACACCGTCTGTTGCCAATGAAAGCTTGAGATTACAAGGTTCTTCTTTAAAGTGTGGCCATTTTTCCTCTATTTCCTTAAATGCTGAACCATCCACAGGCATTCACATAATGTCATCTTGACTTCTATTACGTGCATGGTAATCCATAAATTGTGCCAAGCTATTGCACTTGAATAATTGTTGCAGACGTGGAATAATGGGAATATGTCGAAGAACCTTGCGAGGCACCTTTTTTGTTATTTGATTTGATTGATATCTACTAATATGACAAATAGGGCATTTTGTTGCAAATTCATGCTGTTTATGATATATAATATGATTGTTCAAACATGCATGTATTGTTTGATACTCCATTCCAATATCTTTCATAATGGCAGATAATTCTCGGTACGAGCGAGGTAGAATGTTTGATGGTGGTAACAAACACTCACCTATTAACCTACGACCAAAAATATAATTTGTTAATTTAAAGAATATTAATTGCTACACGATTCACCCAATGTTAATTGTAAGGGAATTATGACTAAAATAATGAAAAAAGATGACATGCCTTAACATACATGTCATTGCTACATTGGATAAACCATTCATAACCTTCAAGTTCACCAACAACAATACAGCGGCAAGAAGAGTTGTTTCGGAGCCTTCATATAGGGGCTCATGTGCCTTCTCAAGTATAGGTACACCAAGCTCTGTGTCAACATCATCATCATCATCATCATCTTGATCATCGTGATCATCTTGATCTTCTTCATCATCGTGGTCTTCTTCCATGATATCATTACCTTCCACTTCTATATTCACACCTCCATGTTCCCTCATTTGGAAATCCACATTCTCCAGATTGTCATGGTCCATAACATGAAACTTAGGGACGTTGACCTATATGAAAATGATGACCTTATATTAACCATGACCATGTTGTCATCATCAAATCATGTCTTATGTATTTTATAAATTATTAAAATACATACCAATGGACAAAATTCATTTCCCCCTTCAATGTGACCATGTTGCCTACAATGTTCCTCAGTTGTTTTGATTAGATATCTTCGAGTCTTTAAGCCCTTACAAATTTTGCAAGGACAATAATATTTTCCATCACCTTTTGTTTTTAAGTTAGACCACAGTCTAGCAATTGTCTCCCTATTTTTTTGTGCATTGATATCGTTAGACATGGTCTTTCTTGAATGGAATGACTCGTTGGTGGAAGAAGGATAATTTGTTTGCAACCTACAGATACAAATCGTTACTAAACAACCATTTTCTCAACTATATATATCATTCAAAATCCTAGTAACACTAGAGACAAATATTTTGTTAAAGTATTCCACATAATTACTTGCAACAAACCATAATAAAGGCTTCAATATCTTAATTGATTTTGTTCCGGTGATTGCAACAAAACCTTAATTTATCATTCTCTTTTTTTTTGCATTTCCTAATAATTTATAAAATATAATTGAATCCTATTAGTTTCTAATTTTAATATCTCCATATTCCTGTTGATTGAAAGTGAAACATCTTGAAAAATATTGCATCACTAACTCGCCAAACTACCATACCCACATAACATGCTTTTAAAGTTTCTGATTTTTTTTGTGACCAGAATTTCTGATTCTTTGTAAGCTACCTCCTTGCTTACTGATATTTAGGTGTTTCAGCTTGTGAGTGATATGTTGAACCACTGCTTGTAAAAGTAATTGCTGAGAGAGAATTCAACATGCCATTTTTAGTTCTTTAAGCTGAAAACCAGGCTGAAAACCTTAATCACTATGATTTATTGACTTCCACAACTTTTTTGCTTTAGACTAATTGGAAGACCATTCCCTTACATGTCAAGGTCATGGTTTCTCTAGAAGTTACGGTAAGGACCTTAATTTTTAAGGGAAATGTAATAAGATTTAAACGGACCAATTATATCACTATATATTCAAGGTGTGTGATTGGCCGTGATAACAAAATGATCATACAAGGTGGAAATAATATCTAGAAAATAATTTTTATTCTCATTTAAAAGATAGTTGCACTCATTATTTACCTATAGTTTTCTCATTTTCATTTGTTTCATGATCAACGTTGTCCTTAAAGTTGCTTCTACTATTATTTCCACCATGAGAGGAGATAAAGTGAGAACTAATCCCTCATCCTATGTGAACATCAAACAAACCAAGAGATATGGGTCCTTTTTTGTAAGGGAGTGTTAAAACTTACTTGAATCTATCTAAGGCATTAATCCCAGGTTTTCTATCCAATTTGTATAGACATGAAAAATAAATAAGACAAATTTGACAACATAAATTTTGAAGTCATTGAAGGGATTATTGGTGCTTCTAGCTTAGATATTGATGGGATAAGAATGAGATGAACGAGGGAAAGTGAAGGATTTCATCAATTAATTTCTTTCTCATTGATGATAAACAACTTAGTAAACATCAAAGTGGGTTGAATAGAGAGGATTTTACTCTAGAATGAAGTGAGTATGTACTTAACCACTATAATACTCTAGAAGGATATTTACAATGTGTTATAAACTTATTTGTTTCCTTTGTTATGTTGGCACCTTCACCATACTATTGAAGTAAGTTTTTTGTTCCATCTCTTGTCTTTTAATAAAACTTCTATCAATGAGATCAAGTGCAACAAAACAAGTGTACCTCTATATCAAGGCCTCATTTATCACCTCTACAACTTTTTGCCTAAATGATTTCTTGGTCCTTAGTGTCAACTACCAACCAAATGTGAAAAACCCTAACTCCACTAGGAAGGGAAAAAATGAATGGTCCTAAGATTGCTCCAAGGTTGTGCCTAATATTTTCTCATCTTCCAAAAACTCTAAGTTTTAGCTAGGGAGTAATAAATGTAATAAAAAACCTTCCAAGTGCTTATGAGAAGACACCTATCTATTGAGGAAACATATTCTATTGTCATATTTGAGAGCCAAGAGTATGACTCTGATACGAGGCCTGACCATCCTTTACACTTTGGTATAATGGGGAAGGACGACAATGACAAAAGGATGAAAAAAAGATCAATTTGGATAGTGGGAGTACCAAAAGTGAGGACCATATAAAGAGAACTAGAGAGGATATTGTAGTTCCTAGACTTGCCTTGATGCATAAACTCAAATTAAATTTTGATCCCCAAATTACAAGGTTATTCTTATGGACATGAGAAAATGGAAAGATGTTTATATATGCCCACAAAGCCTAAGAGAGTGTAGTTGGAATTAGATGATAGAATGAGTATTAGTGGATGCTCTAGATTATCTACAATAAGATATAAACCAAGAAAAATCTTCCTTGTTTGTTGAAGAGAGGGAAGAGACTTAGACTAAAAAAACCAAGGTTATTGTGAAGCACCCCCTTTATAAGTAGAAAAATAGTAGAATAAAGCCCCTAAGAAATGAGGATTTTAAACCAAAAAATGCTACTAGTAGAGACAATAAGAGGCTGGTGTTTGATAAAATCAACAATAAACAATATGCTTACACTATATTTTATTTCAACCACAAAATGATAATTTTTCTACACCATAAAATTGTCTCATTAAAAAAATTAGAGAACTAGAGGGTTATATCACTAATGTTCCCAAATTGAGCAAACAATGTTTGAAATGTACAACCTCACAAATGAAAATCCTTGAAGAGGACTTGACTAGGGTAAAAGTGAAGAAGAAGATGAGTTTTTGCCATTAGCGACTCTAGTGGTGACATTGACTCCCTTAAGGATATTTATGATAGCTTTTAGAAGAATGGGAAGCAACTAACAATATTTAGGGACTAGGTTGTTCTCCTCCTTGTTAGCTCATGTTCATGGTGCCCTATGGACGGTGTAGGTCCTCTATGTTGTGGTCTATTGTTGGTTTATCTTGTGTTTTATTGTTTAGATAATAGTTACTTTACATGGTCTCTTTGTTGGAACTCACTCTACTTCAACTAATTGGCTCTTGTATGAGTAGGGACCATTGTTTTTCTCTTTTAAATAATAAAAAATATTAGAAAAATTATAAAACCTTATCTATTTGATATCATTTAATTATCATCAAACTAAATATCACTCTCCATCACATTTAATTCCTATTAACATTATACTTTTCAAAATTTTCACTTCTATAATCTTAAACCAATTTATACTCATATACATGCATTTTATTAGATTAACCCCAAACATTATTTTCCTTTTCAAATACATCAAGACCCTCAAAGGTTGTATCATTAAAAAAATTATTATATGATTTACATGCTTCTCAGACCAAACAAAACTACGAAATCTTTATGTGAAGATTCAATCCAAACCTAGTACAGAGATAAAGAGCAATATCCGAGACATGCAATAGAAGGCAAAGTACAGAACATGACTTATTCTATGAATTTTATGTCTCTGACCAGCAGCTTGGGATATTTTAGCCATCAATAAAAAACTTGAATTGCCATGTTTTTTAATTTAATGTACAAACCTCACTTTTAGTCTCATTCTTGAGTGGACACAAAATTCATAGAGTTCCTTACAATCAAATGATAGGCAAAAAGAATCATTGGCATTCATGAAAAGAAGATTTAGTTGTCTCATCACACCGAACACTATGTTAAAAGCCCATCAATAGTTAACAGTCAGGCAGGCCAATGATTTAGTGGTAAGCTGGAAAGTGGGTGTACAATAAAAAAGCCCATCACTCAGATCCCACAACATAGGAAGAAGCTACGATAGTCATGTAAAGAAAATATATATGTATTCAGGATCTGTAGACCAATTTGTCCCACACAATGTCAAAAGTAGTCATTATATATATACAGAGCATGTAGAGCATGTTGAACAATTTGATTGAGGATAGTATTTTCAGGTGACATTGACATGATAGAATATGGCTCAAGGATTTTTTGGCCCAAGCAGTAATGGCATGAGTTGAAGTGTCATACTACTTTTTCAATAGGTTAGAGACACAATTCCACCTCAATGTGTGGGACACAAGTTAATGGGTGTACTTGTAACCACTACTTAAATTACTTTCCACAAGAATATGATTCTTCTAGCTTTCTCATGGATTGGAAGTCAAAAGCATCCTACCATAATCAATAGATTTTTCAACCCAAATTACAAATATCTCCCATCAATCCCTAGTTGTCAATGTTATCCAATATGATTTTCCATACTAGCTCTATATCCATTGATAAGAGTTACTGTTAGCAAGTAGAAAAATGTATGGGAATGTCAGTATAGACTTTCCAGGGGAAATTTAGCACCAGACCCATTAGAAAGGCTTATAGAATCAATAGTCTAAATCATATGTGTAGTCAATTATATCTTAGATAGATAGAATGAACTATTAACATTTATAAGGTTGAAATTAGCATATGTAAGGTTGAAATTAGCATATGGGACAATCACTATTGACATAATGATTTTCTACATTTTAGTCTGCTTCTTAGCATCCCATCTTTTCAATTGTTAGAAACAACTATCATTATGTTGGCATATTTATTTTTGATGTCTTTCACAATAACCTTGGAATTTTTAGTCTAATTTGACATATTTGTCCCTCCCTACACATATGTATCCCTATATCTGCATCCAATACTGTACCTAGAAGTGCCAAAAAACCTTGATAAAAAACTTTGTTTTTCCAACCTTTCCTAATACTGTCTGATATGATTTTTTTAAAAATTTGGTGCGAACCTTCTTAAACTTAATTTCACTGACACTTAGTTCTAATTATTTGACAGATTATTTAGTTGTGCAGTTCCTTGAGTCTATTACTTTCACACACATTCTTAGAGAGTGGAATGTCATTGTAGATTGTTTGGCCAAATGGGCTTCTGATTAAATGGAGGATTGAGATTAAAATATAGTAGATAAGGGGCAATTGCCTCTTCATATGTCTCATATGTTTGATCAGTTAGTGGTTAGTGACAAGGTTTTGTAGTGCTATTTTGCTGGGCACTGCTAGTTTTGTTTAACTTTTGTCACTGAATAAATTTTTACACTTCTTTTAATACTTTATGAATGTCATATCCAGCTTTATCCATGTTGGAGGTCTTCAAAAATAGCAATATTCGATACCTAACCATTTCCAAATCCATATCCATATCCATATCCATACAAATATATGTTTTTCTATTTCTATACATACACCCTTTTGTCTTTACCTTTATCTTCAGGATTATCAGAGAGGGGAGAGGAAAGAAACAGTATCCATCCCTCCAACTAATTCAAAATATGGCCACAATTCATATGAGAAGTTCCATAGTCACTATATTGGAAGCCCACAAAAATTCCTAGCGCTATATAACATTAGTGAAGATAATATTTGGCATGACAGGCATCCAAAGTTTTTGAGAAAAAACAAATAACCAAAACTTTTAAGGACTGTGTATAGTGTAAAATCCCAAAAGTAAGAAAAAGCCTAATTCTTCACCATGAAGAAACCATAGACATATCATTATGTGATAGAATGATTGCATAATATACATCATTGTGCATGTACTAGATATAACCTATTTTAAAGTTCTTCCTGAAAAAAATGTCAATGGATATATAATCTAAATGGAAAATCCTCCACCTTGTTAGCCAAAATTTACTTCACATTATTTACTGATTTAGTACCTAATGCTTCTAAGTCTTCATATAAACTATTTATAAGACATGCAGGGGGAAGAATAGCAGTTGTTATTATGTTTTAAAATATGTCATTAAAAAATTATATATTGGACCAATAGCTGTTCATTTTCTAAAAAATAGTTAGGGAAAGAATTATGGATTGGAGTCCAATAACTAATTGTTCATTTAATTAATCTTACATGTACCAATAGTTGATCATTTATGTACCGGTAGTTTATCATTTATGATTGGCCCATTTGTGTACCACTACTGGAGATTTGTGCACCACTACTGGGACATTTGTCCATAAGTACTGTGATTTTGAGTGGACGATTACTGGACCATTGACAATACTTTGAAGTTGAAACATTAGCTTCAAGTAGTTAAGTGGCATATGGAGACAACAAAAAAAAGTCACCAAAATCCAATATACCATTTAGGATATATAAGTGCATGAAGTTAGCAATAGACTTTCCCCTACTAATTAAGTCTATCGTACAACTTTATTGTTCCAAATAATACACCATTATTAGGGCATTTGTGCATAAGTATTGAATTAATTGTGAAAATTTCTTGGTGTTAAAGTGATTGGGCAATGGGGCAATAGAGAATATGTTTTGGATAACAATTTGAAATGACCAGCTTTTGACCCTTACATGCATAACATATCCTAGAATGTTTATCTTTGCTATAAACAATAAGTAGATAGCGTATAGAGAAAAAAATAAATAAAATTGAAATCTAATGTATTATTTAAGAACTTAAAATGTAAAATAAGAACTACTGATATCTCATTTTATTGACCTCTATTTAAATAAAGTTCTTTTTCTCAATATGATGTATTATCACTATGGAACCTCAAATTCAAATGCTCCTGGCTTAATTCAACAATCTTCTAAAAATAATTTTGATTAGATAGACATAGAGGATTTCCAAAGAACTCTGAAATGTTAAGCTATCTGAATTAACTTTTATCTTGATTTTACAATCAATATTATCCAATGCAGTATAATTACAAGGCATGGATCGGCTAGAAGTTACTTGGGTTCTTACATTTTACCAAACCACAAAACTGCAATGTGGAACCATATCTATCATCACCTACCAACCATAGCAAATATCTGATCTTAGAAATGAAAACTTTAACAGTAAAATATGATTATGTGCTAGACAACATATTGTTCTTATGCAATCAAAAAAATCAATAATTCAATGACATCATAAATTACATTTGTGTAGAATCTAAAACCACTAGATGCATATCATTTTTCAGTCAAAAGATAGAGATTCGATTAGCAAAATACCTATGCTTGTCTCTTGCAATTCATTTGAGAACAAAAAGGAAAAGATGCTTCAATGAATTGGAATATAATATATTGTAAAATATCATAGAACATATATATTAGGGCTTACACTAGCAATTCAATAATGTAGAGTATTAAAATATGTGGACTTTAGACATTCCTGAAACATGATGAATGCATATGCCAAAATAATAAGCACAAAAATATACTCATCAATTCAATCATAATGACACATCATTGATTGAAAAGTGTTAATGGACACAACAAATTTGGTGGATTTCATCCATTTTTATGAGTTGGGAAAAATAGATCAACATCACATAATGAGGAGTCCACTATTTTCAGCTAACTGTTTAGTTTTGGTCAATGCAATCTTGAGAGCATCCTTTATAGCTTTGTCCTAGAGCATTTGGTGGGCTTGTTTGTGTGTGTCAATAAGCTATAGGATTATGCAAAAGCTTTATTTTGGAACTTTAATAATATGTCTACTTTGTCAAAGCTACTCAACTAACAAAAGAAGAAAAATGTTCTTATAGACCCTTTGGACTGCTGCTGCAGACTTAGACTAAGAATAACTTGACTTTCCCTCAAGACTCTTGATAGGACAATGACCTTTATAGATACCCTTTATTGAGTTCTAAAACATATCAAAGACTTTCATGAAGTTACTTTGGACCAATACACCTATTCAGCACTGGTACCTTGTTTCCCAATGCATAAAATGACCCAATTTACAAAGGAAGTGTAAGCTAGAGACTTCCAAACAACTCCAACTCCTGGACAGTATTTAGTTATGTCTAAAAATGATCAAATATGAAAGGAATTTGTCCTAGGGTTGATGCAACATAGGAAACCCCAATTTGTGGCTTCAATCCTTACTCCTTAGGGCTTTCTCAAAACCCGGTCTCTACACAATCTTGCATCCAATTGATGATTGAATCACCTTCACTCCAACCTCCTAAGGTGATTTCAATCATAAAACTACAACTTTCTTGGATGGAATGAACAACATTATTCTTAAACCTTTGCTACCGTGTCAGGAATAATTAAAGTAAAGTTTACTAATTACAAACTGGTGTAACAATGAACTCAAAATAGTATGAAATGCATCAATTAGCAACTGAATAGATAAAGAAACTCTTATCAGATCATATGTATTCCCAATCGATCAATACAAACTTCCAACAATGAAGGAATTGCAAAAAAATTGAAAGTTTATTGCTGACTGTTCTCAAATCGGTATACACTAGTCTGTATACGTTTGCTATTTTTGAAATGACAAACTAGTTATCAGTTTTCGAAATGACATACCTGATCAGGTTTGATAGTATTAGTGGCGTATTAGCAGTAGGGGTGATAACCCTGTTACCTCTCGTTCACCCGCGTTCGCCCACCCGTGCTAAAATGAAGTTGTGAAATGAAGTTTCATTTTCTTTTTTTTAACTTTTATGCCTGTGTTGGTCTCAATTTCGACCAACACATCGTTGGTCAAAATTGAGACCAACACGGGCATAAAAGTAAAAAAAATAAAAGTTTTCCTTTGTAATGCGACCAAGCTAAACATTTTTATGATATGGTTGAATTGTAAGGTCAAAATTTAAGGTGAAATGTACTAGTGTAAGTTTATAGTCCCTCCCTTGAGCATGGTTATGGTTCTTTAAGTTCAATTGATTTTTGGTTATTGATGTGATTGCTATAATTAGATGATTTATTTAGATTAATTGTGTAACTTAAATAAATTAGATTTTGCTATTTTTAGCTATTTAAATGTGAGAGTATTTAATTAATAGAAATTAATTAAATACATTTATTAAATTTAATGATTTTTAATTAAATGGCTTATTGTGAAAATAAAGATATTTAATTAATGAAAATTAATTAAATACATTCACTTTAGATTTAATTATTTGTAAATTTAACTTTTCGAATAAAAAGGTATTTATTAATTGAGAAATTAAATAACATGTGGAAAATAACAATAGACTAAATGTTATTATTTAATTTAATTTGAATGCATTAAGTTGCACAATCAAAATCAAAATAAATAAAATAAAAAGGATTAGTCAATTTTAAGTTAAGTGGTTTAACATGAGTAATTAGAAAATTAGACTTGAGTTCAGAACTGAAATTAGAGGAAATTAGGAATTGATGGAAAGAAGGCCCTGAGTGGAGTTGAATTCCAAACTTTGCATGTGGAATTTGATTGTAAGAAATTTTGGTATGCATGCAATCCTTGGTTTAAATTTTGCTTGATTTCAATTAGGGTTTGAATTTATGGAATTGATAGGAATTAGATTTAATGATTGTTCAAATTCTGTGAAAGAATATTTTGTCTGAAAGCCCTAGGTTCAATGTTACAATAGATTTATTTAGAGAAAACTTAGATATGGCATTAGATTTGAAAATAAAGTTTCAATTAAACCTTAGGAAATGCCCAGTTCGATTTGTGCATTTGAGGTTTTCTATTTATCTGTAAAAGAAAAAATAACAATATGGTTACAAATTTTATGTTATCAAAAAAGAATAATAAAATATTCTTGTCTTTGCTATTAAAACATATACATATGTTTGTATTTATTGCATACCTATGTTTTCAATTTAAAAAAATATATATTTTAAAAATATATATATATGCTCTCTATTTTTCGCGTATAGTTAATTACTGGTACCGTATTTAAAAAAAACAATTTAAAAAAAATCTATTTGGGAGAGGAGGCAGGGGCCACCCCAACCTCCCCCCTAGCTGAAACGACAACCCTTAGGTTGTCGTCGGTATTCCTTAGGACTATCGCATGGTAGCTCGTAGGCTGCCGCACGATAGGCCTAGACTGATGTGAGGGCAACTAGGGGTGGGGCCCGCATGTCCCCCCCATAATTTGTGTTTTGTTTTATTTTTATTTAATTTTAAATTCTATAAAATATTATTAATTGTTAAACTTATAAATATTAAGAAATGTTAAATTAATATAAAAAAATAATAAATTATTAAAAACATAAAAAGATTAATAAAATTAAGATGGTTTATTTGACATGTGTATATTAAGTAGGCATGATTTTCTTTTGTTAATAATTATGTTTAAATTGAGTTGTTTATGTAAAGTGATTTATTTTCCTGGTCTTTTGTGGCATATTATTTTGAAGATGTATTTGATTATTATAATCGGGCAATTAATTTATTTCTAAATTAGACTATAAAATTATATTGTGTTAGTAATTTTAATTCCTAAAATCAATTTATTTTGTTAATGTTATAAATTGATTTGTTAGGGTTAGAATTTAATTGTTTTAATGTAATTATAGTCTGTTAGTAATTATTGAGTAAATTAATTTTGTGATGAAATTTATAAATTAGTTTATTGTATTAAATTCGATTATTTGTCTATTTATTTGCCTTCTGCATTTGGAATTAGAGAGGATTAGCATGTCTGCCTAGTAGGACTGTTACTAAAGGAGAGATTAGAGATTATTGTTTATATTTGTTTTCCTTGCATACTTGAATGATATTTGATCAAATGTGACCCAACCTTATGGAGTTGATTTTATGATGAAAATTGCATTGTGTGTTCCTGTTACTTCTTGGAACCAATTTTGGACATTATGAGACTATGTTGACTTAGAGTCATGATTTGAGATTATTAAACCTAGGGTAGGTTATCTAGGTGTTAAAGGGGAAGTGACTTACTTTGGAGGCACCGGAGCTCGGAAGTGGCTACTTGGGTATGCTTAGTAGGTTACTTAATCAAGTGATAATATTAAATTAAATAGGGATTAAAATAAATTAATAAGATAATGATTCCTTGCCCATGCCTTGAGTGCTAGTATAGGCTAAGGATGGGAGTGGGAGAAGATGCTTGCCCATCCAGTAGTGATGGTGAGTTTGGCATAGTTGGTTTTCCTTGTCTGAATGAAAGGACTACTGATACTGCATAGAGTCACTAGCGGCTAGAGTCCAGAGAGGCTATAGGTGACCTTAGAGTTGACTCATGTGATGACACTTCCCTAATTTCATTCTAGGTTTCCTACATGTGTTGGTTGCCTTTGGGTTAGTATGTGTACCTTTGACTTATGAGTTTGTAGCCTTGAGATAAGAGATTCTAGGATCCTTGCTTATTCTACTTGATGGATTGGTATTGTTATCTGCATGGGATTTGATGTTATCTCCTCAGCACGGTGGGAGTAGAACCACAGGTTTCCACGAGGTCGGGAGGTAGTGTTTCTTTTATCATTTGAGACTCTGACGCCCTTGTTCCAGTGCTGGATGATCCTGGTTGCAGTTACTTCCTTTCCTATCTTCTTGAAGTTCTATTCTTGATCTTGTACTTCTCTATTTGTACTTTGTAAATTATTGTAATTACATACCCTGCAACATGTGTAGTGGATGTTGATGAGTATGTGTATTTAATCATTCAGATATAATTATGATTTAGTATGTAATTTATGGTTGTAATTGTATTTCGTAGTTTCTACATCAATGAACCCTTGATATGTGTGATCTACTATGGAGATTATATTTATGTTTATGTGATTATGGACTTTATGTTTTACTTCCGCTTGTTTATTCATCATTGTTTGTAAACATTTAATAAAAAAATTATTCTGCAAACTTAGTAACATGTTTTAGGTTGATATCTCCTGGGTTCCCTGGCGGGGCATTACAGAAAGTTAGGTCCAAGTATTTATTTTAAGATTTTTGAGGTTTTAGAGTGGTCCCTTATGATAGATGGATATAGCAACAAGTCCTAGGTCTGACATCTCATTGTGACAAGCTTAGGAAGTCTAGGAAGTGAGTGCAAATTAAGTTGTAACTCAAAATTAAGGGGTTTGGGCACTAGATGGTGTTGTATTTTATATGTTGGAGGAAAGGAAGAAATTTTCAAGGCCTTGGTTATGTTGGAAAAGTGTTTTTGAGTGGGGTTTATTTGTAAAAGGAGGACTAATAGCCCTTTTAGGTCATTGCCATTAGTAATTGTTTCCCTATCAATTCTAAGAGCCAGGAATTAGTTTTGGCCTATGTTTAATAATTCCCAAAAGGGTATCTGGAGTGGTGGTTTGATTGGGTCCATGGTCAAGAGTTTGTCAACTAAAGTCAAAATATTTGCTAGATAGGGCTACTAGTGATTAGGTCTATTTGTGGAGCAAGTATCGTAAGAAGAGATGATGGGTCCGATTCAATGAAGGAATTGTGAATGTTTTGGTCCCAAAGTGAAGGAAAACATAATATTTTGATCCCACACAAATTTTGTAGTTTCGTTGTGTCTAAACCCCAAGTTGACAAGGATTAGTGTGAGATTGTCTTGAAGGATAGGTATTGCAAGTTGTTGAAGTTGAACTTGTAGTTTGATGTTCATAAATAGGAGTCTTTGAGTCTGATAAAATCCAATGAGAGCACATTATTTTCCCCATAAGAGTACCATACTTTTGGAAGTCAAGAAGGTTATGGCGAAGTCTAGTGCATCAAGTTAAAGGATCTCGTTGTTAAATGGTGATCTAAACTAAGTTTGAGTAATTGTTCCCCCTTGTGCTGTTACCTCTACATCACTATAGAAACATAATGAGTGGAGGATCCCAAATCAAAATTGGTAATTGATGAAGACCTTGATATATGCTTAACCAAATGATATATATTGAGCAGGAGTAATTGAATCCTTGGGAGTAGGGGCACTATATATTTTTCTAGAAGAGGGGTGAAGAAGAAGAAAGATGAATAGGAGAATTGTACTTATGATGGGGGGAATTATGAACCCCTTGAGTGGGATATGTAGCATTTCTACCAAAAGGTTCAAATGGCTCTTTCTATTTTCTAATTATTTTCCATCTATCCTCCATAAAAAAAATCTTTATAAGGAGAGAAAATTTGTTCAGAGTATTCATCCATATTGGTGGCAATAGGGGATTTTATCTACCCTTAATCCTAATTAGTATCTTTAGGAAAGGAAGATAAACATAGTTGGTTCATAACCCGAGGTTATCTTGGTTGTGTTAAAACTTGGGTTTGACTCATTCTATTCCTTCTTGCTAGACAATCCCTAATTATATGGCCTTCTTATAAATAATAAAAGAAAGCATTAGGCTTGTCCAAGTATACTATCTATTTAAGAAACATAAACCCTAGTCTGATGAGCTTAATATTCTTAGGTAAAGGGTTATTTAGGTCTATTTCAACAAAAGCTATTGAATGTACCCTTAAACTAGAATTTTTTTCAAAACTATTCTTACACTAGTACCAAGATAAGCAACAATTTCTTTCAACAAGGGTCTGGAAGAAAAAGCTTCAAGAAGGGAAGCTCCACCCATATTGTATAATGTGATTTGGAGAGTTCTTTGGGATGAAATTGCAAGATCCATACTTGTAAATAACATATTTTTCCACAAATAACCCATGTTCCAAATTGTAAAACAACTTGAGCATGTTCCATATATATAGTACATAATGTTTTGACTGTCATGGCCCTAGATTAGCCAGATCAACTTCTAAAGTTACATCAACAAAATAACCAAAAAAATCTCCTACAAACCTTATCATCTATTTGAACCTTATACCTTATACTATCATATCCCAAGGCACAAAAAAATTCATGACTTAATTTGACAAACTACTGCACATATCATTCTTGTATATCTTCTTCTTGGATTACATTCTCCCCCTGTTCATTCTGAGCATCATCCCGCACATGGTCATGGTGTAGGGCATTGTTCTGATTTTGTTGTCAAGGTTGCACACGGTGAAGAGAAGAACTACCATAATCTGGGACCTAAAGCACTGACATAGGAGGATACACATGCACTGGATGTAGCCGATTGTGGTGCTTCATGTTCATGCTCCAGCAGAGCCAAAAGGGCATTGACCTTTCCCCAAATCTTCTCTGTCAATTCATCACCAATAGATAGGAGATGTCTTTCAAATGCTAACTGGAGGAACCTTGAATTTTGCTGCTCTAATGTGTTATTTATTACATTGTAAACAGAAACAAAAGCACAACTCTTTAGAAAATAAGCCCCCTCGTCCTCTGAAGAAAGCATAATGCAGAACGGAGACAAAGACAATGTGAGAATTTTTCCTTCATAAGGGAAACTAGAATTTTTCCTTCTTGCATGCACAGTGATAAGCCAAGATCTGAAATACTAACTCTCGCACACCCACAATGGTTGTTTGAGCTGATGATAATTAGGTATTTAATGGTTGTGTGTACAATTTATCACCTGCATACAAAGAAAGGAATGATAGTTTTAAAACACCCGTCCTCATCATTTGAAGCATGTCTTTTTCAGATTCGAAATATGGCGGCTAAGTTCTAGATAGAATGTGTCAAAGACAACAAAAAAACATCAGATTTTTTTTCAGATTTGCAAAAATTAGAATTTTTTTGCAAATTTTGTGTGATTTTCGACTACAAAATATGCAGATCATGAAGAACAGAGGCTGTAAATTTCAAGAAAATCTGTTGTGTTTTCCATTTTTTGAAAATCAGTCCACTGTGCATTCTATCTGGAGATTAGCTGAGTCCATTAGAAATGTCCTTTCCCATATGCTTTCTGAATTGGATGCAACAAGCTTTGCAATTTGATGTCACTGAATCCCTTTTAAAAGAAATACTAAAAAATCAACTTGTCGAAGTATAAAAAATAAGCCATGATTGGGAGAATATTTTGTATTTATTATGTTTACTTAATTTCTTTTGATTAAATAGAAAATGAAAAATGCATTTTTTATTGAATTTTTAAAAGTTTAATCACATTATTTATTGATTTCATTCAAGATTGAAATGAGATATGTGATATATCTAAAAATAATTTGAGATGATTTCTAATATATTTATTTTTATATAAACTTCATATTTATAATAGAAATAATTACAAAAGATCCTAAACTTGATGGGAAGGGAATAAAATCGACCCCAATCAATATAGAAGGATTGTACCATAAATCCAAAATTATGATGTCATATAATAACTTTGTAGTACAATTTCATAAAAGGAAAAAAAAACCCCAAAAAACCACTACATACTAACAAAATTTTAAAGTAGTTAAGATTGGGTAGAAGTGGTTTTCAACATTAGACCATAACTTTTAAAGATATATTTAATTTGAGCTCCATTTTTGTCTTCACACCATGTTGTACCCCTTGATATGCAAGTTTCTCTAGCAATTAGATACTTCTCTAAAAAGGTGGGTTGCTTTATTACAAGCATTACTAAATGGATCTAGAACAATACATAGTTATCTAAAGCATATTTTTCTAGATAATTATAGATGTAAAGGAAAGCACTGAAAATTGTTAGAAATATGTTTTTTTTTATATTAATAATATTTTGTAATTTTTTTTGTTAAAATAATATTTATATATTATTTTATATGAGATATTTGGTTATGTGTGGACAACAATCTATAAATATAATTTCATTATTTTGAATTTATATTCAAATTAAATATTTAAATTTTATACTTATTTGGTAATTAAGCGTTTGGATTAAAATGGGGTGCATATACACATATTTTCATCAAAATTGATGTAGGAGCATCTATGGTATAAGAGCTATCTACATCAACCAAAAATATGTTGGTTTTTAAAAATTTCTAAGGTTTTTTTGAAAAATGTTAGAGGAATAAATTTGTAATAAAAGACCAATATTTTATTAAACACTTTAGGCCAAAGTTTTGTAGGCAAGTTCGACTATGTGATTCAAATTTGAATTTATCATATCCTTGTTCAAATGTCATATATTCCTTTTTAGGTATGATATTTTGGAAGTTACTAGTTGTGACTACTCATAATTTCTCTCATAAATAATAGCTATTCAAAATGGATTCTAGGAATGATTTATTAGTTACTTTATAAGCTAGGGTTCCTTTTGAGTGGAGTTGTGGCTTAGTTGGCAAGTTTTGAGGTGGGTTTGGAAATGCATCTATTAAAATTAAATACAATTTATAATAGGAAAATAGGCTTCCATCTTAGTTTTGTCATACTCTTTAGCCTTGGGTTACCAAACCATAGTTTAGATAACTTATGCGAAGTTTAGCAACTTCAACTCCCATTCTTTCATTTCCAGACTTGGAGTTTTTGAGGGTTGAAGGTGAAGAAGAAAGCAAGGAAGGAGAAATCATATTTTGAATATTATTTGATGTTGTAATTTCTTCTTGTAGGTTATGAAGACTTTATAATTAGATTTTTGGTCTCGATGCCAAATTTTTCACCAAAAGCCTTGAAAAATGTGATTTACTAAAATATAAGAATACTGAAGAATTAGAAATTTTGATATTTCCCATCATCATGTATACACATACTACCCAAGTGATTTGTAATTATTACTAGATCTAGATTGAAAATAACTAAGAAACATTCCTTTCAAGTTGGAGTTTCAAAGGAAAAATTAGGATTGGAGGCTCGAATTATTGATTCACACATACATCATGTAGATGACAGTACTAATACTTGATAGAATATACTTCCCTTGGCTATAATATTCCTCTAAGTAAAAAACCACCAATATATTTTTGCAAAATTTCTTTCTCAATGAAAAATGTCTATTTCAAGCATGAGAAATCATTGATGACCACATAAGTGGTTTTGGGGGAAAGAGATACTTTTGGTATAATCATCACTAATATAAAACCTTATCAATTTATTTAGCCAAACAAAATTATGTGGCGGGGTTAAATCCCATAGGATCATACCACATGGTATTTGTTGCACAAGCTAGTGAGTACTACCCATCAATAATATGTGAGGGTACTATCGGTGTTTCTCTCACCTTTGATGTTTGTCCTTGTTGCCAAACACACTTAACACTTTGGATGGTAGTATTATGATCAACCTATTCAATTTATGCTGCATGGATGACAATATTATGATCAACCTATTTGGCTTATGTTACATCATGTCATATTCCATTTATGTGACTTTATGACAACTTTATTATATCATGATATCATTTAGGTTGGTTGTGTCAGTTTGATTTTATTCATGACATAGCACCATCTTTCAGATATTTCAATTTGATACTAAGTCATAGCATATCATTCAAATTACTTTTGCATTATGACCATTACATCATTTAGTGGAACATATTGTGTTATGGAAACATGAACAAGTTTTTCTCTATTAATATGGAATCAATCAAGATGTTGATTACATTTTTTGACATCACATTCAGTAAACTCATATTTGTTAGAGTAATCATACTTTATGCTTATTAATTAAATCACTTTGGTTTAATTAATTAAGTCATTTATTACTCTATTTACTTAAGCTATCTTTTAGGTGCATTATAATTAATATATTTATTAATTATAATGTGCAACCTAGCTTTATTTTTTGCTTTATAGCTTTAGGGTTTTATTGTTCACCTATATGGTTGAACCCTTTGTATATTCTTTTTAGATAATCTTGGAATAGAAATTTTCTCTTTGCATGTCCATAAGATGTCTCTGGTTTTTTGGCCTCCATAGATTTTCTTGGTTTCTGTTCTTTGCTTCTTCCATGTGACAGGGTTATGCATGCAGGTGTTCTTGGGAGATTAGTATTTCACCTAATCTAACATGGTATCAGAGCCATCTTGCTGCTCACTGTTCGTGTTTTGTTGAAGTGATTCAGATGCAGGAGGGTTTTAGAAAAATTTCAGTTCTGGTACTCTCTGCAGGACGTTATTTTTTGTTTCTTTTTTGCCTGCAAAAAAGAAAAAAATAAAATTTTGGGGGTATTTTGAGGAAAAACGGATGCCACCATTGCGTCCAGAAGGCCCAAAAACCCCAGAATCCATATAAAATCATTTTGGACACTTTTTCTATTTGAGGCAAAAAAAATTTTGGGTACTAGGCCGTACGGCCTGGCACGCGGATCGAGACGGTGATTTTTTTGTCAAAAAAATTTTAAATTTTTTTTTGAGGGGCGGCCACCCGGGCGCCGCCCAGCGGCCACCCGGGCGCCACCCCCGCGGCCTCCACAGAGCCGCTACCCTCTGCAGAGCTGCCGCAGCCCCGCCGCCTTCCGCCCAGCGCGCCCGCCGCCCTCCGCCGCCCACCGGCACAGCTCCGCCCGCCCGCGGCCCTGCCGCCCTCCTCAGCTCCGTGCCCAGCTCTCCACTCCGCTGGTCCGCGCCCAGCTCTCCGCTCCGCCGGCCCGCGCCCAGCGCTCCGCTCAGCTAGTGCCCAGCTCCGCCCCCCGGCCGCCCGGCGGGGTTTTAAGCCCCGCGGCCCTTTGCGACGGTCACATGGGTGACCAAGGGCTCCGGGTTTAGCCCCCTGCGCGTGCCATGCACCCAGGGGCTCTGTTTTTCCAGCCCCAGGGGCTTAAAACTCTTTTTTGGTGCTTTTTAAGGGTACCTGGGCCTTTTTTGCTCTATCTGGAGCATACGGGGGTCTTTTTTGGACTTCTTTATATCGTCAGAAAGCTCTTTCTGAGCTCTTTCCGATTATGGAGGTTATGATTTTTGGATCTGCTATTTTGATAGTATTTTTTTCTGTCAAAGGTGATGTTTATTTTTTGCCTTCCGGGAGCCATATCTCGCTCATCCGGACTCATTTTTGGGCTCACCATATATCGTTGGAAAGTTGGTTCTGTGAGTTATTCAGTTGCAGGGGTCTTTTATCCAGATTTTGTTCCAGGTTTTCTCTCCTCTGAGTTTTGCACTTTCACACTCTGGCGGATTACTTGGGTTCTACAGGTCCTGGGATCTCTTCTTCTGTTCTTCTGGCTCACTCTTCTTTCTAACTTCTGAGCATTGTATGCTTCTCTTCTATAGCATTTTTTTTATGTAAACGCACTGAGATAAAGTGCCTACTTTTGCATATCTGGGATCTTGTACTCCTTGTGTTTGTTTGTACTCGCACTCAGTTATAAAGTGCCATGGGGGGTTATGATATTTTGCCTTTTGTGCTCATCCACCTTTGTCAAGTGAGTGTACCTTCCACGACATTAGCCCATGCTGTGTGTCCAGAAGATCTATTCTTCTTCTTCGACACCGCCCTTTATCCTGTGCGTGTACTTTTGTTGCACTCTTGGTGTTCCTGATTCTTCTTCTTGCAGATGTTTCTGGCATTGCATTTCAGTGTTCCTGTCACCCCTCTCCCTATTCAGCATTATGGGGGGGTTCACCTGTTGGCTCTATTGCTTCCTTGGTTCGGTTGAGTGATCTACGTATTTAGTTTTTGTTCCTATGTACTAGGCAGATGCAGTGGCTAGGCACCTATGCATTTCGGTGAGATGGTTCATCTACTATATAGACACTCATTCATTCCTATTTTGGAGGTCACCTCTTTGATTGATCAGCTCTTCAGACTTTGTCTTCTCTACCTAGTCATGCACTATTTCAGTGGGGGTTCCAGCAGTATTCTTCTGACAGTGTTTGCAGCTTCATGCTTCGGAGATGCTTCATGCTCTTTCTTGTTCCTTTCTTTGGGACATTCCCTAGATTGGAGGCTTTGTTTCCTTCATCTAGTTTATTTTCTTGTACTGGGTACCTGATCAAGCCTTGTTGCCGGGACCCATTTTTCTGCTTTCATAGCTGTGCTAGGTTAGCTTCCCTCTTGAGCTACGCTTAAGGGGGGGTGTTAGAGTAATCATACTTTATGCTTATTAATTAAATCACTTTGGTTTAATTAATTAAGTCATTTATTACTCTATTTACTTAAGCTATCTTTTAGGTGCATTATAATTAATATATTTATTAATTATAATGTGCAACCTAGCTTTATTTTTTGCTTTATAGCTTTAGGGTTTTATTGTTCACCTATATGGTTGAACCCTTTGTATATTCTTTTTAGATAATCTTGGAATAGAAATTTTCTCTTTGCATGTCCATAAGATGTCTCTGGTTTTTTGGCCTCCATAGATTTTCTTGGTTTCTGTTCTTTGCTTCTTCCATGTGACAGGGTTATGCATGCAGGTGTTCTTGGGAGATTAGTATTTCACCTAATCTAACAATATTGTCTTAAGTATGTCTTGCTTTGAACATTGTTAGAAGACATCTTGATTATAGGTTGAAAAATTATATATTACAATTTTCTCCCATGTAGAAAGGGGTTTATAAGGCAACTTTACTCATACATTTTTGAAGCACCAAGTTGGTGACCATGTAAGTACTATAGATGTGCTAGGTAGGCCTTTTGTTCGGCCCCTAGTAACTTTTTATTTTTTATTTCTAAATGATGTGATTAACACATCATTTAGTATTGTGTACTAAGTGAGTATTGATTAATGTGGTAATTAAGAGCATCAAAAGTGATGTCATTTCTATTGGAATGAAGCATAAAGATTAACTTAACAAACAATTTGGTTCTCATTTGAAAACCCTATCTATGTCGAGCTAGGGAATCACAATCCTTGCTAGGGAATAAGATACAAAGCTTCAAATTGTAGAGGTTAACTTGATAGTTGTGAGTGAAAGATAGTATCAGATGAAAGGAAGTTTATTTAATTATGTGGGAAGATTTGGTGAAATGGCATGAGCAAGATCTGGTGAAATATTTTGGTTTATGGTGACTACATAGGTATTTTTCCTTCTAGTCTTTGTTTAAGTTTTGTTTGATTGTTTTAATATTCATCTTTGTTAATATGTTAGTTTATCTTTGATTAAGTTTAGGTTTACATGGATTTAATCTTTATAGTTCTAAGGTCATACATTTAATCCTTAGTGGTTTTGTCTCTATTTTATACTTGATCCATCTTCTTTCATGAGTCGTTCATCTATAGATTTGACATGCATTGTTATTCATGCTAGTTAAAGATAATGGTTTTTTAAGGAAATAAGATGCACGATAGACATGCATTTATATATATTTATGTACTTGTTATATCATATGCATTACATCTATGTTGTTAGCTCATTGTTTATATTCTTTTGTCAAACCCACATCATTCATTTGTCTTTTGGGTGTAAACCCTAGTCAAGGGTTTATAGTTTGAAGTTAGTAACATGGTGTTGTCATTGTATTTAGTATTACATACGGTCATGCATGTCATTGTATATTTTTGTATAAGATAGTGTGGTCTAACCCGAGTGTAAGGTCCTCTCTTTTACCATACATGATTGTGTTTCTCAAGATGAATATGGTTGTAGTCATCATGGCTATGTGATGGAATTTGTAATTAAAAGATAAACCCAAGTATGAAAGAAATATTTTGGTCATCAATATTTAAAGCTTCAAAGATAAATTAGCATATCTCTTAATTATATTTATGATAATTTTTGATACACGCTTTGTGAATTTGGAAATTGGTTAAGAGATTCAGTTTATGACAAAATTATGACAAAGATTAAAGAAAGTAATATAATTATTTTATTTGATCAGAATATACATTGTCATGATTATATTTAGAAGGTAGACATATAAATTTTTATTTAACAACATAACATTAAAGGTTATGTAGTAAACATTATATTGATGAGCCTGAAATACATACATACAAATGATATGGAAACATGCAATGAGACATAATCAGATAGTTGAATTTGATTGTCTTGATCAATTTGATTGCAATTTGAAATCAGTTTATGGTATTCTATATATACTTGCAGAAAGGATTGTTAAATTATGAAGACATATAGAAATTGATCTTTGATGACATATTCATTTTTTATTATACAAAAACATGTATATAATTAAAAAATCCTTGATTTTAGTAATAGGAAATGATGGGGCATTAATTTGTATTTGTTTTATAATACTTTTATGCTCTATTCTAGACATTTCAAAAACACTTGTTATGTGTTTTCACTACTTGAACTTATGAACATGCTATATAAGTACAGTCAAATCCACAAAACCTATGGGTAGATTGTAGTTGATACAATTTGCCAACTATTATACATATGTTGCATTATTTCATATAATTGTTTGAATGTATGTTCTAATATTTGGATTAAGTTGAATGGTTGAATGGTCAAATACTTGAATATATATGCATGTGCTACTAACCTTCCAGGGAAAAAAGGAGTGAATGGAGAGTGGATCGACAAACATTGATGAAGAGTGAAGAAGATTCATGCATGATGAGGAGAACCATTAGGATACTGCGGGACATGTCTGATAAATTTGAAGGAATGATCATTTTAGTAAATAGAGGAACACACTTATGCTATATTTTCTTTGTGATCAATATGTTGTTGAAGTGGTTATACAACCTTTATGATATTTTGTTGTGGACTGTTGCATTCTCCTTTCTTTATGGAACGAATTAGTCATACCTTATCTTTTATGTTCAAATAAGTATCAACCCTCTATATAAAGGGATATGATAGTTAGAGATCAAGTGAGTCAGATGGTTGTATTTTTATTGTTATCAAAAGCAAAGTTACTCTTTCCAGTTCCGTGTGTTGTTTTATGATAATGTAACTAGTTTTCTAGAAATATAATGAAGGAGTGATTTTGAGTTATATTCTATGTTGGTAGCTAGCAGAAGCTGACCATGGGGGCCCAAGTAGAAGGTGGATTAGAATAGATTAGATTAATTAGTTTAAGTATTTATAGTAGTTCAGGTTGAATCCACTGTTCCTTTCCTATAGCATTATACACTGTGTATGTTCTTGCAACATCTGCAAAGATAATCATTGTGAATGTTTTAGGTTGACAAAATAGGTTAAGATTGAAATTTTAGTTTTCATCATCATTTTCATTAAGTAGTTATGTGTTTACTTTCCGACAGTAATAGTGTAAGTTTCTTTCATGTATTTTCCTTCCTGTAGCTTAAGAAAAATGATTCCATGAGAGACTTAGTGCACAAATCGTGCTGTCCCATTTCAAGTATATGTACCTAGGTTGACAAATTAAATGTACTTCATGATAGGGAAAATTATATTTAGTTTGAATATACTATTCCTAGGAGAAGCTTTGGAATGATTATTATTACCTATTATGGGGTTGTTCAGGAAATATGATACATTAGTCAACAAAAAGTTTTTTTTTATGTTTAGTAATGTATGATATAGAGTTATAGTGTCTATACAAAAATCAAATTTTATGACTCTGTATGTATGAGATTTATGAACAGTTGTAAAGCCAGTGAGGCATTGTAAAATATATTCTAGATTAAGCTAGTGAGACATTTTGAGTGGTTTTATTCCCCAGAGGGTTTCCACTCAAGACATATCTTGTGTTACAATTTTGTGCATGTATTGTCTCTATACTTTTGTCTCTTTTAGTTCACTTTAAGTTGTTGAATTTAATTTGGCTTTACAAATTGATCCATCGTGTCTATATCACAGATTCAACCCCCCCATCTCTTAGTGATATTGTACTCCAACAATAGACTAGATGCTACCTTATACACTTTTTGAATCTCTAAAAATCAAATACCAAATATAATCCTTTTTTTGTCAATCATATCTATGACAAAGTTGTGTGAATTACTTTGTGAGAATAAAATTGTACGAACAATTATACAATAAAGGGGGAAAATTCTTTCCTAAGGGATAGGTACTAAGTGCTCAATATTTTATGATTCAATAGTTGACCTTAGGGTTCTTAGGAATTAATGATATAATTCAAATATGTTTCTTGACCAAAAATTCTTTAATGTTGTAGTTATCTTTTGGATCTAACAACCACTGTTCAACTTCAAACCCTTATAGATATTTCCTCACACATAGGCTAAAATAACTTTCTTATATAACGTAAACACAATGGTGAGCTTATATTTGTACCAATAAAAATCTAAAATAATATTACTATACAAATCCACAAAGAGGAACCCCCTCAACTCTAGTATTTTTCTAGATCTACTCTTTCATATTCTAGGTCATTATATGATGTAAGAGAAGAGAACACTCAACTTTTCAAGGTTCACAAAGATTTATAACCTAAGAAATGTTCATGCCAAAATGAATCTCAAATATAAAAAATGGATTTAAAGATCTGAAGCTCTTAATACCATGTTATAGTCATTAGACTCAATCTTCTAGGATCATTTGTAAAACCAAAACATCCTTCTACAAGATAGATAGGAAACATAATAAACTTACCATAATGGGTGCAATATAATAGATCATTAATAATTAATTTATACATCTAATTTATAAATGTAGTCTTTCTCATATATACAAGGTTGAGTGGTAGGTAAAACTAGGATGCTAATAAGTGTTTTAATCCTATGACATGAGACAACTATAAGATAAGATCATATGTGTCAAAAAACTTATAGAAATAGTCCTAGAATTCAAGTAAATATGACATGTGAACATGTGTGAGTAGGTCATACCTAATGATTAGTTTGATAATTTTCCTTGTTCAAACTATAAAGGGGTAAGTCATATATGAAATACCTCTATTCATGCTAAAAAATATAAATGTATTCATAAGTACTTCTAGATTAGATTGTGTGATAGTTTTCTCATCAATTTTTTGATCATACTCTATGATCTATCATTAGGATGATATAGTTTTATTAGAGTTAACAAGATATAATAGTAGATGAAAAGAAAAAATTAAAAGGAGAGAGGTGAAAGGGAAATGACATAAGAAATAAAGCATATCCCTCTGCCCCCTCTCTTTCTAAGTGCAATACCCTTCCATATGATTTCTATTGATCCCTAAGAGGCTCACGCCTAAATAAGGGTAGTTAGGAAGCTTCACAAGTGTGGGAAAAATTGCATCCTATGAAACAACCTCTAGGATTTTAGAAGATGACTCTTCTTACTAGTGTTTTTGGGAAATGGGAAGGAAAATTAAACACAAAAAACAAGGTGATGGACCAAAGATTTTAGAACCCTTTGAATTTCCCTTTAGAAATAACAGGAACATAAGACCCCAAAAATGAGCATAGAACACCAGAGACACAACTTCATTATTGGAAAGAGAACATGATAACAAGATCCTAGACATATGTCAAAACATTCATATCTTCCCATGAGAAGAACCTACTAAGGCTTTTAGGAAATGTTCATATTAGCTCGATAAAACAACCATTCTAAAATAATTTCATTCACCAAATAGAATAGTATAACCCTAGATTACAAACATTGAAAGAGTAACAAGACATGGTTCAATAATTTACAAGTCTTTGATGAATGATAAAAATTTTTAAATAAAAGATGATAGCTACATTCATCCAGAATTGACACATAGCCTTAAAATCATCCACAAAATAGAATAAAACATTGTAGAGGAAAACTAGGCACAATCTAATATGCTTTCTTCCATTGATTATGTAAACAATACAAGGTTGAGGTCTAAAAAATGAAACTATAGCTATTTCTAAGTATTATTTTGAAGTAGTGAGCAAAAGACTCCAGAACACCCCCTCTCTTTTTACAATGTCTTCCAGGCTTACATATATGATTTTCTTCAATTGAATCTTAAAAATGCAACCAAAAGGGGATCTGCAAATTTTCCATGTGGAGATCTCATCATGGAACCTATTATAACTTCCTTAGGCCTGTCAATTTCTACATCATTTTTCTCCTTTCAAGCACGTAGGATGATGCCGCCTATCTAGTTTCAAGCTTCTATTACATATTTAGGTTTAACCTCTGTTGATAAACATAAAAAAACATGATCTTGTGATACTTCACTTCTGGTAACAATTCCTCTATTCTTTTTTCCAATGATCTTATTCTTAGAATGGTGCTTATGTACATACCTTGGTTACTTAACTGTAGATGTTGGTGCCAATTGAGTATCTTCTTGTTCTTTCTTTTTGTCCTTTCTTTTTTCCTTTGCATCATATTCATACTCAGTGTTTCTCTCAAGGACCTTCTAAAATTATTCATTAACCTTCACATTCACACTTTCCAAAATTTTGTTTAGTCTTATATTGTAGCATCAATACGTTGTGATTTTTATAGAATAATGCAAAAATATTCCTTCATTATCTCTACTATCAAACTTCCCAAGATTGTCTTCATCTTTCTGAATATAACACTTGTTGCCAAATATTTTGAAGTATTTAACTGTAGGTTCTCATCCATGCCATAATGCATATGAAGTCTTTCCATATTTCTTCTGGTACAAAACTCTATTAAGCATATAAACAACAATATGTAAAACTTCTCTGCAATATATTTCTGGTAAATTTTCTTCGTTCAACATAGTTCTTTCTAGTTCTTGGATTGTTCAATTCATCCTTTCCACTACACCATTCTATTGTGATGTTCTTACTACTGAAAAATGTCCCTTAATGCCATGCTTTTCATAAAAACTTTCAAAATAATCAGATGTAAACTCTCCTCCTTTTTCAAATCTCAAACACTTAATCTTTCTACCACACTCAATCTCAACTCAAGCCTTAAATATCTTGAACTTCTCAAATGCCTCATATTTATCTCTAAGAAAAGAAACCAATGTCATTCTTGAATAGTCATTAATTAAAAGTATAAAGAACATTTCACCTTAAAATCTTTTTTTTTCTGGTAGGACTACAAAGATCAATGTGCACAATCTCTAGTACACTAGTAGATGAATAGTCTTTTTCCTTGAATGATTCTCTTCTCTACTTGTTAGAATTTGTAATATTTCCTTGGTGTATTTATAAACCAAGGCTAGATTTTTATTCTTTTCTTGTTGTAATATATTAGGATATAAGCCAAGGTATCCTATTATACTTCTTTTTTGTCTTCTTTCCACTACATTCTATTTCGTCCTCTAGTGGAATATGTGAGGACAAATATTTATTGTAATTTGTAAATTAGTTCTTTTCCTCCTTAAGAGGAACATCACACTTGGCCCACACACTCTTATGGATGTGGCTTACATGCACATGGGAGTTACAGTTTGAACTCCTCCACTCATCTCTACTTATAGAGATATCTCTCCACACACTCAACAACACTTCTTCTCTATTCTCTTTTTCATTCTTCAAAATATTGTATGAACTAAAGCTCTCTCTCTCTCTCTCTCTTTTGGCTATTTTGCCCATTCATAATTCACGGGGGTTTTTTTATGCTTTTCCCCCTTCAAAACTTCTTGTCTCCTTTGTTGTTTCATTTTTGGTGTATGCTCTAAGGATTAGCTTGATTCATGGTAATCTTCTTTTTTCCTTAATTGGATTAATTTGTTCCTAGCTCGAATTTATTTTCCATTTTTAACATGGTATCAGAGTAGGTTTAATCCATTTTTGAGTTCATAGGTTTAAATGATTATCATATCTCAGAGCACTCCAATTCAGAGACTCATTTTATTAATTTGAGAGAGTTTTTTAGTTCATATATTTCATTCTCTTAGAATATCTTTATTTAGCTATTTATATTTATCAAAAGTTAAATTCAAAAAAGTCATTATTCTTTCATAAAGATCTCAAATCTTAATATAAAAATTAATATTATAGTATTAAAAACATTACAATATTAATTTTTTTTTAATAAACTTAATAGTTTTTTTCTTTATTTCCGTTCTTGCATGTTTAGTATACTTCTTTTTGTAATTATTGTTTCTATTTTGGTTACCTGCACTTTCTTTCATATTCCCTTGCATGTGCTGTTGCTTTATATCTTATACTAACTTTAGTTTTCTTTGATTCTCTTCATGCGGGTTTTTATCATTGTTGTAATTCTTTGCATGTGTTGATTTAGTTGTATAGCAGGTGTATTCATTGTTTTCACTTGCATATTTCTTTATCTCCTCTACATGCATTGTTTCTAATACTTCTGGTAGGTTCTTTATTATTACATTGCATGCGTTACTTTCATCTCTGCATGCGCTGTATTCTTTTTTTGCATTGTCAGTTTCTTCTCTGATGAAATAGCTCCATTCTTTTTCCTATTGCATGCGTTTCTGCAAAATAGATATAGTTCAAAACCGATTGTATTGTTTGTTTGGTATTGCATGTTGTTTGTAAAGCTTGCATTTTCGATAGCTCTATTCTTTTCATACAGTGCTTGTTTTCTTTGTTAAGTTTTCAGATATATCTTTGTCAAGATATCAATCTTTACTGTTTCTTTTTAAACTTTCATGCCGTGATTCTTATTGGTTTTAGATTCGGCTCAAGTTTCTGTGTTGAGAAAGCTGTGGAAACACGTTTTTGGATCCCTTTCATGTAATACACGCGCTTTGTTTTAGTAAGCATTCAAATTGAAGGGTCTCTATAATTTCCCTCAATATAATTTGGGAATATCCTTTTGATTACATCAGAAAGTGGAAGTCGTGAAGGAACGTGTATTCGGCTCTTTTTGCCTTCTGTTGCATATATTCATTTCTTCTCTTTTATAGTTCTTTTCAACATTTTTTTAAAGTTTAAAGTTCTTTGTATTTGCAGGTTTTTTGGTTTCCTACGTTGAAGATTTTTTACATAATCATTCATGTTATAGCGTTTAAAGGTTTTTTTTGCATGTTTAAGTTTTTTTTGCATGCAAGTTTCATAGTTACTAACGTTTTTTCTTTGCGGGTTTATTATACATTAACATTTTTCTAACGGTTTTGGGCAGGTTTTTTTTTTTAAAAAGAAGAAAGATACATTTTTATTGCTCAACATTTTTATCACTTCTCGTTCTCTGTACAGAGTCTTTCAACGTTTAAGTTTGTTTGCATATTCATTAAGCTTTTTTTTGCATAACATTTCTATTTATGTCTTTGCATTAATGTTTGCCTTATCAAATTTTATTGATATTTGCAATTTTTAAAAGGATGGTTTCATACATAACGTTTAATACATAACATTTTTAATATTATCATTCATAACGGTTCTTTTATATCATTACTTTGTTCTCATTGAATAACATTTGTCTTCATATTTGCATTGCATGTAAGTTTAATCAAATTAATCTATTGCATGTAAGTTTATTCAATTGCATGGAAACCGGATCATACCATTTTCCTGCAAAAATTACTATTTCTTGTAATTACAAAATTTGCTTTGCTCAAATTTATATCTTTGTTATTTAAAAATTTTCGATATTACTCCATCCGTTCAGAAAAATTAGTAGTTTATTGTTCCCTTTTGAAAACCTTTTTCAAAAAATAAAAATAAAAATCTAAATGACAAGTTTTTAAATTTTTTTTAGACATTTTTTTTTGAAAAATTGTAAAGATTTCTACAGCACCGTGAGAACTATTCCTTATTTCACTCAGGTTTCATAGTTTTCTTATTTCTTTTTTCATTATTCTCTTTATGCCTTTTCATTGCACTTGTCTTTTTCATCCTTTAAAAGTTTGCATTGATTTTCATTCTCTGTATTCTCCATTATTTCTGAGGCATAAGATACCTTTATTCTAAAAGCCTTTTTTAGATACTTTATTTCTTTTGATCTTAAAGTTTGTTCCATTTAAATATTAGAAATCTAAATCAATTTCACTTAGAGAGTTTTTTTAATTCTGTTTTATACACTTTTTTATAAAATTCTCTTAATCAATCAACTTTTCAAATTTAGTTTTAATTGTATGTAACTTTTCCAAAAATTATTTATAAAATTTTAACTTAATTGGTCATATAAGAGTTTTGTTTAATTTTTTTCAAACTCTTTTAAGTAAGGAGGATACTTTACACATCTTGTATTTATATCTACTTCAATTTTGTAATTTAAGTTAAATAATTATAACTTATCCTCATTTTATTTTAATTCAATTATCTTTCATTATTTTTTAATTATATTTCAAAATCTTATTTATCTATTCTTTATTTTTTTAAATGTTGTAGAATTGAAAGTGTACTTAATATTAAGTTAAATTAAGGAAATCTATTCCTTTTCTTCTTTTATATTAAGGTGTTTTTCCAATTTGCTCACTTTCTCAATAAGGGGGATTTTTTTCTGTCACTATTATTGTCATCATGTCTTTGTTTAAACTCACTCTTTCAAATTATTCTGTTTGGCGGACTCACATGACCGCTATTTTAAAAAATGAAAACCTATTTGATGTTGTGTTTTCTCCTAATGAGAAACCGACTTCCACTGCTCCTCAGGCTGACTAGGATTCCTGGCAGTCGAAAGATGACGAAGCATTTGGCCTAATTGGCCTCTCACTTCATCCAGATTTATATCATCTTCTCTCAAACTGCACTACAGCTCATCAGGCTTGGTATGCCTTAGAAACCAAATTTCAAACCTTCACAACAACTGTTTCCAATGGTAACCTTTATGATGTTTCTAATTTGAATAATAATCCCATTCCTACTTTTTTAGCTGATACTTATTGCTGTCTAGTTCAAGGAAGTGGTAATGTTTCTAGTCCAAATGATGTGCTTTATGCTTCTATTTTGCAAGATAACAACATCTCTGGTTCTGCTCCTCACATTAACGACAATATTAATACTCTTCAAAAGGATAATTATGAGCATAATAATCTATTTACTGTTGATGATGATAATAATATGCTTTACCCTCTTGTTGATGATATGCTTGACCAAGAAGATGAAATTATCTCTAACTTTCTTAATGTTACTTTACCTTCTTTTGATTATCCTATTACAAATATGGTTATTAATCAAGATAAAATTTGTGATGAAGGTACCAATCCTATGATTATTATGGAGGTTAATGATAATAATGATGATACTTATACTAGCTCTCCTTTTGATATTTCATATATTGATGAATATGTCACAGATCTATTTTATGCAACTGAAGATTGCATTCCTGATTATTTGTCTCATGATTCACAATATGATTTTTTCAACAATGTTACTAATTTAGCACTAGGTGATCCCAATGATGGGCACTCTACTAGTGTTTCTTGCATTTTTGCAGGCTCAAATATTGATTCTGTTCCTATATGCTCTAAAGTAGATCATGAATTTCGTGAGACTCAAATGGTTCTTATGGAGGACCAACCTCCTTCTCTAAACTCTAAGCTTCTAAATGATATTATTGTTGGTGATTGTGCTTATGCATCTAGTAATAAATATATTTGGTTTACAAAACCTCTTTATGCTGAATTAACATTTAATGATTCAGATTTTACTGATTCATTTTTAGGAGGAAATCCCAATCATGGGAGATCCCCTCATTATTCTTGTTTTGTTGAAAATACAGGTGATCCTTCTTGGATAAACAATGAAGAATCTCAAAGTTTACCTACAGATTTGGGCCTATATCCACAAACATTTACACTGTTGCATTACAAAAATCAAAGGAACCCTATTTCAAGATCCAAGCACTTATCATTGCACCATCACCTTATATCAACACAAAGTGAAGAAAATTCAGCTTTCCTCCTCTACTACAAGAAGGACAATCCAGTTGCAGATTTTTGTAATTACCCCAAGTAAAGATTAAAGGGGGGTGTTAGAATTTGTAATATTTCCTTGGTGTATTTATAAACCAAGGCTAGACTTTTATTCTTTTCTTGTTGTAATATATTAGGATATAAGCCAAGGTATCCTATTATACTTCTTTTTTGTCTTCTTTCCACTACATTCTATTTCATCCTCTAGTGGAATATATGAGGACAAATATTTATTGTAATTTGTAAATTAGTTCTTTTCCTCCTTAAGAGGAACATCACACTTGGCCCACACACTCTTATGGATGTGGCTTACATGCACATGGGAGTTACAGTTTGAACTCCTCCACTCATCTCTACTTATAGAGATATCTCTCCACACACTCAACAACACTTCTTCTCTATTCTCTTTTTCATTCTTCAAAATATTCTATGAACTAAAGCTCTCTCTCTCTCTCTTTTGGCTATTTTGCCCATTTATAATTCACGGGGGTTTTTTACGCTTTTCCCCCTTCAAAACTTCTTGTCTCCTTTGTTGTTTCATTTTTGGTGTATGCTCTAAGGATTAGCTTGATTCATGATAATCTTCTTTTTTCCTTACTCAATTGGATTAATTTGTTCTTAGCTCGAATTTATTTTTCATTTTTAACACTACTTCCCTTCTTGACAAACTTTACAAATGATATTTTCTAGTTTATGTAGTTTGGGTAGATCTATTACTATACGAGATGAGCTTATTCTTACAAGGTTATCAAAGTTTATGTGACACATCTTTCGATGCCAATGCAAAATTTCATGCATCTGAGATAGTAAACACCATCCTGCTAATGCTCCTTCAAGCTGGTACATGTTTTTTCCTGTCCTTTTCTTGATTACAATCAATTCTCTAGATCTCTTCCTGATTTCACATCCTTCATTTTTAGAAATGAATTCATATCGATTTTCACACATATTTCCAACACTCAACAAATTATGATACAAACCCGTTAGATAATAAAGATTGTCACTGTTATTATTTCCATCAAAAGTAATAGAGTCGTTACCAACTGTAACAACTTAAAATGGACGTACTCATTATTTAAGACCTTTTAGCTTCTATCCCTTTACCAACTTTATGGACCATGGATGGATTCATGCACAACACCCTTCCTCCCATGTTTTGTCCCATCTTTACCCCTTTTTCAATTGTGCGCTCTCTGAGACCTCATGGTTGGCTCCTTGTGGGACAACCTTGGAACAAGTCGACCTATTCTAGAATAGATCGACCAGGTTGACCTTTTCCTTGGGAATAGATCAACCAACTTGACCTATTCTTGGGGGATTTTAAATCCTGGGGCCTTTTTTATCTCGGGGAATTAAATTGACAAATAGGGTGCCCCTGTCAACTTACTTTGTTCCCGTCGAGAAACTAGTATAAAAGGAAGCCTACGAACCTCATTTTGGAGGGGAATTTTCACTATAGAAATCACACATGAAATCTCAATCATTCAAGAAAGAAGATTTTTATCAAGCATTCAAGGCATTCAAAGAGTCAAGGATCCTTTTGTGAGCATTTCCTCTTCAAGATCTAGCACTTTTTTGGCCATCAAGGGAGGAGATTTACATTTGATGCATTCATCATCTTCTTCATTGGTGCACATTTACATCCATGGCTCCATGATGTGGTTTTGGTAGATCTATTGCATTTGTGGAGATTTCCTACATCCGTTATTGCAAATTCAACATCTACAACATACAAGCATCACAAAATCCTTACTGACAAGGGTTTCTACAAGAAAGGTGAATACTTACATTTATCTTATTTCCTTTACATATTTACATTTTAATTTCAAGGTTGATTCGTCAATCTAGGGCTCGACCAAGGAAATCCCTCATCCACCCAAACCCAAAAACAATCTTATTTGTGTGCAGGAATATGATATCATAATTACAACCACAGATTTGGAAACTACTTGCTGAGACATTTACAAATAAGTTGTGTCAACTTTGCTACGGTATCTTGGGAACACAGTGATCTAGTTGACCTGTTCATGAACATGGTGACTTGGTTGACCTATTCCTGGAGGTCTGGAAAAAACAACATTATCTAGGTTTTCTATTGTGATCGTGAATTCATAGTCGAAAGTTTTGTCACAGGTTAAGACCCATAGTTTTTAGAGAAAAAAGGTACATTCCTCTACACATTTCAAAGTGAGTACTTTATCATTCATTTAATTTCTTAATCTAGACCTATTTTCACATCTTAATTGGGTTGATTTCTTACATTTAGCATCTAGATCTATCTTATTTTCCTCATTAAATCAATTGGTTCAATTGTACATTTACTTTTACACATCTTTAATCAAATCCTACATTGCATGAAAGAGGACTTTCTTGCATACTTCCTTAATATAATTTGGGTTTAGCATTGGAATCCTTTTATCTCTTTTGGTTTTGCTAATCTAACTTGGGTTATATTGAGCGTTATGTTTGTAAGCCCCTCTTTCTCTTTTATTTTGAATGTTAGTGTGGAAGTGGTTAGTTAATGAATTTATCTCACATAGTTCATATTGTTAAATTCATTAGGACTCATTTTCCTCCTAAAAATTTTGGTGAGCCCGATGTGTTACAACTTCCTTTTGATCTTGGTGCATTATCTTGTGTGTTCACCTTCATTAAACATTTTGGTGAGCCCGATGTGTTATAACTTCCTTCTAATCTTGGTGTTAGATTCCCTTTTGCATTATCTTGTGTGTTCACCTTCATTAAACATTTTGGTGAACTTGACTTGTACCCCTTTCCTTTTGGATTTAGGTTGTTTCTTTGCATTGGTTGTTTACCTTATTTTGGTGAACCTAACACATTCCCTCTTTCCTTATTTTTGGAGTTATATTTATCGATACTTGTGTGGTTAGATATTTCTTGTTATGCTCTTTATTACATTGACAATTTTGTTAGATCTCATCAAGATTTTCTTTTTTGATCTCCTCTTTTATGAGATTTATTACACTAATTCCAACCTCTATCATTCTCATTAGGAGAAGTCATAGACTCATGGGATCTTTTTCTCATGATTCCTCTTTTCTTCCTAGGACCCATGATGATACTAATATTTTCCCTCAAGATCCTAATCCTATAGTGGAGCATAAATCTTCTCACTCATCCCATGATGAAGATGAATTCTTAAGAGTTACTCCTTACCAAGTTGGTAAGCTCTCTCACAAGTTTGATAAATTGGAAAATTTTCTTGTGCAAGAGAACACAAATCTTGATAGTGTTATCACTATTGAGGCTATTAAGAATCTTATCACTCATGATGATAATGACATCTCCATTTTGCGTGGTATATCACACCTTATCAATACCCATGCTAAGACTTTGATATAATGTGGTCAAGAGTTAGGATATATTCCTCTTTCCACAATTATTAAAGCTTCTATTCCTATTTCTACCACTATTCCTATCATTCCTACCCCTGCACCACCTCTCATGAAAACTTATACACAAGTCTCTAATCCTCTTAGTGTTGTTCTTCCTAACCCTTCACTTCCTTCAAGTTTTCCTCCTACCTCCATACCTTCTTTATTACCTTCATACAATGTTGTTCCTTTCACACATTCCAATCATCTTCCCATTCCTTCTAATCCTCCACCAAAATCCTTACATTTTCCTTCTACTTCCTATAACTTTCCTAGTAAATCTAATATATCTCTATCTACTATTTCATCTTCTAATCCTAGCATTAGTAGCTTGGTTCAAACCATCATCGCTTTGCAACAACAAGTCATTCAATTCACTCAATCTACGTACAACATCCCTACATGTGACATTTCTAATCCCCTTTCCTTAGATATACTTCATGTTGTTATCCCACAACATATTCAAATACCTTGTCTTGAGACTTATAGTGGTAAGGGTGATCCTATGATTTATGTTAGGACTTTCCAAACTATATGTAGTGATTTTTCTCATGACTATATGCTCATGGCTAAGTTTTTCACACATATTTTTAAGGATAAAGAGTTGCAATGGTATTGATCTTTACCTCCTTATTCTATTAATTCCTTTTAAATTCTTGCTAATGCATTTATTCAAACAATATTGGTCCTCAAATTTATGTGACTGATTTAATGCATTGTAAGAAAGGTGATGAAGAAAATGTTAGTGACTTTATTCGTAGATTCAAAAACTTTTATGCTCAAATTTATTATATTGTGGCTAATCATGATATTCAATGTATTTTTATTTGTAATTTGCAATAATAAATTAGAGATAAGATTCTCCTTACCGAGTATACTTACTTTTCACATCTTTGCGTAGTGCTTCACCATTATCAATTACAAGTGAGCCAGATTGAGAGCTCTACTCCAATGGCTCCTATTACTATTGATAAGAGTGACATCGTCATTCATCAAAACAAGCTCTCTAAACCTAAAAATTACATCAAGATCCACAAGTCAACCACCACAATTGATGATCATGTGGCTACTACATCCAAAGGTATGACTACTTTTTCCTCTATGTATCATCCTAATCGTAAGTACACTTCTTTATTTCAACCTTTACATGTGGTTATGATGAAGTTTATTAATGCTAATATTCTTAAACTTCCTCCTATTCATCATATTGACACTAGAAAACCAATGCCTAAATATTTTAAAAAAACATGTTTTTTGTCAATATCATTTTCAGCTTGGTCATGATACTCAAAGGTATTATGCTTTGAAGAATTTTATTCAAGATGTTATTGATTCCAATGCTATATCTATTTATGCTAAGGTTAATAGTACAAAAAAATCTAAAACACCTCCTAATTAGAATTTGCAAATTTACACCAATCCCTAACCTTCACATTCAACAAATGTCATTAATCAACTTTCTTCTCCTATTACTAACATTAGTTATGATAAAAAGGTAGAAGAAGCTAATTATGTTGAGTCTCAACCTCAACCTTCAATTTTGTCTTCACACGAACCTAAACCTACACCTCCTATCACCTTTGATCATTTTAATATGTTTAAATCACCTAATGGTCCTCTTTACATTACTTCTAGGGTAGCTCATATCCCTTCTCATGATGTTTTGGTTGACCCCTCTTCCTCCATGAATGTTATCACTGAATAACATATTTTTAATAAAGGATTGCATAAGGATACCTATGGTACATCTAGTATTTGGATTAAAACTTGAAAGGGTTTTCTTTATCATCCTCAAGGTTCTGTTAGTCTTCATGTGACCCTTTTCGGTAAGGTTATTCATACTACCTTTGTTGTTATTCCTACTTCCAATCAATTTCAAGTTAAGCTTGGTATTTCATAGATCTCTTCCATGCAAGTTGTAGGCCTCTCCTATTTATAAGTGCATAAAATTTCCTCATAAAGGAGAATTTGTCACCATTAATCATTCTCTTTATAAAACTTTGCATCCTCAAGATTGCATTGAGATAGATTTCTTTTGGCCATCTCTCCCTCAAAAACCACCTAACCGTCCTGATCATCTTTATCAATCCTATTAGAAATACAAGGTAGAAAATATTCTCAAGCTTCTCCTTCCTAAAGTTGATACTCCTACAACTATCTTACCTACCCCACCTATTCCTCTACCTATCATTCCTCAACCCGCAGTCATTCCCTCCTTGGAACCTATGACCGTTGAACCTAATCCTTCAAGTTTATCTTGTAAAACCATTTGTAACCAACATGCTCATTAGCATCATAAGAACCATCGAGATAAGGCTAAGGCATGTGCTCTTTCTTCTAAAGTTTCTTCTTCATCTCAATTCTTGTCTTCCTTCGATCAACCCATGCTTGAGCCTTTAAAGGAAGTGAATGAAAATAACAATATGCAAATGGATAAACATGATGATTCTGTTCATATTTTAGATTCTATTAATCTTGATATGGAAGATAATATTGATGATGATGTTTCTAACACACATGTTAGTGATGATGAATATGAAAATATTGATATGGATTATGATTGTCCTAACATTCTTTCTACGCAACTAACACTCACTCCTATTGAAGAGCACAATGACTCCCACCAGAGTCTTTGCTTGGATCTGGTGGTGGTTCCAACTATGTTGGATGTTGTTCCTCTTGCGAGTTTCTCACCTTCCATGATATTTAAGATTGGGATGGGGAGAGAACATGACACGCTTGAAGTGGGCTTCTCTAGCATGTAAGTCTTTGTGTGTTCATGTTATGTTTCTCTTGTGTTGTTTTCTTTTTTATATGTTTGTCTAGATCAATTTAGATGACTCTTGTTTCTCTGTTGGCACAAGATGATAAAGCAATCAATCATGTCATGCATATTCTTCTATTTGTACCTTTCTTCTTCTATTTATAATTACATGTTATGTTTTATATGTTCAATTATTTGTATATGTGCCCATGTGTAGTCTACTTGGATGCTCACAACATAGTAGCCTCGATTCTTTTTGGTCTTTGTGTTGTCGACCCAAAAAGACTCTTCTTTGTACCTCTTATGTGATTTTTCCTCCATTGTGTTATAGTTCTACTTTCTTTGGGGAATGATGACATTTCATACTTGATATAGTATTACATATTATCATATGATCATACTGACCCCATAGTTAGTAGATCCCTTTGTGTTCTCTCTTTTGTCATATGTTTATTTCCCTTGAAGAATTTTCTCTTGGGGGAATTTCATAGTGGAAACATTCTTCATGGATCCATGTACACTTCCATTAAATAAATTTCTCCCATTGAGGCATTTTTCAATCACTTATAACATGAGGGCATACACTCTACTCACTTTTGCACACAAATACGTTGATAGTTTAGTTTCCTATATCAAACTATTGACAACTCATGGGGGCTGGGTATTTTTTTCTTTTGGATCTCTCTTTAGATTACTGACAGTCTAGGAGGCTTGATCCTTTCTTTTTTATCCCTCTTTAGATTACTAACATTATGGGAGGCATGATCATTGTTTAGTCCTTCTTTGGACTATTGACAGTCTGGGAAGCCTGATGTTTTTGACCCCTTAAGGACACACACATCCTTATGCCTGGGTCATCTTTCAATTCTTCTTTTTGGGACATGGAGTTCCCTTGAGGTTGAATCCTTTCGATGAATTGACTAGAATGCCACACACACTTGCTAGACCATTCAATGCCATCTCTTGTTGTAACAAACCTTTTTCATTTTTCTATGTAGTTCACAATAAGGGACAAAAACCTTATTGGGTGAGTTGGCTACACTTTATTGTTAGTGGCATCTCTCTTATTTTGTCTCTGGATATGATGAAGACTCAAGTCATTGGGGGCTTGATGGTTTCTTCATCTCCTTAGTCATGATAAGATCAATTCTTTCTCTTTGATCTACTTTACTATGAGTTTGAGGAAAATCATACTCCCGCTAAAGTGGGGACTCTTTGTTTAAGACTGTTTAGCTCCTATCCCTTTACCAAATTTATGGACCATGGATGGATTCATGCACGACACCCTTCTTCTCTTGTTCTATCCCATTTTTACCCCTTTTCAATTGTGCAATCTCTGAGACCTCAGGGATGGCTGCCTATGGGCCAACCCTAGAATAGGTTGACCAAGTCAACCTCTTCCCTAGGAACAGGTTGACTAATTTGACTTGTTCCTTGGCGATTTTAAATCCCAAGGCTAATGTTTTCTAAGAGAATTAAATTTCCAAATAGGGTGCCCCGTCGACTTGCTTTGTTTTCCCACCCAGAAACTAGTATAAAAGGAAGCCTAGGAACCTCATTTTGGAGGGCACTTTTCACTATAGCAATCACACAAGAAATCTCAAACATTCAAGAAAGAATATTTTCATCAAGCATTCAAGGCATTCAAAGATTCAAGGATCATTTTGTGATAATTTCCTCTTCAAGATCGAGCACTTTTTTGGCCATCAAGGGAGGAGATTTACATTGAGCCATTCATAATATTCTTCATTGGTGCACATTTATATCTATGGCTCCATGATGTGGTTTTGGTAGATCTATTGCATTTGTGGAGATTTCCTACATCCATTATTGCAAATTCAACATCTACAACATACAAGCATCACAAAATCCTTATTGACAAGGGTTTCTAAAATAAAGGTGAATAGTTACATTTATTTTGTTTCCTCTACATATTTACATTTCAATTTCAAGGTTGATTCCTCACTCTAGGGCTTGACCAAGGCAAGCCCTCATCCACCCAAACCCCCAAAAAAGCTTTTTTGTGTGCAGGAATAGGATATTAGAATTACAACCATAGATATGGAAACTACTTGCTGAGACATTTCCAAAGAAGTGGGGTCAACTTTTCTACTATATCCTGGGAACATGGTGACCTGGTCAACCTGTTCCAAAACACGGTGACCTGGTTGACCTATTCTTGGAGGCATGGGAAAAACATCATTTTCTGGGTTTTCTATCATGATGGCGAATCCACAGTCAGAAGTTCTGTCACAGGTTCATATCCATATTTTCCAGAGAAAAAAGGTACATTCCTCTATACATTTCAAGGTGAGTACTTTATAATTCATCTCATTTCTTAATCTAGACCTATTTTCACATCTTAATTGGGTTGATTACTTACATTTAGCATCTAGATCTATCTTATTTTCCTCATTAAATAAATTAGTTCAATTGCACATTTAATTTTACACATATTTTATCAAATTCTACATTGCATGTAAGAGGACTTACTTGCGTACTTCCTTAATATAATTTGGATTTAGCATTGGCATCCCTTTATCTCCTTGGGTTTTACTAATCTAACTTGGGTTATATTGAGATTTATGTTTGGAATCCCCTCTTTCTCTTGTATTTTGAATGTTAGTGTGGAAGTGGTTAGTTAATAAATTCATCTCATGTAATTTATATTTTAAATTCATTAGCACCCATTTTACCCCTAAACACCAACAATGTAAGTTTCTTTGTCATCACCAAATCTAACAAGACCACTATCATATTTTTTAAGTGACACAAATTTACTTTTATCTGCAGTCATATGATGGGAACAACCATTATCAATCGACCATTTATTTTTATTTCTGCCAACATATAAAGCAGTTTCAACACCATCATTAACTTCAACATAGATGTTAGTAATATCAATTTATTATTTCTTATCTTCTTCAACATAAAACAAAAAATATTCTATCTTTGATTCATCATCTGATATACTAGCATCTTTATTCACATAGTAAGCCTTCTTATTCAACTTCTTAAAATTCTATCTAGGACCCTTCTTTGCACATATAGTAGCCAAATGACCAATTTTACCACATCTAAAGTATTTTAGAAATAAAATACCTTTATACTTGTCGATACATTTCTTCAATCTCCTTGAAAATTTTTCTTCAAACTCTTCATCATCATCGTCATCAGGATCATCATTTGATTTTTTTTTCTTTGAATGTCATTTCATATCTTCTCTTGTCTCTTCCAAACTTCCTTAACTCAAATGCATTCAGGGTGCCAAACAACAATTCTTTGGTAAACTTCTTTGGATCATAAACCTCCTCAATTTACAAGATCTTATCATTGTAGCTAGATCTGATAATGTCATCAAGATCTTCTCCATGAAGTCTTCATTGGTAATAGTGCCTCCTTGGTTCTTAATTTTATTCATTGCATTCTCAACTCTCTGAAAGTATCTTTTTATATCTTCACCATCTTCCATTTTAAAATTCTTATAACATCTCTTATTTGTCAGTTTCTTAGATAACTTAACTCTTTCATTCCTTTCATTGATCTCTTTGAACATTTCCCAAACTTCATAAACAGTCTTCAAAGAAATAACCTTGGCTAATTGAGTCTTTGATAAAGTACTAGTAATAGCATACCTTTCCTTTCCATTTTCCTTGTGCACCTTGATTTCATCATGAGTGTTAATATGATCCATCAAACAAAGGGATAGGCAATTTGTGTGCCATCAGATCTTCCTCAAGTGGTTAAGCTCTTCATTGAGGAACCAAGCTCTGATACCAATTGATGAACATGTCAAATAAATGAGGGGGGGGGGGGGGGTGTGAATCAGTTATTTCCACATTACTTAAAAAAAAAAATTTCTGTGTCAGTCAACTCATAAATAATAGTAATAAAAATTTTAAGTTTTTTGTTTAAGCACATTAAACATCTACATAAAATACATACATGAAGAACACAAAAACACTAACATAGAGAACACCAATATTTATGTAGAAATTAAAATTGGAAAAAAGTATAGAGAAGATAATTCTCCTAAATATAAAATAATTGTTAAGGTGACATCGACAAGGTAATTTTTACAAAGGCTCACTACCAGTTATTCTCACTACAAGTAGGCCCACTACCAGTACAATAAGACTCACTGCTAATACACTAAGGCTCACTATCATTACAATAAGGATCACTACTAGAAAATATAAAAAGAGATAGAATCTACCACTAAGATCAACACACGGCTACACATGAATAAAGATGTCCTACAAATAGATTCACAATCACTTTGTATATCATCACACATGAGTCTCATCAGTTACTCAAACAACCAAACTCCTCACTCTACTTATACAACATGATGAGATCCACCAAGTAGGCCAAAATATTTGAAATAGGTCGCACCAAGACATTCATGTCACCTATGGTGGTAAGGAATACAACAAGGACCATCTCAAACATTACAACACACCTCTCTCAAGACAACATGCAACACTATCTCCAAAGCACTTGAATCCAATGGATAAGATCAACATGTTACACACACATAGATGGGACCAACAAATACAAGAGAGACACATCCAAATAGGATCAATCCAAACCACACAATCATCCACATGTTGCAACCAATGAAGAGTACTCACCAAAAACTATCGGTGAATACCTCAGTCAAAACATATAGACTATCGGTATACATCAACTGATACACAACCAATATGCCAAACTAGTTAGTTACATAACAATTGATACACCAAGAGGTTGGGATGATGATATGTTGACATCAATGACAAAATTAATGACAAAATCAATGACAAAATCATAGATAGCATCAACCTAAACATTCTAAAAAGTTATGATTTGGATAGATGACATTGATGCAAGATAGGATGATGTAATAAATAGATCAGTTTAAATGAGTTATATGTATATTTTGATTTCTTTATGACCATGTAATATTATGGTTATGACGAAAAGAAAGAATTAGGAACTTTTGAATTGATGTTCTAAAATAAACCTAGAGATAATTGTAATGATAATGTCATGATTATTGTTATGTAATTCTTTGTGGTTTTTAGAAAGATAAAAGGAACTATAATTATGTTGCTAAGGTAGAAATATTAGGGAACGTTAGAAGACATAGATTAGAGATAAGATTAATATTTTCTTAATGTTTTAATGATATAGATGTAAAATAACAATTGTTATTTTATTTTACTTCCACATTCATTATTTTATAAATGAATCATAATTGTAACGTCTTATGCACTTTTATGTTAAAAAAAATGCCAGGTCATTTTGTTAGATTAGATGTCATCCTCATAGGTTCCTTTGTAAGGCATTACATCAAGTCATCTTACTCTATTGCTATTGTTATTTTTTCTCTCCAATAACGCACTATCATCTTGATGATGGATCATAGAGTGTGATCTAAAATTTTGATTAAATACTATCACACAATTTAATCTATAAGTAGTTATGACCAATTTAATAGATTTTACAAATTTATGATCTTAAATATAAAATTATTAATTAAAAAAATATAACACATTTCTTGTAAAACTAAACATTAAGCTACGAGTTGTATATCCTATTAGGAGTAATAATCCACAATACAACTAAGAGGGGGGGGGGGGGGGGGGTGAATCAATTGTATGAAAGATTATTAAACTTTAAACTTGTAGTAGCAACAATATCAGATCTAATGAACACAATGAATTCCAATAGAACAACACAATATTTTGGTCTCAGGGAAACCCTGTTAAAGGTAAAAACCTCAGTGGGAATTAGCACCCACAAATGATGTACTGAGAATATAGTATCCTTGTTAGAAGATTTAGCCCTGTTAGGAGCTTATTGAAACATTACAGTACACAATCCTTGTCAGAGGACATACCCTGTTAGGAGTCAAGAAAGAAGGGTGGGCTCACTGCCTAAAGAAGGTATAATCCACCTTCAGAACTCACTATTCGCAACAAGTGTATATGAAGAAATACACAATATTTTGAACTGTCCAACAACAACTATATTTTGTTGATTAGTTCCAATGAAATTCACTAGTAATCCTCTGCTCTACATCCAATAGACGCAAGCTTGTGGCTCTTCCAATTCCTTTCTCATCACGTATATTCTCTCCATATCTTTTCCAAAGAAAAGATCTTACATATATACCCTATTGCATTCTACATGATCAGGTTAGACCATTAGGCTTTCCTATTTACATAAAATCTTGCTAATATACACACGATACCTAAAACAAGTATACAATGATTCCATTATAGTAATTAAGGATCGACATCCTTAATTTACATTTTCTAAACAAAATGCATGCTACACCTCTGAAGTTGGGTCCCAAATAAGTCTTCTCCAGATCACACGTCACAACTGACATCATCCATCATTTCATACCTTGCGCTAACCAATAAACATCCATCAGTGCCTTGTCTTTCATCTCCTAAGCTTGCATATGCCTAATCCATATCATCTGTAAGATATACCAAAAACACAGAGACTTACTCTATCAGCTTCCACTATCATTTTCCAGGAACCAGTCCTCACCAAAACATCTGTAACTTATTCAATATGAAACTTTACATGATGTGATCTTGGATATAAGATCACACCATCTGTTGGTTCTCTCATCTATTTTTTCACATTCTGAAACATTTGTATAGTGTCCGTACACAGTCATACTCAGCTTGTACTCTTCATAGAAACATATGTTGACATCAGTGACAAACCACAAATGACTATAGTATGAATGCCCATTGAGTAACATAGTGATTAAACATATTAAATATATCAATCACCACCCCCTGCATTAGCAATAGCCAACAATCTCCCCCTTTGGAATTGATGTCAACATATGGGAAAATCCATCATCCCAAAGTTGTATCAATGCAAATTTATGTAACCAATCAGTACTTCATACAATCTCGCCATATAGTAGGGATTTTCTCATAGCAACACTCCCCCTTTGACAATAATGGAAATGGGTTCCATGATTCATCAACTATTCCTCAACACCTTCCTATTGGCAAAATGGTCAGCACTCCCCTTAGGATTCGTGACATGGTTTAATAGCCTCCTGTGTCTTTTATAAGTCTAGTGGTTGTATCGGGCATTAACAGGTCAATCTTTTGGTGTAACAAAAACTACTGCTAATAACAAGTGGTATCAGAGCTTGGTCACAAGTTTGAATCCTTAAAACCCTCAGGTAATGCTGAGGGGGAGATTGTTGGAAAAATGGTCAATGCTCCCCTTGGAATTTGTGACATGGTTTAATAGCCTCCTGTGTCTTCTATAAGTCTAGTGGTTGTATCGGGCACTAACAGGTCGATATTTTGGTGCAACGACAACTACTACTAATAACACTTCCTTCCACAATCACTCCCCTTGAGGAGTAGATCCCTACATCTAATCCAAAATATGATAAGGCTCTGAAAACCTCTGGATTGATAACTCCCTGCATCACTTAATTTTGACTAGGAGGGGCCTGAACCCCAATCATACCTTTGAGATATTCAAAGGTATCTTTTGGTGACAACTTTGTGAAGATGTCTGCAATCTATTCCTTTGTACTAATATACTCTAACTTTATTTCCTTCTTTGCCACCTTGTCTCTCAAGAAGTGATACTTGATAGAAATATGTTTAGTTTTAGAGTGCATCACTGGATTCTTTGACATATTCACTGTACCGGTGTTATCACAATGGATAACCACAGGCTCCTCAAAATTTATTCCAATGTCTTTCAACATTTTCTTCATCCAAAAAATTTGAGTGCACTTTATAGCAGCAACAACATACTCTGATTCAATAGTAGATTGCTATACAAGCTTGCTTCTTACTTAACCATGAAACCAACTTTTTCCCAAGGAAAAATGCACCACCACTAGTACTCTTTCTATCATCAATGTTTCCTGCTCAATCAACATCAGTATAAGCATGAAGTTCAAAGCTATTATTTCTATCATACCATAAACCATAGTCTATTATTCCTTTCAAATATCTCACTATCCTTTTTACAGCAACTAGGTGTGTCTCTTTGGGTTCTACCTGATATTTGGCCACAATTCCAACAACATTAGCAATATCTGGTCTAGTGTGAGTCAAATATTGTAATCTTCCAACCATTAATTTGTACTTGTTCTAAAAAACACACTTTGATTCATCATCAACTGTCAGCTTATTACCAGTTACCATGGGAGTACCAACTGGTTTACACTCCTCCATTCCAAATTTTTTCAACATTTCTTTAAGATATTTAGTTTGAGAAATAAAAATACCATCTTTGCTTTGATTTATTTTTAGTCCAAGAAAGAATTTCATTTTTCCAATCATGGACATCTCAAATTCATTTTCCATTTCCTTAGAAAATTTCTCACATAGATCATCATTGCCTCCAAATATAATATCATCAACAAAAATTTCTATTATCAGAACTCCATCTTCACTAGTTCTTAAATACAAATTACTGTCAGCATGACCTTTTTTGAATCCAAGCCAAAGTAGGTATTTATCTAACCTTTCATACCAAGCCCTTGGAGCTTGCTTTAGCCCATACAATGCCTTCTTCAACTTGCATACCATGTCTCCATCTTCGCATAAAGGAAATCCATCAGGTCATTCTATATATAATTTCTCTTCAAGATCCCCATTCAAGAATGTAGATTTCACATCCATCTTATACACCTTGAAGTTTTTGTGTACATCATAAGCCAAGAATAATTTTACAGCTTCTAGTCTAGCAATAGGAGAAAATGTCTCTTCAAAGTATATACCTTCTTGTTATGAATAGCCTTTACATACCAGTCTTGCTTTGTTTCTTACTACAACTCCTTCATTCATTTTATTTCTGAAAACCCATTTAGTTCCTATCACATTTTTGTTCTTAGGTCTAGGAACAAATTCCCAGGAGTTGTTCTTCTTTATCTGATCTAAATCTTCTTTCATAGCATTTATCCAAGATTCATCTCTGCAAGCTTCATCTGTATTCTTTGGTTCAACTTGAGAGATCAAACAAATTTCTTATCTAACCTTTGATCTAGTCAATACTCCTTGATTAATATTGCCAATAATTTGATTTTCAGGATGATTATTCTTTACATACCTCAGAGTTTTAGGAACCTCAGTAGCCTCACCTATATCATTATCACAAATCTTATTTTCACATTTAGTCTCAATAATTTCTTCTTCTTCTGCAACATCACCTTGTTTGATCTCTGTAACCTAATTATAGTCATACATTCTCTCTTGTATCTAAAACCTTTCATCTATCTTTACATTGTTACTTTCAATCATTTTTTTTAATCTCAAATTGAAACATTTGTAAGCCTTTCTCTTAGTAGAGTAACGAAGGAAAATTCCTTCATCACTTCTAGCATCAAACTTTCCTATTTCATCATCTCTCTTGATATAGCACTTACTACCAAATATTCTGAAATATTTTATTGTAGGAGTATGATTAAACTATAATTCATAAGGGGTCTTATTTGTACCTTCTCTGATTTGAATTATGTTTAATGTGTACACCATTGTCCCAGCAACCTCTCTCCAACACACATGAGATAAATTTTCTTCAAGCAACATTTTCCTAGTAGCATTAACTATAGTCCTGTTTCTTTGCTTAGCTATCCCATTATTTTGTGGAGTCCTAGGAGTAGATGTCTGTCTTTGTATTCCATGCTCTTCATAGTATGTATTGAATAAGTTTGAAGTAAACTCTCCACCTCTGTCTAATCTTAAACATTTTATCTTTAAACTTGATTCATTCACTACTTTTGCCTTGAATATCTTAAATTTAACAAATGCTTCCGATTTCTCTTTTAAGTAAGTAACCCACATCATTCTAGAAAATTCATCAACAAAGAGTATGAAATACCTTTCACCATAGTATGATTTTATCCTTGTATGTCCACATAGGTCTGTATGTACCAGATCCAACTTTTCTTTTGATGTATATTCTTTTCTTTTGTAACTACTTCTAGTCTATTTTCCTATAACACATTCTCTGCATACAGTGTTAGATGGTTTCACAATCTTCAGTAGATCTCTTACTAGTCAAACTTTCCTTCAAAATATTGTCAAAGTTAATATGACAAAACCGTTTGTGCCATAACCAACTGTCATCTACTTTTGCAACAAAATAAGAGGCTCCAGATATATTGAATTCAAATGCATTACCTCTAGATTTAGTACCGGTTACAATCAACTTTCATTCCTTACTTCTGATAAAACATTTACCATCATTGAATTGTAACTAAAACTCTTTTTCCATCAACTATCCAAGACTCAATAAGTTATGCTTAAGTCCATCAATAAGCAATACATTATCAATATTATTTTTTCCATCCAGAGTAATAGATCCTACTCCTATGATAGGTTTAGGAAGATTATCTCCAAACCTCACAACACCACCATCATACTTTACTAATTTAAAAAACTTTTTTTTTTATCTCCAGTCATATGACGTGAACAACCTATTGGATATTGCTAATGCATGGGGAGGTGATTGTGATGTAGTAAAGGATGGAGGATCCAATTAAGGACTGTCTGACCTTGTAGCCAAACACCAACACAACAGAAATACACAATAAGAAACCAGATCTGAAAGAAAATAAATATCTTTATTCATCAATTAACTGATTATATGCAATGTGTCAGGCTGTATGGCCTTCCTGATTATGGACAATTACAATGCAAGAAATAGTTCTACAAGATCACGTAGGATCCACTACACTTCTCCTCAGCTAGCCCAGGTCTACAACACAAGATGACACTAGTAGGCACTACAAGAAAGATCTAAACTTGTACTCAAAATTCCAAGCAATCTTCCTGCTACCTAAGCTTGCAAGCTACGAACTCTACTTTCATAGATCCACACATCTGCTACTCCCAACTTCCCTAAATAACTACCCAAACATCTACTTAAATACTAAAATCCAACCACAAGTTGGCTTTACAAACAATTAAATCCCAAAAGCCAGTCGGCTTCCAAATATACAAATATTAAATGCCAAACATCAGTTAGCTCACAAATAATTTCACAAATATTTAATTCACCAAGTCGGCCTCCAGATCCACATAGGATAATGCAACACACTAGATCTAGGTCCCTACACATCTAATGGTCAATCCATAACTTGAGGAACATGACCCAGATTAAATGCATCAATCATCCAAGCCGAATCTCCAAGAACAATCGTCAGTAAGCCAAACTATCGAGTGCCAGGAAATACACTGAGCATCCACACCAACTGAGCTCTCCAAGAATTATCAAGAACTAACAATGTCAATCGAGTACCATAAAGATCACCGAGCACCAGAAGTGCCAAGTATCCTCCAATGACTGAGATCCCTTTAGTGACCAAGTCCTCCAGTGACCAAGCCACTTCAACAACCAAACCACAGGCATAAACACTGAGACCTCATCGATAACTGAGCACCGAGCAACAAGCCACCAAGTCCCTGAGTGACCATCATCCACAAAGATCCACCATAACTTCCAACCAAGAATCACCATCAAGATAGAGAAACTCCAGTCTTCTACCAAAATCACTAGCCAAGTAACCAAACTCCACCAGATAGTTACCGAGACTACCAGAATATTCAGACACTGAGTGATAAGCTAGGATGCCACTACATCAAACTCACAGGGTACAAAGAAAGTGTGTCCCACACTTTCTCAGCAAAGGGAACATCTAAAAAACACCAACTCCACTTCATCTTCACCAAAGGTTTCCACTCCATCATAGGAAAGAGAACCAATCTACAACCCAACCAATCGGTATGTTCAACATCCTAAACAAATTGAGTGTTCAATCCATCGCTAGGGATCAAGGAAGAATCCCATCTTAGAATCTCATCACCAGACTTATCATTGTTAGCCAGCAACTCAAGTCTGCAACCAATAAACAACATCAGCACCACAACATTAAATAAAAGAAATTCGGTAACACCAACATTATCGAGGTGTTCAACAATAGGAAACTCTACACCAAAAATAATATGATCAAGCACAACCAAATGCTCTACAATTTCCATGTCAGGCACAATCGACTGAACATGAAAACCAATCTTCTCACCAACCTCAACAAGGTCAGCAACATTATCAGTAATCATAGGTAACTCAGCAACAAGCATAAGTTGCTCTGCAATTTGATGTCAGACTCCACTAACTAAACATCAAAACCAATTTCAAATACCTCTTCAACCTCTGAACTGTCATAAGAAACCTTGTCAAGATGTCTTCTCTCACAAACCAACCTTCTAAGTGGTGAAACAACTTTCCTCTAGATCGGCATACTCCAACTCTAATAAGCTCTACAAAGCTCAACAACACTTTCTCTCACAAGGTTCTTAACTCGGTTCTCCACATGGTTCAACAAATCTTCTTCCAATTGAGAAAACCTCTTAGAAATCACATCACCAAGGTCCAAACCTCTCGGAGACATCTCCAAAGATCTTTGAAAACCTTCTGCAACAAACCCTAACACCAACCACCTTGTGACAACCTCCAAGATGTATGCAAGTCAAATCATAACTTGTCACCTCGCATGAAAAACTAGGGCATGATTTCACAGGTTCAATGTCATGGATCTGCAGCTCAGATTGTGCACAATCTCTTCACCAACAAGATCAACTTCACAAGATCATTTTTGCTAGGTCAACCTTATGCTCTGACAAGATCAAACTCTCACTCTGATACCACCTGATGTAATCATGGATGGAGGATCCAATTAAGGACTATCCAACCTTGCAGCCAAACACCAACACAATGGAAATACACAACAAGAAACTAGATCTGAAGGAAAATAGAAGTCTCTATTCATCAATTAACTGATTACATGCAATGTGTTAGGCCTTCCCGATTACAGCCAATTACAATGCAAGAAATAGTTCTACAAGATCATGTAGGATCCACTACATTTCTCCTTAGCTAGCCCAGGTCTGTAACACAACAGGACACTGGTAGGCACTCCTAGAAAGATCTAAAATTGTACTCAAACTTCCAAGCAATCTTCCTGCTACCTAAGCTCGCAAGCTACTAACTCTACTTTCATAGATCCACACATTTGCTACTCCCAGCTTCCCTAAACAACTACCCAAACATCTACTTAAATACTAAACCTTAGCCACAAGTCAACTTTACAAACAATTAAATCCCAAAAGCCATTCGGCTTCCAAATATACAAATATTAAATGCCAAACATCAGTCGGCTCACAAATAACTTCAAAAATATTTAATTCACCAATTCGGCCTCCAGATCCACATAGGATAATGCAACATGCTAGATCTAGGTCTGCACACATCTAACAGTCAATCCATAACTCAAGGAATGTGACCTAGATTAAATGCATCATTTGACCAAGCCGAATCTTCGAGAACAACCATCGGTAAGCCAAACTACCGAGCACTAGGAATACACTGAGCATCCACACCAATTAAGTGTTGGATAAAATTGTCTGAAGGAGATTGTTGGATTAATTGTGTGTTGTCTTTGATGTCACACAAATGTCATATCATTTACTGACCTCAGTCAGTCAGCAAAGCAGTTCCCAGTATTTACCGAGCTCAGTTGGTCTGCAGGCGATTTTTAGTATCTACCGAGATATTTCGGATGTCAAAGAAAAATATGGTAGAAAATAGTGTTAACCGAGCTTCCATGGTTATCAAAGGAAAGTTAGTGTTTACCGAGTTCACTTGGTCTCCAAAGGATGTTACAGAATTCGTAGTGCTTACCGAGTTCTCTCGGTCACCAAAGGAAATCTCTTCGGATTAGTGTTTACCGAGCAAGGTCGGCCGAATGAAGGAATTTGTTATTTTGAGAAATAAAGTTTGTTTATTCCAGCCAACTATTGTAATGATTAGTAATGTTATTAGTGCCGATTTGACAATCTGAATGGACAATCCAAATGGTATATATAGAAGGTCAAGTTGTGAATTAAAAAGTGTGTGCAAGTGAAAAGAAGAAAAGTGTGAGCGAATTTTGAAGGATGATTAGATATCCTTGAAGAGCAGCAGAGATATATTTGATTAGGAAGGATCTAGTGAAGTAGAACAGAGATCTATAATCAGCAATTCAGTTGCATCATTATTCAGGTCACTTCATTGTTACTTTCTTACCATTGTAGCAGTGATTTCAAAATCTCCTAACCGAGTTGGTTTAATAGCCATTTTGTAAATCCTCTAACAAGGTGACAGTTCTATTGAATTGTTTCAAGACCTCTTACAAGGCCACTCCTAATAGGGTGATTAAATCCTCTAACAAGCTCAAACCTAACAGTGTGTTTTGTAACCTTTAACTGGGTTGGCTCCTAACAGGGCTCACTTCAGAAGAGTGAAAAATAGTAACTAGTTACATTGGTGGTTTTTCCCATATTGGGTTTCCACATTAAATCTGGTGTCTCTTGTTTTCATGATACTTTCTTTATTCATGTATGTTAATCACTGATGAATGCTTAAGAATAGTTATAATTAATACTCACTACAATAATCAAGTTTTCAATATAACAGTAGTAAATGATTTAATAAAACATCTAAGGGATTTGTGGTAATATTTTTGTGGTTAACTAATTCACCCCCCCCTCTCAGTTACTCCATCTATATTTCCAACAATTGGTATCAGAGCTTTTGGTGCTTGCAGGAAGGGTTTCAAGGACCTAAGCTAAAGATCAGGATGTCTTACAAGAGAGAAATTCCAAGGCTTAATAGAGATAACTTTTCAGCTTGGCAAGGTCTCATGAGACTTCATCTGGCTTCCATTGGTGATTCAAGATGCAAATATATTGATCAAGAATATATAGTTCCTACTGGAACATTAACTGTTGAAGACATTGCAGAGAAAAAGAACCATAACACCATGATGATAGACATTGCATCAGCTCTTAGCTATGAAGAATTTGATGAGATCAAAGACTGCACAACTGCTTATGAAATGTGGAACAAGCTGAAGAAAATTTATGGTAGTGACGAAAATGTGAAGAGAGCCAAAGCAGAAAGCCTAAGAGGACAGTTTGATCAGATGAAGATGAAAGAAGATGAAAACATTGCAAAATATGTTGAAAGGATCAAGGTGAGTGTTAGTGCAATCAGAGCTTCTAGAGGAAAAATTGATGATGAAACTGTTATAAGTAAGGTTCTTAGAACATTGCTTCCTATCTATGCAATAAGAGTATTTGCTATTCAAGAAAGAAGATGTGAACAAAATCACAATATAACTTTGGATGCCTTAGTTGGAAGGTTGATAGCTTTTGAATTAGATAACTATGACAATTATGTTCCAACATCTAAAAATATTGAATCAGCATTTGAGGCCAAAATTTCACTTAAGAAGGGCAAGAAAATCTAGTTAGAAAGTGAAGAAGAATCAGAGGAAAGTTCAGATAGTGATCTTGAAGTTATTGAAGCATTACTTGCAAAGAAATATACTAGAGGCAGAGGTAAATACAAAGGTAAAACTCCTTTAATCTATTTTTCATGTGAAGAAATTGGTCATATTGCAGCTAGGTGCCCAAACAAGCAAAGCAAGGATGAGAAAAAAGGTCACAAGTACAATGGCAAGAAGAATTTCAAGTCATTCAAGGATAAAGGTAAGAAAACATATTTTTTGGCTAAGGATTCTGATGATAGTGAAGAAGAAATTGTCTTCATTGCTGTAAAAGATGAATCTGATGATGATGAAGATGAGATGGCACTTATCTCTCATATAAGCAAAGATGATACATGGATTATAGAGAGTGGATGCTCACATCATATGACTGGTGACAGAACAAAGTTTGAACACCTTGAAGACTATGATGGTGGTAATGTAAGGTTTGGAAACAATGAACCTTGTTGTATAAAAGGAAGAGGATGAATTTCATTAACCAAAGAACTTATATGTGATAATGCATATTGGGTTGAAGGACTAAAGGATAATCTTCTAAGTGTAGCACAACTAATCAACATTGGATTCAAGGTTGAATTCATGAATGGCAAAGCAAGACTGCTGGATGACAAAGGGAAACTGATTGGTTTAGGAAAACAAACCAAAGGTAACCTATTTTATCTTGATCTTGGTGAATGCTCATGTTTTATTGCTCAAATTGAAGAAAGTTGGTTATGGCACAAAAGGTTATGTCATGTAAATTTTGATAATATGGTGAAAATAAGCAAATTCAAGAAAGTAAGAGGTATTCCTACTTTGAAGAAACCTGATGTTGGTCTATGCAAGAATTGTCAGATTGGTAAAATGGGAAAGACTAGCTTTAAAAGTAAAAACTATCAATCTGAAGATATTTTGGATATTGTGCATACTGACTTATGTGGACCTATTGGAATTGAAAGCTATACTGGAGAAAAATTCTTTATTTTCTTTGTTGATGATTACTCTAGAATGATGACTGTTATGTATTTAAGAGAAAAATCAGAAGCATTTGAGAAATTCAAATGGTATTTAGCAAGAGTAGAAAAGGAAACAGGAAAAAGAATGAAGTGCTTAAGATCAGATAGAGGTGGTGAATTCATCTCCCATGAATTCAATAATTTCTACATTGAAAGAGGAATCAAAAGATAGGTATCAGCCCCAAGAACTCCTAAGTAGAATGGAATAGCTAAAAGAAGGAATAGATCTATCATGGATTGTGCAAGGACTCTAATGATTGAAAAGAACATTGCTATGAAATACTGGAAGGAAGCTATTAGCACTGCAGTTCATACCTTGAACCGAGTATAATTGAGGAAAGACACATTCAAAACTCCTTATGAGTTATGGTATGGCTATAAACCCAATGTAAGTTACCTGAAAGTATTTGGTAGTAAATGTTACATCTTAAAAGAATCTAGAAAAAGAAAATTTGATGTAAAAAGTGATGAAGGAATATTTTTGGGATATTCTTGCAAAAGTAAAGCATATAGATTTTTGAATTTGTCTACTCACAAAATCATAGAAAGTGCACATGTGAAAGTTGATGAGTTTGCAGAAAAGACTGAAGAAGAAAGCAAAAAGGAACCAGAGGATTACAAAAGATTTTTTTACATTGAACCTGATACATTGCCAGACACATCTATCAATAAGGAAACTGCATCTACCAAGCCCAGTACAGTAACCGAGTCATAAGAAGAAGTTCAAATTGAGTCACAAGAAACTGAGTCTCAGCCTGAAGCTACCGAGGAAATATCTACTGAGCCCAAGAAAACTGAACCTGAAGATGAAATTCAAGAAAATGACAATATAACTCATTCAAGAGGCAATGAACCTATATTGGCCAAGTATGTCAGGAAGCATCATACACTAGATCAGATTATTGGAAACAAATCAGATGGTACTATGACAAGAAGTAAACTGAAAGGTACATGTTTACTTGCTGATTTTGAACCTAGAAATGTTAAAAATACATTGGAAAATGAAAGTTGGATTGAGGCTATGAATGAAGAAATAGAACAAATAGAGAAAAACAAGACATGGACTCTTGTACCTAGGCCTAAAGACAAAAATGTAATTGGAACAAAATGGGTATTCAGAAACAAGCTGAATGAAGATGGTCAAGTATTTAGAAACAAAGCTAGATTAGTGTGTAAAGGGTATTCTCAAGAAGAAGGTATAGATTATGGAGACTTTTTCTCCTATTGCAAGATTAGAAGGTGTAAGAACTCTACTTGCATATGTAGCACATAAAGGATTTAAGGTATATCAGATGTATGTAAAATCTACATTTCTCAATGGTATTCTTGATGAAGAAGTCTACATTGAGCAACCTGAAGGTTTTGTTGATCCAGACAAAAAGGATATGGTCTACAAGTTACACAAAGCATTGTATGGTCTGAAAAAATCCCCTAGAGCATGGTATGAAAGATTACATAACTATCTTATTCAGATTGGTTTCAAAAGAGCTAATGATAATAGTAGTTTATACATCAAAGAAGGACAAGATAATAGAATTGTTTTGGCAGAAATATATATGGATGATACTGTGTTTACAGGTAATGATGATCAGTGCAAATAATTTTTAGAGAAAATGAACAAAGAATTTGAAATGTCTATGTTTGGTTAGATAAAGTTTTTTGTTGGTCTTCAAATTCAGCAGAGCAAGAACGGTATCTACATTACTCAGTCTAAATACATCAAAGAAATACTTAAGAAGTTTGGTATGGAAGATGCAAAACTAGTTGGTACACCCATGTATACAGGACTAAAGCTTACAAAAGATGATGATTCAAAAAAAGTAGATTAGACCTTATATAGATTAATGATTGGAAAATTATAGTATGTAGTTCATACAAGGCCTGATATTGCCTTAACAGTTGGTATTGTAGCAAGATTCTCAGCAAAACCTAGAGAAATCATATAATGGCAATCAAAAGAATCTTGAGATACTTGAAAGGAACTGAAGATTATGGCTTGTGGTATAAATTTGGAGGCAATCTGGACTTAAAAGTGTTTACTGATGCTAATTGGGTAGGAAACATTGATGATAGAAAGAGTACAAGTGGTGGAGCATTCTTTCTTGGCAAGAGGTTGGTATCTTGGACTAGTAAAAAGAAAAATTGCACATCCCAATCCACAGCAGAAGCAGAATATGTTGCTGCAGCAGTAAATTTCTCTAATATTGTTTGGTTTAAATAGTTATTGGAAGGCATGAAGGTTGAGATCAAAGAACCAGTTGTTATATTTTGTGATAATACAAGTGCAATAAATATTTCAAAGAATCCAGTATTGCATTCCAAAACCAAGCACATTGCTATAAAATATCACTTTGTCAGAGAATTGGTGCAGGACAAGGAAATCGGATTGGAATATATTCATACAAAAGAACAAATTGTAGATATATTCACCAAGCCACTACCTAAGGATGCATTCTTGTATCTAAGAGGTAAGTTAGGGGTCATTCCCCTATCCGAGGCTCACTAAATGAAGTTTTAGTGATGCATCAACTAGAGCATATTGAAGATCAGTCAATTGATGTAGCTTAGTCAAGGAATCATTGCATATGAATCAGTACTCAAGGTACATTGCTATTCACCTGGTATGTGTTGTCTTTGGCATGTGTTGTCAAAGAGGGAGAGTTTGCTGTCATACTTCAAGAAATTTCTTAAGATTTCTAAGAATTTTCTTGGAGAGTTTTCAGTCAGAAAGAGAAGTTTTTTGATAGAGGGAGTTCTCATAGATGAGAATTAGAATGAAGCTAAGGATATGTTCCTTACTCTATGTTTTCTATGAAATTTCATTGTGCTATGACATGTTGTGTTTCCATCAATGCCAACGAGGGAGATTGTTGGATACAATTATCTGAAGGAGATTGTTGGATTAATTGTGTGTTGTCTTTGATGTCACACAAATGTCATATCATTTACCGAGCTTAGTTGGTCTGCAAAGCAGTTCCCAGTATTTACTGAGCTCAGTCGGTCTGCAGGCAGTTTTTGGTATCTACCGAGATATTTCAGGTGTCAAAGAAAAATATGGTAGAAAATAGTGTTAACCGAGCTTCCATGGTTATCAAAGGAAAGTTAGTGTTTACTGAGTTCACTCGGTCTCCAAAGGATGTTACAGAATTCGCAGTGCTTACCGAGTTCTCTCAGTCACCAAAGGAAATCTCTTCGAATTAGTGTTTACCGAGCAAGGTCGGCCCAGTGAAGGAATTTTTTATTTTGAGAAATAAAGTTTGTTTATTCCAGCTGATTGTTGTAATGATTAGTAATGTTATTAGTGCCAACTTGACAATCTGAATGGACAATCCGAATGGTATATATAGAAGGTCAAGTTGTGAATTAAAAAGTGTGTGCAAGTGAAAAGAAGAAAAGTGTGAGCAAATTTTGAAGGATGATTAGATATCCTTGAAGAGCAGTAGAGATATATTTGATTAGGAAGGATCTAGTGAAGCAGAACAGAGATCTGTAATCAACAATTCAGTTGCATCATTATTCAAGTCACTTCATTGTTACTTTCTTACCATTGTAGCAGTGATTTCAAAATCTCCTAACCGAGTTGGTTTAACAGCCATTTTGTAAATCCTCTAACAAGGTGACAGCTCTATTGAATTATTTCAAGACCTCTTACAAGGCCACTCCTAATAGGGTGATTAAATCCTCTAACAAGGTCACACCTAACAGTGTGTTTTGTAACCTTTAACTGGGTTGGCTCCTAATAGGGCTCACTTCAGAAGAGTGAAAAATAGTAACTAGTTACATTGGTGGTTTTTTCCATATTAGGTTTCCACATTAAATTTGGTGTCTCTTGTGTTCATGATACTTTCTTTATTCATGTATGTTAATCACTGATGAATGCTTAAGAAAAGTTATAATTAATACTCACTGCAATAACCAAGTTTTCAGTATAACAGTAGTAAATGATTTAATAAAACATCTAAGGGATCTATGGTAATATTTTTGTGGTTAACTAGTTCACCCCCCCCTCTCAGTTACTCCATCTATATTTCCAACATTAAGATCTCCAAGCATTACTGAGCATGAACAATGTTGACCAAGCACCATAGACATCATCGAGCACTAGAAGTGCCAAGTCTCCTCCAATGACTGAGCTCCCTTTAGCGACTGAGTCCTCCAGAGACTGAGCCACTTCAACAATTGAGAAACAGGCATAAAAATTGAGACCTCATCGATAAATGAGAACTAAGAAACAAACCACCAAGTCACTGAGTGACCATCATCCATAGAGATCCACCATAACTTCCAATCGAGAATCACCGTCAAGACCAAGAAACTCTAGTCTTCTACATAAATCACCAGCCAAGTAACTGAACTCCACTAGATAGTTACCGAGACTGCTAGAATCTTTAGACACTGAGTGATAAGCTAGGATGCCACTAAATCAGATTGAGACATTTAAAATGTTTAATCACTATGTTACTGAATGGGCACTCATACTGTTGTCATCTATGTTTTGTCACTGATGTCAACATATGTTTCTATGAGGAGATTAGGCTGGTTACCACAGTGTACATACATTGTATAGATGTTTTAGATGCTGCAAAGACATAGGAGAGTTTAGAAAGGTGTTTTGATCTTATATCCAAGATCACATCATGTAATGTTTCATATTGGATAAGTTACAGATGTTTTGGTGAAGACTAGTCACTGGACTGTGACAGTGAGAAATGCCAGAGTTAGTCTCTATGTTTCTGGTATATCTTCCAGATGATATGGATTCAAGGTATGTAAGATCAAGGGATGATAGTCAAGGTACCTAAGGTTGTTCATTCATTAGCACAAGGTACAGTTTTCTTGGTGATGACAGCTATGGCGTGTGTTATGGAAAAGACTTATTTGGAAGTCGACTCAGGAGATATAGCCTACATTTTGTTTTGCAAATGTAAATTAAGGATGTCGGTCCTTAATTATTGTAATGGAATCATTGTATACTTGTTTTAGATATCGTGTGTATATTAGCAAGGGTTTATGTAATTATTTGTAATTAGAAAAGGCTTAAGAGCCAACCTAATCATGATAATTGTATAAGGTATAAATGTAAGGTCTTTTCTTTGGAAAAGACATGGATGTGAAAAGGTAATAAAAGGAAGTTGTGAATGTTGAAAGCTTGTGTCGGTTGTATGTAGAGAAGAGGTTTACTGGTAGAATTCATTGGAGCTGATCAAGAAAAGACAGTTGCTACCAAATAGTTCAAAAAGATTTTGTATTTCTTCATATACACTTGTGTTGCGAACAATGAGTTCTGAAGGTGGATTTGACCTTCTTTGGGTAGTGAACCTTGGTAATTGAGCCCTCCATTTGTTCTTGACTCTTAATAGGGTTTGTCCTCTAGCAAGGACTATGTACTATAATGTTTCAATAAGCTCCTAATAGAGCTAAATCTTCTAACAAGGATTCTATACTCTCAGTACATCATTTGTGGGTGCTAATTCCCACTGGGGTTTTTACCTTTAACAAAGTTTCCCCAAAACCAAAATATTATGTTATTTTATTGGCACTCATTGTGTTCATTGGATCTAATATTGCTGCTACTTAAAGTTAAAGTTTAATAATGTTCCATACAACTGATTCACGCCCCCTCTCAGTTGTATTGTGGAATTTTATTCCTAATAATTGGTATCAGAGCTTGTGGTCCTCAGAGAGAAATCTTAACAACTTGAGGTGATCTTAGAGATGGCACTTTATAGGAAGGATGGTCCAAAATTTCATCCTGAAAACTGACAGTTGGAAGAACAAGATGCAAACTCATCTGCTATGTTTGGGCATCGACTATTGGTTGATCACAAAGAATAAGGTGGCTATAAAGATTAAGAGTGATTTTACTTCAACTATTGATGATGAAAAGAAGGTATTCTCAGATAACATGGTTGCAAGGGAAGAACTGATAAGCACACTATCTGAAGGTGAGTTTACTGAAGTTAAAGACTTGGATTCAACATATGATATTTGGATAAGATTAGAAGCATTATATGGAGACAAATACACCAAGAAAGTGAAGTTATAGAGCTGAAAAACCAAGATGAAGAAGCTACAAATGAAGGATGATGAAAGCATTAGGGCTTATGTTCAAAGGGTTACATAATTTTTTGTGAAGATCCTTAGATCATTGACACCTGTATACAAGTTTAAGGCTATGTCTATTCAAGAGACTATACCCTTAACACTGAAATTTAGTAGAGAGATGTTGATTGCAAAGCTAACTACCTTTGAGGTTGCTGAAATGGGAGATTCAGTACCTAAAGTGGAATCTGCATTCAAGGCATCTATACACAAGAAAATATCTGCACTTCTGAGCACCAGCAGTGAAGACCTAAGAGAAGAGCTTGGTGAGTATGCCAAGGAATGGGAACAAATAATGGCAGAGGAAAGAAAGATGGATGAACTTGTCACATTGATTTCCAGAAGAGAAAAGAGAGGTAAGGGAAAATTTGAAGGAAAGTTACCCTTGAAATGTTTTTCATGCAATAAGGTAGGTCATTTTACATCTAGATGTCCTACAAGAGTTCCTAAGTACAAACCTAATTTTTCCAAGCTTAAAAGGGATAAAGAATGTTATTATGCTAGTGAAGATATTTCTGATGATGATGATTTAGATTACGAAGAGATTGGATTTGTTTCTATTAGAGATGAACCAGTGCATGAAGAAAAGGCTTTAGTATCTCATGTTGAAAAGAAAACTAAATGGATTATAGACAGTGGTTGTTCACATCACATGCCTGGAGATAGGAACAATTTTGTTAAATTACTGAAGTATGATGGTGGTGTTGTGAGATTTAGAGGCAATCTTCCTAAACATATATAGGATTAGGATCTATTACTTTAGATGGAAAGACTAATACAGACAATGTACTGCTTGTTGAAGGACTGAAACATAAATTTTTGAGTGTTGGAAAACTAATGGATAAAGAGTTCAATTAATTTTTATTAATGGTAAATGTTTTATCAAAAGTAAGGTAGGTAAAGTGATTGCAACTGGTACTAAATCTAGAGGTAATGTATTTGAATTAAATACATCTGGAGCCTCTTGTTTTGTTGTGAAGGTAGATGATAGTTGGTTATGGCATAGAAGATTTTGTCATGTTAATTTTGATAATATTATGAAAGCAAGTATGGCTATTGCAGTAAGAGATCTACCAAAGATTGTGAAACCATCTAACACTATATGCAGAGAATGTGTTATGGGAAAACAAACTAGAAGCAGTTACAAAAGAAAAGCATTTACATCAAAAGGAATGTTGGATTTGGTACATAAAGATCTATGTAGACCTACAAGGACAAGATCATACTATGGTGAAAGGTATTTTATACTTTTTTTGATGATTTTTTCTAGAATGATGTGGGTTACTTATTTGAAGGAAAAATTAGAAGCATTTGATAAATTCAAATTGTTCAAAGAAAAAGTAGAGAATGAATCAGGTTTAGAGATTAAGTGTCTAAGGTCAGACAGAGGTGGAGAGTTTACTTCAGACCTATTCATTTCATACTATTAAGAGCATGGAATAAAGAGACATACATCTTTTCCTAGGATTCCACAACATAATGGGATAGCATAGCAAAGGAACACGACTATACTTGATGCTGCTAGGACAATGTTTCTTGAAGGAAATATATCTCAGGTACATTGGAGAGAGGCTATTGGGACAACAATGTACACTCTAAACATAATTAAAATTAGAGAAGGTACAAGTAAGACTTCTTATGAATTATGGTTTGATCATACTCCTATTGTAAAATACTTTAGAGTATTTAGTAGTAAGTGTTATAGAAAGAGAGATGATGAGATTGGAAAGTTTGATGCTAGAAGTGATGAAGGAATTTTTCTTGGTTACTCCACCAAGAGCAAGGCCTACAAATGTTTCAATCTGAGATTAAGAAAGATGATTGAGAGTACCAATGTAAGGATAGATGAAAAGTTTCAGATTCAAGAAACAATGTATGATAGTAATCAAATAATAGAGATCAAAGAGGTTGCTTCTGCTACAGAAGAATAAATTATTGAATGTGAAAAATAGACTTGTGATGTTGACACAAGTGAGGCTACTGAGGTTCCTAAGACTCTGAGGTATGTAAAGAATAACCATCCTAAAAATCAAATTATTGGTGATTCTAATCAAGGAGTAATGACTAGATCAAAAGCCAGAGAAGAAATTTGTTTGATTTCTCAAGTTGAACCAAAGACTATAGATGAAGCATGTAGAGATGAATCTTAGATAAATGCTATGAAGGAAGAGCTAGATCAGATAAAGAAGAATAACACTTGGGAATTGGTTCCTAGACCTAAAAACAAAAATGTAATAGGAACAAAATGGGTTTTCAGAAATAAAATGAATGAAGAAGGAGATGTTGTAAGAAACAAAGCAAGACTGGTATGTAAGGGATATTCACAGCAAGAAGGCATAGACTTTGAAGAAACATTTTCTCCTATTGCTAGAATAGAGGCAGTAAGATTATTCTTGGATTATGCTGCACATAAAGATTTCAAGGTGTACCAAATGGATGTGAAATTTGCATTCTTGAATGGGGATCTTGAAGAAGAAGTCTACATAAAATAACCAGATGGATTTCCCCTATGCGAAGATGGAGACATGGTATGCAAGTTGAAGAAAGATTTGTATGGGCTGAAGCAAGATCCAAGAGCTTGGTATGCAAAGTTAGATAAGTATTTACTTTAGCTTGGATCTATAAAAGGTAATGCTAGCAGCAATTTATATTTAAGAACTAGTGATGATGGAATCTTGATAATAGAAGTCTTTGTTGATGATATTATTGATAATAGAAGTCTTTGTTGATGATATTATCTTTGGAGGTGATGATGATCTATTTAAGAAATTTTCTAAGGAAATAGAAAGTGAATTTGAGATGTCCATGATAGGTGAAATGAAATTCTTTTTAGGACTACAAATAAATCAGAGCAAAGATGGTATCTTTATTTCTTAGACTAAGTATCTCAATGAAATGTTGAAGAAGTTTGGAATGGAAGAATGTAAACCAGTAGGAACACCAATGGTGACCGGTAATAAGCTATCATGTAATGATGAATCTCAGTGTGTATTATAGACCAAGTATAGATCAATGGTTGGAGGATTACAATATCTGACTCATACCAGACCAAATATTGCTAATGATGTTGGAATTGTGGCTAGATATTAGGTAGAGCCAAAGGAGACACATCTAGCTACTGTGAAAAGGACATTCAGATATCTAAAAGGGATAATTGACTATGGCCTATGGTATAACAAAAATGATAGTTTTGAACTTCATGCCTATACTGATGTTGATTGCACAGGAAGAATTAATGACAGAAAGAGTACTAGTGATGCTGCATTTTTCCTTGGGAAAAAGTTGGTTTCTTGGCTCAGCAAGAAACAAGATTGTATAGCACAATCTATTATTGAATCAGAGTATGTTGCTGCTATTGTTAACTACACTCAAATTGTTCAGATGAAAAAAATGTTGAAGGATATAGGAATAACTTTTGATGAGCCTATGGTTATCCATTGTGATAACACCAGCACAATGAATATGTCAAAGAATCCGGTGATGCACTCTAAAACTAAACATATTTCTATCAAATATCACTTCTTGAGAGACAAGGTGGCAGAGAAGGAAATTAAATTAGAATACATTAGTACAAAAGAGAAGATTGTAAACATCTTCACAAAACCACTGCCAAAAGATACCTTTGAATATCTCAAAGGTATGTTGGGGGTTCAAGCCTCTCCTAGTTAGAATTAAATGATGCAAAGATGCATCAGTCCAGTAGTTTTTAGAGCCTTACCATAATCTAGACTGGATGTAGGGATCTACTCCTTAGAGGGAGTGATCGTGGAAGAAAGATATTGGAAAGAAATTGATGTCTCACGGAACCCTTTTCCATTGTTGTCAAAGGGGAAGTGTTGCTATGAGAAAATCCCTATTGTATGGGGAGATTTTTTGGTTGCAGAACTTTGGATTGATATAACTTTGGGATAAATGGATTTTTCCATATGTTAACATCAATGCCAAAGGGGGAGATTGTTGGATATTGCTAATGCATGGGGAGGTGATTAAGACATTTAATATGTTTAATCACTACATTACTGAATGGGCACTCATATTGTTGTCATCTATGTTTTGTCACTGATGTCAACATATGTTTCTATGAGGAGATCAGGCTGGTTACCACAATGTATAGACATTGTACATATGTTTCAGATGCTACGAAGATAGAGGAGAGTTCAGGAAGGTGTTGTGCTATTATATCCAAGATTGCATCATGTAATGTTTCATATTGGATAAATTACATATGTTTTGGTGAGTACTGGTCACTGGACTGTGACAGTGAGAAATGCCAGAGTTAGTCTCTATGTTTATGGTATATCTTCCAGATGATATAGATTCAAGGTATGCAAGCTTGAGGGATGAAAATTAAGGTACTAAAGGTTTTTCATTGGTTAGCACAAGGTATGGATTTCTTCGTGACATCAGTTGTGGCATGTGTTTTGGAAAAGACTTATTTGGAAGCCGACTCAGGAGATATAGCATGCATTTTGTTTTGGAAATGTAAATTAAGGATGTCGATCCTTAATTGTTGTAATGGAATCATTGTATACTTGTTTTAGATACCATGTGTATCTTAGCAAGGTTTTATGTAATTATTTGTAATTAGAAAAGGCTTAAGAGCCAACCTGATCATGAGAATTGTATAAGGTATAAATGTAAGGTCTTTTCTTTGGAAAAGACATGGATGTGAAAAGGTAATAAAAGGAAGTTGTGAATGATGCAATCTTGTGTTTGCTATATGTAGAGCAGAGGTTTACTGGTGGACTTCATTGGAAATGATCTAGCAAAGACAGTTGTTGCCAAACAGTTCAAAAAGATTGTGTATTTCCTCATATACACTTGTGTTGAGAACAATGAGTTCTGAAGGTGGATTTAACCTTCTTTGGGTAGTGAACCCTCCCTTTGTTCTTGAATCCTAATAGGGTCTATCCTCTAGCAAGGACTATGTAATGTAATGTTTCAATAAGCTCCTAACAGGGCTAAATCTTCTAACAAGGATACTATATTCTCAGTACATCATTTGTGGGTGCTAATTCCCACCAGGGTTTTTACCTTTAACATGTTTCCCCGAGACCAAAATATTATGTTATTGTGTTGGCATTCATTGTGTTCATTGGATTTGATACTGCTACTACTTAAAGTTAAATTTTAATAATCTTCCATTTAATTGATTCACCCCCCTCTCAGTTGTATTGTGGACTGTTATTCCTAACACAACCACTGTCTATGATCCATTCAGATTTCTTATCAACATGAGACACTAAAGCTTTTTCCTCATGTACCGGTTCATCTCTAATAGCAAAAAATCCAATCTCCTCATAATCTAAATTATCATCATCAGAATTTCCTTCACCGGCATAATAACATTCCTTATCCTTTGAATACTTAGATTTCAAAAACTTAGACTTGTACTTAGGAACTCTTGTAGGACATCTAGATGCAAAATGACCTACCTTATTGCATGAAAAAAATTTCAAAGGTAATTTGCCTTCAAATTTACCCTTACCTCTCTTTTCTCTTCTAGCAATCAATGCAACAAGTTCATCCATCTTTCTTTCCTATGCTTGTATCTGTTCCCATTCCTCAGCATATTCACTGAGCTCTTCTTTTAGGTTCTCACTGCTGGTTCTCGGAAGTGCATACATTATCTTCTTGTGTGCAGATGCTTTAAATGCAGACTCAACTTTAGGTACAGAATCTCCCAATTCAACAACTTCAAAGGTAGTTAGTTTTACAATCATCATTTCTCTGCTAAAGTTTAGAGTCAAAGGTATTGTCTCTTGAATATACATAGCCTTAAACTTGTAAGTAGGTGTCAATGATCTAAGGATCTTCGCAACAACTTAATATTCATCATAAGTACCTCCACAGTTTCTAATTCCAACTACAACTTCAGTAACCCTTTGAACATAAGCCCTAATGCTTTCATCCTCATTCATTTGTAGCTTCTCCATCTTTGTTTTCTAGTTTTGTAACTTCACTTGCTTGGTATACTTGTTGCCTTTGTATAGTGCTTCTAATCTTTCCCAAATCTGGTATGTCAAATCCAAGTCTTTAACTTGAGCAAATTCTCCTTCAGAGAGTGCATTGATCAATGCTTCCCTTCCAATCATGTTAAGTAAAAATATTTTCTTCTCATCTTCAATAGCCGATGGTAAGTCATTCTCAGACTTTATATCTACCTTATTCTTTGTGATCAACCAGTAGTCAATGCCTAAATAGAACAAATGAGTTTGGATCTTGTTCTTCCAACCGTCAAAGTTCTCAGGATCAAATTTCAGACTATCCTTCCTATAGAATACCATCTGCAAGATCACCTCAAGCTGTTAAGCTTTCTCTCTGAGGACTAGTTGTTCTAATACCAATTTTTAGGAGTAATAGTCCATAATACAACTGAGAGGGGGGGGGGTGAATCAGTTATATGAAATATTATTAAAATTTAAACTTTGAGTAGCAACAATATCAAATCTAATGAACACAATGAATGCCAACACAAAAACACACTATTTTGGTCTCAAGGAAACTCTGTTAAAGGTAAAAACCTAGTGGGACTTAGCACCCATAAATGATGTACTGAGAGTGTAGTATCCTTGTTAGAAGATTTAGCCATGTTAGGAGCTTATTGAAACATTACAGTACACAGTCCTTGTTAGAGGACAGACCCTATTAGGAGTCAAGAAAGAAGGGTGGGCTCACTGCCCGGGCTCAATGTCTAAAGAAGGTTAAATACACCTTCAGAACTCATTATTCGCAACAATTGTATATGAAGAAATACACAATATTTTGAACTGTCCAACATCAACTATCTCTTCTTGATCAGTTCCAATAAAGTTCACCAGTAATCCTTTGCTCTACATCTAGCAGACACAAGCTCACAACTCTTCCAATTCCTTTCTCATCACATATATTCTCTCCATATCTTTTCCAAAGAAAAGATCTTACATATATACCCTATTACATTCTACATGACTAGGTTGAACCATTAGGCTTTCCAATTTACATAAACTCTTGCTACGATACACACGGTACCTAAAACAAGTATACAATGATCCATAATAGCAATTAAGGACTGACATCCTTAATTTACATTTTCCAAACAAAATGCACACTACACCTCTAAAGTCAGCTCCCAAATAAGTCTTCTCTAGATCACATGCCACAACTAACATCATCCAACATTTCATACCTTGTGTTGACCAATGAACATCCATCAATACCTTGTATTTCATCTCCTAATCTCAGATACACCTTATCCATATCATCTGTAAGATATACCAAAAATATAGAGACTCACTCTGTCAACTTCCACTACCACTGTCTAGGAACCAGTCCTCACCAAAACATCTATAACTTATTCAATATGAAACTTTACATTATGTGATCTTGGATATAAGATCACAACATCTTTCAGTTCTCTCATATGTCTTTGCACATTCTGAAACATTTATATAGTGTCTGTACACTGTCATACTCAACCTATACTCTTCATAGAAACATATGTTGACATCAGTGACAAACCACAAATGACAATAGTATGAATGCCCATTCAATAATGTAGTCATTAAACATATTAAATGTATCTGTAATCACCAAAAAATGGACAAGATCAATCTATTGAGAAATCAAGAGAAATCAAGGCAATTCAAACATAATTCAATTCAATTAAATCAAATTAAGATAAAATCAACGATAAATTGAAATTAAACCTTAATCTGAAATCAATTGAAAATCAAAAGCCATTAAATCAATTTAAATCAAATAAATCATGATAAATCAATTAATTGTGTAATTAATCCAATTAATTACATAGTTCAATTTAAATCAAATTAACTTGTTCAAGGGGTACACATGGTGAAACAAATCAATTTAATTTAATTAATTAATTCCTATTTTCTCTCAACCACCAAATGGGAGAAAAAAATTAACCAACCAATAGGAATTGAGGATTTAACTCACAAGGATCAAGCTAAAATTCAATCTCAATCACTCATTCTAAAAGAGCATCTTGTCCACTCATCTTGTCTTCTTGTCCCAAGCTTTGAGGACACAATATTTAAATTGTCTTCAAAGGGTGGAACCAAAGACTCAACTCAAGCCTAATCATGATCAACTCTACTACACCCCCTACCCTTGCCAAATCCTATATAAGAAATGCATAAATCACTCATAAATGATCAACAAATATGAGAATTGCATCTAACCTCTTGAGTTTTTGAGATAGAAAGGTGAATTTAGAAGTTAATTAGCATTTCAACTTGGAATTGAACTATTTTAGCTTGTTTTATCATATTTTCTCATTCTAGGACTATCATTAATGGAGGCTTGCAGAGAGCTTCACCATTAACATCCCTAGTTAGAGATCCATAGAGTGCTTAATTGCTTTCATTTGTTAAAATAGCTCTTCCTTTGTAGTTATTTAGTTATTTTATTCAATTATTGTCAATAGTAACCCTATGAAGGTACAATTTCATATAAGGCAAAATTTGTTTCATTGAATTGGACTTATTCATCTTAATCAAGTTTTCTTAAATTTGACAAATAAGGCTTTAGATTCAAGTTTATCTTATTTTCTTCACTTTTGGTTGGTTTTGTTGACTAAATTATTGGAGGAAAAGCACATTGGAAAGGAATGATCATCAAGGTAAGCATTAAAAAATGAAAATCAATAAAAAATGCCTCTAACCTTTGTTGGAAATATAATTGGGAAATGTGATACTGAGAGGGGGAGTGAATCAGATATCACCTACTAATTCATTCTCATATAAATAAAACTTATGCATAGCATCAACAATACTTGATCATAATCAAATAACTAACATACTAAACATCATCCATGAAAGCATTCTTAACACGATGATTTTGGTTACCCGAAAACCCTTGAAAGGTAAAACTAGGGTGGGGATGATACACACAAATCTTCACTACTACAGTAATAAATTTTCTTGTTAGGGCTTACACAATTTGATCAAAACTTGATCTACCCTGTGAGGGGTCTACCATGTTAAGAGCTAAAAGACTTATACAGTCTACCTTGCTAAAGGATTTGAAACTTACAACAAAGTAAGCACTCGGTTAAGAGATTACAAAAAGTCTGTTATGACTACTCGGTTAAGAGATTTACCCTGATACACTAGTTAGAATGTCTCAGTACCCGATCTTTCAGTTTGCACTCTATGTAGATTACAGATATTCTCTTTACTGTATTGTGTTGATCTCATCTATCAGATTTATCTCTTTTCTGTCCTTTCACTTCTTAGCTCGGTCACTGAACTTTGTCTGAATATTTCTCTTCATTGAATAATACCTTTTTGCTTATTCCCTTCACATTCGCTATCCCTCACTACTACGTTTTAGGGTTTAAATCTTGACCTTATATAATCAATAAAACATCTTCATGATTCAAGATCTATGGTTCATATTAATTCCTTTTGCCACTTAAGCCTTACTAATTTATGATTGGCTCTAGGTATTGGATAGAGATCAATGATTACTAGGTAGATGCGTAATTACCTCCATAATTATCTCAACAAACAAAATACAAAACATGAATGTTGGCCAAAACGGTTTACCTCAATCACTGTGCCAAAACAAACTCTTATGTCATTCCTGGCTAGCTCGGCAAATGCAGTTCCTGATACTCGACATTCACTGTACTCAGCATATGTTGATAACTCTAGCACTTGGTAATCATTGCATATATGACTTGGAAAAACTAGAATTGGTATAATACAAACAATACATAGTGACCATAGGTTTACTTGGTAGTACTACTGCTTGGTAAGTAAACATTACATAGCTCAACCTTTACATAATGACTCAGTCACAGTGATGACCGACCATCATTGCCTAGATAAATGAAAAAGTGTGGGTCACTAATAGTCAACAAAACTATAGAGATCTACAATCTCCCCCTTTAACATTAGTGGAAAAAACACTTTGTCATGACATTACATTTGTATTTACAAAAATATGTAGTATAAGCAAAATACTCCCCCTAAGATATATATGCATTCAAAATTTTCAAAATTTGGGTACCTCCCTTTGTCATGTCATGTAATTTTACTTCCCCCTTGATTTTGACACGACGAATGTCTTCTGGAGTGGGGATCTCAAAGAATTTCTTCAGAAATGGTTTGTGCACCATCATAACCATGTGTAGTGCAATTTCCCATCCTCCAGCAGCAACAGTTAAAATTTTAGACTGCACTTCTAGCTCGACAGCTAGATTGATTAGGCTCTCGATAGTAGACAAATTCGGATCCTTCAAGGTTAAGTCCTTAGCGTTGACCAAATTTCTTTGTATTACCTCCAGGTGAGATGTTAAAATTGTTTGCATAGAAAGTAGGAGAGATCTAATCTTTCCATCATTAGCCATCATTTTAGCTATCTTTCCTTGTGTATGCATGATCTTGACATAATGGTTGGAACTATTTTCTGCATCAACACTTAAGGACTGACTGGTGGATTTGTGTTCTTGTTGCAGTTGATCAATCAATCGTTGCTTCTCCTCAGTGAACTGTTCTACATTGAAAATTTTGGTGAGAAGAGAGTTTGCATTTACAATTACTTCTTTGGTCTTTGCTACCAAAGTGGAAAGTGTGACCTGTTTAACTGTGATCTCGACAGATACTTTCTCCAACATCTTGGTCTCAAATTTTCTTTCCAACCACTCAAACAATTTATCATTGGTGCTACTCGCTTCATTATTTACCTTTTGAACAATATGTACAAGTTGTTAAAATATGGGATCGGAATTGTTTACATCTGAAAACTCATAAACATCATTAAATATATCTTTAATTTCATACAGAACCTATTTCAGTTGATGTTCTCTTCTCAATTCTTCTTGTCTATTTTTCCTTGTCAATAAATCTTTCAATATCTGCATCTTCTCATCGATAAGTTATTAGTATCCCATTTAGGAATAACAATAAGTTCATCAATGGTTACCTCTGGTGAAAAGACTTCCATCTTCTACTTGAGTGCCTTCTTCAGTGTGCTCCCACTCGACATTTGTACAAGAGCTTGTATTGCTTCTTGTTCTGTAGGATCCTGTACTTCAGTAGCTTTGTCTTTTCCTTCTTTTCCTTCTATTCCCTTATCCTCCACATGAGGACTAGTAGCTTTTTCTTCTGACTTCTCTTCTTTTTCTTAGTGAATCTCCTCAGCAGATATGGGTTGAATAACTAGTGCTGGCTTATTTGGTTCATCAGTAGTACTTGTATCAGCTAACATGTCAACTATAACAACTTTAGATTTGGCGGGGTAGTGTTACCAGTTGATGTCCCATCAATTATCAGATAACCTTTGACTTGCAAAAGTATTGTGTTACGGCCTGGAAAAGATGTGTCTTTTGCTTTCTCATCCTATATGTCTTCCTCAGTTAATACTAGATTCTTAACTGGGGTATCCTCTGTGATATCAATAATGTGTACTTCAAGTTCCTTCTAAATTTCCTCTACCTTGGGATCTTCTATCTCCAGAATGGGTGAATCCATTACATTTAGTTTTGTTGCAGGCTTGGTAGCCTTAGATGTACTAGCACCTTTGTCTCCATCTTTGTCAATCAACAATCCAAACACTATCTTCCACATCTTGACACTTTCCTGTACAACATCCTCAACCTTGTTTTGAAGGATTAGATAAGCTTTGAGCTTAGGATCAAATTTGGCTCAATGTTTCTCCATAGTTTTTCTAATGTTGGTAGGGGTGAGACTCGATTCCACTTCTGCTAAGGTGCTTTGCCTTATTTTTTTTTCAGTATTAAGAGCATATTCCCATTTTTGTGCAACCATGTTGCTTAGCTCCTTGGGGATTCAGTTCTCCAACTGAATAGGTAACATCTTGAAAGTGCAAAGCATTTCAAGAATAGCATCTTCAACTTTTTCCTTCTCTCCTATACTCAAACTTTCAAAATTTAATTATTTCAAGTCATCCACTCCTACAGAGTTTGTGATCTTGTGGCATATTTCATCCACTGTAGTTTTAACATCCTGCAATACAATCTTCTTCTTCACCTCTTCATCACTTTTAGTTTCTTCATCTTCTTCATGTTCCAACACAAGTTTTCTTCTAGGCCTTTTGTTTACCTTACTCAACACTGCCTTAGGATGTGCAGGTTTTTTCTTACTAGATGTAGGGGATATCTTAAGAGTTTTAGTGGTTGCTCTGCTTTTTCTAGGCCCCAGTATAGGTGTCAAAGACACTTTAGGTTTTAGTATTTGTTTCTTGGTTAGAGGTTCAACAATCACTGGTTTCTTTCCTTTCTTCTTTTCTACTTGAGTTTCTTCTTCTTCTTCTTCACTGTCACTAGATTCACTTGGTTCATCTTCTCCCAAACCTTGGGTTAATTCTAGTGGAGCATCCTTTTTTGATTCTTTCACATATTTCTCCACATTCTTTACTATCTTCTTTCTTTTCCTCTCTAAGATTGTAGCTGTTAAACCCATAGAGATTTTTGATTTGGCTTCTTCATATGTTCCAAAGTAGGGTGCCTTACTATCAATTTCTTCAGCTAAGAGGGTTGTTATAGCAGTAGTATCTTCATCTATATTGACTTCATAGGGTAGTGGAATGAGCCATGAAACCCTAGGAAGAACTGCAGCTTGTGCATATGTGAAGTTTGTGTCAACTAGAAAGCATATATCATTGTTGTACTTTTCAACTAATGACACAGGTATTCTACTCATCCTCATTTTCTTCTTGAATTCAAAAAAATATTTGTCTATTACTCTATTAAAACTATCTCCTATTTGACCTATGAACTCACTAATTTGCATAGTAATGGGTTTCTTCTTGTCCCATATCACACCTCCATGAGTAGGAATACTCTTCTTATATAAAAGAATAGAAAGATTAGCAAAGAGCCAAACTTACACATTGAATTGTTTGCAGTCTGGATTGAGTTTAGGTTCTCAACAAGCTAAGTCAGCTAGAGCTCGACAAGATCATACATGTGTCCTTTCTTAATGATTTTCCATGCCTGGTCCACTGCCATATAGGGGACATTGTCCAACCGATTGGATTGGTAGAACTTGTGCGAGATAACCCTGACAACAAAGTCAATTTCTAGATCTATAATGGTAGAGATCATCATTCCACATTTGTTCCATACTGCTTGTGTGTTTTCCTAAATTCCTTCTTTTCTTGAACACTTCATTGTCCCTTTTCCTTGAATCGTAGGGTATCCAGTGACTCGATGAATCATTTCCTTTGTTATCTTCACAGGTCCATCTTCCAACCATAGTTTCATGTCGTGTACTCGACTCAACACTATTTTTATCCATTCAACTTTAAAATTCTATGAAAAATCTAGGGCATGCACTAACCCTTATTTGACAACCAATTTATACTTTGGCTTCAACACTCCATTAACACATAACTTGTCATACACCTCCTTGATCTTGTAATCTTTGATTTCTCCAATTTTGCACATATAACATGACCTATTGTCGTTCATCATCAACACATTTTCTGGAATGGAAGATAGTGCATTGGACAAATCTCCTTTAATCATGGATTCTGAAATTGTCTTAAAAGTCTTTGGCTTGCAAACTTCATTTCATACCAGTTGTGCATTGAAAACTTCCATCCCTTGTTTCTTCACTGTAGCAGATGATGATGCCATTTAAATTTTAAAATTTTGAAAAGAAATGTTTGCTCGGTAATGTACCTTTTTCTCATAAATATCCTGTAGATGATTTTTGCCGACGACACACTATAGAGGATCAAAATTGTCTTTGACAAACTAGTTGCTCGCACTCTGAATCTCTCAAAGAAATCTCAATTCTCTAGGTGAAATGAAATGAGCGACAAATTTCTGCTTTATAGATTCCAAAAGTAAAATTAGGGCCTCATAAATGCTCCATACAAAATTTGTAAGTGTAATATAGTTGTCTCGTCAGACTCATGCTAACTTCAGCTAACACAAGCTCAGTCAATATAACTATTATGACACAGCTCGGTATCTATAGCATCTCAGCCATAACAGGTGCTCGACATACACTAATAACTCGGTTAGAGTACTGACACTTGGCTCAAAAGTGAAATTTTCTATATTGCTCAGATGTGTCCTAATGCATCTTTATCCATGTAGATTGGACTTCTACTCAATCTTTATGTTAGGAACTGATGTAAAATAAAGCTTTATAAAATTCAGTTCTAAACATACCTTCTATGCTTAGTTAGAAGAAGTGTGATCACCTAATCCATCGGATTGGGTGACCTCGGATGTGCTAGCTTCACTAGTGCTTCCTTCTTTCTTCTTCCATGTCTTGTCCATCTCATTTTTCAAATTTTCATGAATATCTTCATTTTGATTCTGATCATTGCTCGACATAGGTGATCTACAATCTTTCTTTAGGTGACCTATCTTATTACATTTGTAACATACCATGCTTCCATTCATCCAACTTTTGGATCTACCTCTGAAATGAGTCTTCATACAATTTTCTCCAATGTGTCCATATTTTCCACAGTAATGACAACCGTACCATGTGTTACAATCCCAATTGTATGAGTTGTTCTTCACAGGTGGCTTAGTCTGTTCATTTGATGACCATCTTGATTTAGATCTACATTCAAATGCTCTATGCCCATACTTCTAACAGTTGAAACAATTGCCTTGAAACTTCATTGAAGTAGGTGGGTTACTAACCTTAGACCTACATTCATGTTCCTAATGTCCATTGAACTTAGGTTTAGAAAAAAACTTACCATGTTTTCTTCTGCATATGTTAGTTGTATGTCCTGTCTTTCCATAGTGATGGCATGTGGGCTTGTTGTTCTTCGGTTTAGCATTCTTCTATTCTCCATTCTTTGATGATTCTCCTTCTTCAGTAGATGAAGCATGTTCATTTAGTCCAAGTCCAGATCTATCATCAGATCTTCTAGGTGACCTTAACAGTTCTTCAAAATATTTTACAACTTCATTAGGTTTGTTCATCCTTTCATTGATTTCCTTTCTAGATCTTAGTTCATTCCTCAATTGATCATTCTCAGACCTCAGTTGGTTGATTTCCATATCTTTCTTGCCCAACTCTTGATTAACTAGCAGTAGTTGATTTACCATGTCCAGTTGGTTATTAGTCAACCTTTGCATGTCACTTGTCCTTTCGTCTAATCTCATTGCAATTTGTCTTTTGTCTTCTTCAGCCATCGTCTTATCATCTTCATCTTTCTTTTTCTGTTCAACTACTTCACAAAGTTTGACAGATTGAATTTCTTGTTCTCTCTTTAGATTCCTGATGTCATCATTCAATATGGTATTCTTCTCCAGTAGCTATTTTATGGCTTTGTCACTTTCTGCAAAGTTTCCATTATCAAATAATCCAGTGGTATCTTCTTCTTGATACTATGATTCATTTTGCTGAATAACAATTTCTCTCCTCTTGCTCAAAGATTTCTTCAGTCCACTTCTGGCTGCTTCCAATTGTTGTAATGCTAGTTGTACATCATTTTTTTGATTCTCGATGACCTTTCCCAACTTATAGACTTCCATATCAAGATCTTTTTCTTCAAGTGGTTAGACTTTCTATGAGAAACCTTGCAGCTCTGACACCAATTGTTGGAAATATAATTGGGAAATGTGATACTGAGAGGGGGGGTGAATCAGATATCACCTACTAATTCATTCTCATATAAATAAAATTTTTGCATAGCATCAACAATGCTTGATCATAATCAAATAACTAACATACTAAACAACATCCATGAAAGCATTCATAACATAATGATTTTGGTTACCCAAAAACCCTTGAAAGGTAAAACTGGGGTGGGGATGATACCCAAAAATCTTCATTACTACAGTAATAAATTTTCTTGTTAGGGATTACAAAATTTGATCAAAAATTGATCTACCCTATGAGGGGTCTGCCCTGTTAAGAGCTAAAGGACTTATATAGTCTACCTTGCTAAAGGATTTGAAACTTACAACAAAGTAAGCACTCAGTTAAGAGATTAAAAAAAGTTTGTTAGGACTACACCTAGAGATTTACCTTGATACATTGGTTAGAATGTCTCAGTACCTGATCTTTTGGTTTGCACTATATGCAAATTACAGATCTTCTCTTTATTGTATTGTGTTGATCTCATCTATCAAATTTATCTCTTTTCTATCCTTTTACAACTTAGCTCAATCATTGAACTTTTTCTGAATATTTCTCTTCACTGAATAATACCTTTTTGATTATTCCTTTCACATTCACTTGTTAGCTTGTGGTGACTAATCAAGAAAGTACTATCCAGGAAAGTACTGTACATTTTTCTTCTCGACCTCGCTGGGGTTCGGGGCTGGGCCGGGCCCCGAGCGGGGGTTTGGGGGCGGCAGCCCCCAAGAGCAGGGGTTCGGGGGCGCAGCCCCCGAGGAAATTTTTTTGAGGCCGACTACTTTTTTGGTTATTTGGGCCGACTACTTATAACTCATTCTAACCCTAAAGCGGGAAAATATTGTATAATATGGCTTAGGGTTAGGGATTTTTCATGATGTATGATTTTAGTACTTGCGGCAAAATTGGGCTCTAAGGGATTACGGATTGTAATCAGGTTGTAATCACTGGATAATAATAATATTGGACTCTCTGTTGGTGGACGTAGCCCAGGGATTGGGTGAACCACGTTAAATCTGTGTGTCTTGTGTTCTATTCTGTGTGGTTTATTATTTTCTGATATTAGTTATATTTGCACATAATTGTTATTTCTGCCTTGTTAATCGTAACAAGTGGTATCAGAGCGAGGTTATTTCATTTGTTCTTTCATCTATTCTCTGAAGCAGGTCTCACGAGTTAGTGGGAGAGTCTCTCGATTAAGTGGGAGAAATGGCAGACGAGGGTAGGCTGAAGGTTGATAAGTTTAATGGGAAGAACTTCCAGTTATGGAAGATGCAAATGGAGGATTATCTCTATCAGAAGGATCTATGGCGGCCATTAGAGGGAGTAGCCAAGAAAGAGCAATCAATGTCTCAGGAAGATTGGGATATTTTGGATAGGAAGGCACTGGGGAGTATTCGTCTATGCCTGGCACAATCGGTGGCATTCAATATTACTGAAGCAAAGACAGCTAAAGATCTGATGGAAACCCTAGTGAAGTTGTATGAAAAGCCTTCAGCTTCAAACAAGGTATTTCTTATGAAGCATTTATTTAATATGAAAATGGTAGAAGGTGGATCAATTACTGATCATTTGAATGAGTTTAATACAGTTACAAGTCAATTAACCTCAGTTAAAATTACTTTTGATGAAGAGGTTAGGGCTCTCTTGATTTTGTGTTCTTTGCCAGAAAGCTGGAATGGCTTGGTAATGGCTGTTAGTAATTCTGTTTCTGGTTCTAATACCCTAAAGTATGATGATGTTATTGGTGTTATATTGAGTGAGGAAATTCGTAGGAAAAGCTCAGGGGCATCCACATCGGGTAGTGTATTGAACACAGAAAGCAGAGGCAGAATAAGAGATAGAGGAAACAACTCTGGAAATCATGGGAAATCAAGAGGAAAATCAAAGGGAAAGAGGTCCGAATCTAAAGGGCCAAATGATTGCTGGTACTGTGGAAAACCAGGTCATAAGAAGAAAGATTGTTGGTCTCGGAAGAAAGATCAAGGAGATAAAAATGATGGAAACAAGGAGGCAAATGTGGTAAGTAACAAATCCGAGGAGGATGCCTTGCCCTTGTCCTTAGAAAGTATTGATGATTCATGGGTTTTAGATTCTGGGGCTTCATTTCATGCTACACCCCATAGAAGTTATTTTGTTGATTATGTCCAAGGGGATTTTGGGCTAGTTTATTTGGGAGATAATGAACCCTGTCAGATTGTTGGAAAGGGAAAAATTAAGATTAAGTTGCAGAATGGGAATCATTGGCTACTACAAGAGGTAAGACATGTTCCAAGGCTGAGTAGGAATTTAATTTTAGCAGGGCAACTGGGTGATGAAGGTTGCACAGTTACTTTTAATGATAAAAATTGGAAGGTTTCAAAAGGTTCCTTAGTACTAGCAAAAGGTGTGAAAGTAGGCACCTTATATCTTTGTACATGTCATACTGTTCCTTCTACTTTAACTATTTCAGAAGATAATGAATGTTTAGGAACAGTGGCTACAGTTGAGCAAGAAGAACATCAAATTGTTGCTGTAGATTCTGACACAGCACTGTGGCACAACAGACTCGGGCACATGAGTTAAAAAGGTATGAAATTACTTCATTCAAAGAAAGTTTTACCTGGTCTGAAATGTGTCAATATGGATTTTTGTGAAAGTTGTGTTTATGGAAAACAAAAGAGAGTTAGTTTTGTGAAGAGTGGGAAGGAAAAGAAAAATGAGAGATTAGAGCTTGTGCATACAGATGTATGGGGACTAGCTCAGGTATCTTCCCTTGGTGGCTCTCTGTATTATGTTACATTTATAGATGATGCAACAAGAAAAGTATGGATTTATTTCCTTAGACAGAAATCTGATGTATTTCAAACTTTTAAGAAATGGAAATGCTTGGTTGAGAATGAGACTGGTAAAAAGTTAAAATATCTCAGATCTGATAATGGTGGTGAGTATTGCAGCATAGAATTTGAAGAATATTGTTCCTCTAATGGTATTCGTAGGCAGAAAACTGTGCCAAGGACTCCACAAGAAAATGGAGTGGCTGAACGCATGAACAGGACAATAATGGAGTGTGCAAGGAGTATGAGGTTGCATGCTAGGCTGCCCAAAAATATGTGGGCAGAGGCAGTGAACACTGCTGTTTATTTAATCAATAGAGGCCCCTCTACTCCTTTGGACTGTGGTATTCCAGAGGAAGCATGGAGTGGTAAGAAGGTGAGTTATTCTTTTCTCAAAACCTTTGGTTGTGAAGCTTTTGCACTTGTAGATTCAGAAAATAGAACCAAGCTGGAAGCTAAGTCAAAGAAATGTGTATTTGTTGGGTATGGCATTGATGAATTTGGTTATAGGCTTTGGGATTTTGAAAATCATAAAATTGTAAGAAGCAGGGATGTCATATTCAATGAGAAAGTATTGTACAAAGATCTGTTGCTACAGCATGAGAAGAAAGAAAATGACTATGTAGTACTGGATGATACTCCACAAGTTCATGTTCCAGTAGTTCCTTATGCTCCGCAACAACAGCAACAACAAATACCACACACCCCAGTGAGTGTTAGACGGTCAACAAGGCTAAGCAGACCTCCAGAAAGATTTTCTCCATCTTTGTATTCTATTTTGTTAACAGATGCTGGTGAACCTAAATGTTATAATGAAGCTGTGCAGGTGGATACAAAGCTTCAGTGGGAGTCTGCAATGACAAATGAAATGGACTCTTTGCTGAAAAATCAGACATGGGATTTATGTAAGTTAACTGCAGGTAAAAGGGCTTTACAGAATAAATGGGTTTACAGGATAAAAGAAGAGGATGGAGGTACAAAAAGATTTAAAGCCAGATTAGTCGTAAAAGGATTTGCACAGAAACATGGTATTGATTTTGATGAGATATTTTCTCCAGTTGTTAAAATGACTTCTATTCGTACTGTTTTAAGTATTGTGGCTACTGAAGATTTGCATTTAGAGCAGCTTGATGTTAAAACGGCCTTTCTTCATGGTGATTTGGATGAAGAAATATATATGGTTCAGCCACAAGGATTTGAGGTCAAGGGTAAGGAGAATTTGGTGTGCAAATTGCAGAAAAGTTTATATGGCTTGAAGCAAGCCCCTCGGCAATGGTATATTAAATTTGACACTTTTATGAATGGGCATGGATATAGTCGGTGTCATTCTAACCATTGTGTTTATTTTAAGAGGTTGGATGATGACAGCTACATTATTTTATGTTTATATGTTGATGATATGCTTGTAGCTGGGTCTAACATGGATCACATTAAGGGGTTGAAACAACAGTTAGCAAAATCTTTTGCTATGAAGGATTTGGGGGCAGCAAAACAAATCCTTGGTATGAAAATTTGTAGAGATAGGAAAAATAGGAAATTGTCTCTATCTCAGGCTGATTATATTGAGAAGGTGTTGCAACGTTTCTCTATGGAAAATGCCAAAGCTTTCAGCACACCTTTGCCTGGTCATTTGAAATTGACTAAGGATATGTGTCCCAAGACACCAGAAGAAGAGACTAAAATGTCTAAGGTACCTTATGCTTCAGCTGTAGGGAGCTTAATGTATGCTATGGTATGTACTAGGCCAGATACTGCACACGCAGTGGGAGTCGTTAGCTGTTATATGAGTAACCCTGGTATTGAGCATTGGAATGCAGTCAAATGGATTCTCAGATATTTGAGAGGCACATCCAGTAAGTGTTTACACTTTGGGGGTTCTACTACTACTGTACAAGGCTATGTTGACTCCAATTTGGCAGGAGATATAGATAGCAGGCGGAGTACTACAGGTTATATATTTACTGTTGGTGGGACAGCAGTGAGTTGGATTTCTTGACTACAAAAGGTGGTTTCTTTATCCACTACAGAGGCAGAGTATGTTGCTGCTACAGAGGTAGCCAAGGAGATGATATGGCTTCAATTCTTCATGGAAGAATTGGGACATCCACAAAAGGATAATTTTCTACATACAGATAGCCAAAGTGTCATTCATCTTGCAAAGAATTCTGCTTTGCACTCAAAGACAAAACACATACAGTTGCGGTACCATTTCATTCGATCAGTTTTGGATGATGGACAGTTAAGGCTGGAAAAGATTCATACTGATGATAATCCAGCAGATATGTTTACAAAGGTAGTAACAAGGGAGAAGTTGAACTCATGTTCAGCTTCAGTTGCTCTTCTAGACTGAACAAAATAAAGGAACAACTGAGTCCAAGGTGGTTCAATCCAGTGGGAGCCTCATGTGGGTAGCGGTATTGCTACAGGATCAGTCTCCAAGTGGGAGGTTTTTTAGTATAGTGTGGATACTGATCAGTCACCAAGTGGGAGATTGTTAGCTTGTGGTGACTAATCAGGAAAGTACTATCCAGGAAAGTACTGTACATTTTTCCTCCCGACCTTGCTGGGGTTCGGGGCCAGGCTGGGCCTCGAGCGAGGGTTTGGGGGTGGCAGCCCCCAAGAGCAGGGGTTCGGGGGCACAGCCCCCGAGGAAATTTTTTTGAGGCCGACTACTTTTTCAGTTATTTGGGCTAACTACTTATAACTCATTCTAACCCTAAAGCGGGAAAATATTGTATAATATGGCTTAGGGTTAGGGATTTTTCATGATGTATGATTTTAGTACTTGCGGCAGAATTGGGCTGTAAGGGATTACGGATTGTAATCAGGTTGTAATCACTGGATAATAATAATATTGGACTCACTGTTGGTGGACGTAGCCCAGGGATTGGGTGAACCACGTTAAATCTGTGTGTCTTGTGTTCTATTCTGTGTGGTTTATTATTTTCTGATATTAGTTATATTTGCACATAATTGTTATTTCTGCCTTGTTAATCCTAACATCACTATCCCTCCCTACTATGTTTTAGGGTTTAGATCTTGACCTTATATAATCAACAAAACATCTTCATGATTGAAGATCTACGGTTCAGATTAATTCCTTTTACTGCTTAATCCTTACTAATTTTTGATTGGCTCTAGGTATTGCATAGGGATCAATGATTGCTAAGTAGATGCATAATTACCTCCATAATTATCTCAACAAACAAAATACAAAACATGAATGTCGGCCAAAATGGTTTACCTCAATCACTGTGCCAAAACAAACTCTTATGTCATTCCTGGCTAGCTCGACAAATACAATTCCTAATACTCGACATTCACTATACTCGGCATATGTTGATAACTCTAGCGCTCGGTAATCATTGCGTATATGACTCCTCAAAAATAGACTCGGTATACTACAAACAATACATAGTGACCATAGGTTTACTCGACAGTACTACTGCTTGGTAAGTAAATATTACATAGCTAGGCCTTTACATAATGACTCAATTACAGTGATGACCGACCATCATTGCCTAGATAAATGACTAAGTTTGGGTTACTAATAGTCAACAAAACTATAGAGATCTACAACCTTTGCTAGCTACAAGGAAAAGGTAAGCCTAAACTTAGTCATTTTTTTACTTAAATTGTGACTTTGTTGTTTTCAAAATCTAGTAAGTAAAAAATAGCCTATTATTGTTTGAGAAATTTTGATATCAGGCCTATGCTCTTTACTTCTTTTAGTGAATCAAAATGCCAAGTGTCAAAATTTCTTGATTAAAAGAAAGGTTAAGGAAATCAAGCACATAATTAAATAAATCCCTTATTTGTAGAAAAGAGTAGCAATACTCGATTCTCACTAGTTAGTGGGTTGGAAATTGAACATTTTTAATTGTGTTTGGAGATTGAGAAGTAGATAGGGATATGCTCTTCACCTTTTTGGTGAATCAAACTCCCACAACCTATTTCTTCATTCCACTTTCTTGCTTTCAAATGAACATGCTAGATCAATATTTGGGCTTGCCTCCTGAGATTTGCCTTAACGAGGCTGGTGAGAGGGATAGCCCAAAGTGGGATACAATCACCTTTTTCATGATCATCCAACTCACTATAAAATGAAATGCATACATCCTTAATGGGGTGTGTGACAAAAGGGTGTTAAATTTTTGAACTTCCTCGAGTAGTCCTTCAAGATTGCACAAAAATCTGACATACCAGAGGTGGGAAGCCTCTTAATATACTTACAAGATGAAAGTTTAATATCCATTTTGAATGAAATCTTGATTAAATACCTTGATAAATTTGCAAGCCTACCTCATTAGAGCCATTTAAAAGCCAAATTTGACCTTAGGTAGATTTATTGGAAGAATTTCTTGTGATAATTGATAAAATCATTATGGTGTGCTTGAAGATCTTTGATTACAAAAAGAAAACATCCATTAAGATCCAAAAAATCAATTAACAATAAAGATTCAAAAGAATATTCTATTCACAAGAATTCAAGAAATGGAAAAAGAAATGGAAACATTATCCAACCAATTCTCATTAAGAACATTGTTTCCTTACCTCTATGATCAAGAAAAATATCATGAATGCCATATCTTTGATAATTCAAAATTTGATCAAAAAGAATATCATGAAAACCCTATATTTGATCAAGAATATCCTAATGATAAACCAATATTTGATGAAGAACCTATTTCAAAATATCAAGAGAATCTCATCTTTGATCAAGGAAATCAAGAGGAATTAGTCCCATCTCAACAATATTCATCATATGATAACTCTTTGAGAAACATAAATATATCCAACTATCCTTGGGATAGATCATTTACTCCTTTGGGAATTTCATATGAATTAGCTTTGAAAAAAATCCTTAAAAATGATCTCATCATGTTGCCTCAAATCACTTCATGTGGTTTTATCTTTTTGAGTAACTATTGTGTATATTATAGACATAATGAGCATGAAACTTCATATTGCATGGAGTTGAAACATAAAATCAAAAATCTTATTGATGATGACTTAATTGAAATTGAAAATCCTAATGAATAATCTAATGAAGATACTACTCGCAAGCAAGATCAAACTTATGAACACATGTCTAGTAGTGGTCCTCTTATAGCTTTCACCTATTCCACCATTCCTCCATTTCATATAGAAGAAAAGCTATCCAATATTCCTCCATCAAACAAGGATCCAAATAGTTTCCATAATGACTATGTATACCCTCAAGGGCTACCTCTAAAGGAGATCCAAGCTAACCTACATCTTGTTAAAAACTTCTTCCATGCTTCAAAGGTTAGAGACCCCAAGCCTTCATGTGCTAAAATGCCTATCATTCCTATTTCAAATGAACCTTCATTAGCCATTCAAGAATCCCATGTGAACATCCAAAATCCTACATTTTGTTTAGAAGTGGCTCCATGTCAAGAGACTAATCAAAAGTGCAAAGAAACAAGTCTTATTAAGGATCAAGATAAAGATAATATCCCTCCTTATCCTATATTTGACCAAAGTTCCATATCCAAAGAAACCCATGATGAATCCTTCATACCCTTCCATTTATTTCAAGAATATATCCTTCCATCTCAAACACCCCATATTCCTTCACCTCTTATATCCTACCCATCTCCTAAGAAAGATCAAGATATACTTTCGATCTCTAATGAACTTATCGAAAATCAAAAGCAAAGTATTTTTCCTAAGCTATCAATAGATCCTTGTCAAGATCAAAGTACCCCAACATCCACTTTTCGTAAGCCTCGATATCTATCTCAAGATTCAACTTCTCCTATCAAAGTCACTCCTATCAAAGCTACATATAAGCCTATTGGTATACAGATAAATCTGAAAGATAAAATCCTTGGCCATGCCGCTCACAATAAAGATGTTGATATCCTTCCCACATATCATTTATCTCCATTTTCACATAAGCATATTCCTTATACATCTTCCAAATCCATCCTTGGTCCCTATATCCCAAAGTTGAAACCTTCATATCTTCCATCCATATTGGGCCCTTACATTCCTCCATCAACCTTTCGTACCATCCTTATCCCACAATCCACTTACCCTATACCCCATCAAGATCAACAAAGACATACATACTTGAGCAACCAAACACCCATCCATATGAACCCATCCATATAGACCAACCATATCAAACTTATTCATCCACCAATCCCAAGTCCTTTCGAAGAAATTTGAATGTGCAAGATAAGAATCATAAAATCAAGAGTCCACTTATGTATGAAGATCACTATGTCCAATCTAATCGACATGTGAATGAAAGAAAAAAAGAAATATTCAAGAGACCACAAAGGTCCATCAAGAAAAAATAAAAATCAAAGAAAATGTGGGTTCCTAAATCCCTCATTGAAGAAATGCATTCTAAAGCATCCAAAAGGAAAGAAAAATCAAAGAAAGTGTGGATTCCCAAGTCACTTTTGAAGGACTTACACACGAAAGAGAAATCAAAGTTGACATTCAAGCTTCCAAAGGCTTCCACTCTACATTCTCCCAAACACATTCCATATTATCCATCCATTTTGAGTCCTTGTGTCCCAAGATCCGTATCCTCTCTTACATCAAATTCTCAAGCTATCTCACCCATTTTCCTCCATTATTCCACTACCCTTCAAGGTGGGTATCAATGTTGATCTTGATAATACTTCTTATCCTCCTATTCATTATCCGTCCATTCCCTTTTTCATGCCCACACATGGAAAGACTTATTATCCTCTCATTCATTATCCTTCCATTTCCATTATCCAATCCATTGCATAAATCTTTAGCCACCCTCTACCTTATCCACCATATCACATTTCCATCACCCTATCAACATCTTTGAGCATACCTTTTAGAAGCCTTGGCTTGTCATATCATACCTTTTCAAGGAGTATCTAAATAGAATGAGGCTTGAGTCCCTCCAAAAGTAAAAAATACAAAAAAAAAAAGAGAAATAAATTTGTCATATGGTGAAAACCACTTCTTGTGGCATCTTGGACAAGTACCATGATGAAAACTTGGCAAACAGGCGTCATGCATAATTCCTCTCTCTTGCACTCTACACTTGGGGGCAAGTTTCATCCATCATATCCTCCATATTTCTACCATTGATCTCACTTGCATTTGTATTACATCTTTCACCTTTGATTTTGACTAGGTTGAACATATCCATGAGCATTATCTTGATTTGAGTTATCCTATCCATCAGCCTATTCACTTGTTGCGTTCACGCTACCTTATCATGATCTTGCTTATCCTAAAGCCACCTTTTCTTATTCCTAAGAAGCCTTCCCATAATCCCAAACCTTCAATCATAGCCTCCGTTATCCCTTTATCATGATTGTGTGATCCTATACACATTGATCCCTTGATCTTGATCCAAATAAAAAGTAAAAGAAATGGAAAATATGTTATAGAAAGTCTCTTGATATGTCCACTCCTTTGGACCATTGTCATGACACCAGGTCATTATTCCATATGCTATCCAACACCACATCATTGGCCTATATTGAGATATTATTTTTCCCTAGCTTGGATAATCTTGAGGAGATGGTCATATGGGTAACACACTTGTTTCATCCATCATTGCCTATTCATTGGTGAGTTACCTATTTTCAAATCCATCTTTCATGTCCTATACCTTGCTAGACATTGGGGACAAATTCAATGTGATCTTGTTTGAGAACTAGTAATCTCTAAAAATATTTTAAAAAAAGTGAAAATGTTCCTCAAATAATCTAAAAAAAATACAAACTATCTAAAATCCAAAAAACATAAAAAATCTCTAAAAATCCAAAAACATAAAAAATCTTTTAAAAAGCCAAAAAAAAAAAATCTAAAAATTATAAATCTTAAGTAAACACTCAAAAGTTGCATTGCCCAACAAAGCATGATCTTTTCTAAATCAAACTAGGGGCACCAATCTGAATTCAACAAGCTTATCAAAATAGATGCAAGTTGGCTAAAAATCATTGTATCAAAATCAAAAAATTTCTACACTTGAACTTATTGATTTATATCACATCCAAATACTTGATCTAAACAATAACAAATGACAAATCAGATCAAAATCTAAAAACCTTAAACATAACTAAGGATCAAAGTGGATGAAGTTTTTGAAATATGGATCTACAAACAAAAGAAAAAATGTTCGAAGTGTTACTAAATTTTTGGAGCCATGTCTTTTTAGCAAATCGATGAAGTCTTGGACTAGATGAGCGATGATGAAGACATGATATTTTCTTGATTTCTACTTGAGTGCTTTCCATGTTGATTCACATCAGCATGTGAATCTGTCTAATGACATGATCATCAAAGAATCATCGAGGACATTTGTATGTGAAAGGGATCAATTCTTTGTCTGTTTACTTAAAATTGCAAAAATTCGAGGAAAGAGGTATTCATATCATCATGGTTGAACCAGTGAGGGTTGTACCAATTTCATGTTCCAAAAGCTCGATGATGAAAGCATCCAAATTCTGAATAGTGACAGTTAGATGCATACATCCTAGATTAAATGCATTTAAGGTATTTTCCTTTCTTAGATTGAAATCAGATTTGAAAAAGAGAAACAGAAAGGGGGAAGAGTTATCATCATCAAAAGACCAAATCAAGATACATCAAATGATCAACTTCATCAAAAGACCAAATCAAGATACATCAAATGATTAACATCATCAAAAGACCAAATCAAGATACATCAAATGATCAACATCATCAAATGTCCATCAATACATCATCAAATTTCTTGAGATAAACATCATCAAATTTCCATCAATATATAATCAAAGTCTTGATCAACATCATCAATTCTTGAAATATCCATAATAAAAAATCATGTTCAATCTGATCATCAAAGGTATATCAATATCATCAAGATACATTATCAAATATCTAATCCATCAAATGATCTATGCTACATCAAGGACGTCATCAATAATCAATCATGATGATCAACAAGGGGCAACTTGAATCTCTCCATTACGTATATCTATACCTGCACCTACACCAATGGATGACCCTTCTCTTCTCCAATCCATAATTTTGCATCATGAGAACATCCAATCAACCCCGTATCATCAAAACATCTAGCTCAGCATATAATAAGAAAATATCAATAAGTCACATCATCCAATTGATCATCTAACGTCAATCAAGTTAGCCTATCATCCATTTGCTCATCTTGAGCGCGTCAAATGTCCTAACTCTAGATCATGACGAAGGAGGAAAATCATTGTTTTGTCTCTCTAGATCTTGAGAGCGAAATATCAACCCATCAACTTATCCTATCAAATTGACATCAACATCAACCAAGTGATTCTGACTGATATCAAATGATACCAAACCATCATCAACTTATCTAGAGCATCAACATCTTATCAATCAAATCTTTTCTCATCAAATTCTCTCATAATCGGGGCATTTCAAAATTTCTATATCAGGAAACAAATCAAAATTTCCCATTCTCAAACAAATCATCCAAAATCATTTTGATTCATTTCCCGAAGGGGCATACACTCGGATTATCAGAAAAAACAACAAAATCATCAAATTAGGGGCATGACCATCAAATCAAAGCGCAATCTTTCATAAAGAAAAAATTCACTTATCAATCGAAAGGGGCATTAAACATCGAATCACATCAAATCAGGTATCACATTAGCAATCTAACATCAGATCGACTATCATGATATCAAAATCAATCAATCCTATCATTATAACTGCATCTTCATATCAAATATCAAACCGACCATCGACGGAATCAGGACCTTCCCTCAGCTAAATCAAGACATTCTTTGAATCGACACGCTTCGCATGTCGACTCAAAGAGGGGCATTTGTAATCACTGAAAAATAGACAAGATCAATTTATTGATAAATCAAGAGAAATCAAGGCAATTCAAACATAATTCAATTCAATTAAATCAAATCAAGATCAAATCAATGATAAATTGAAATTAAACCTTAATCCGAAATCAATTGAAAATCAAAAGCCATTAAATCAATTTAAATCAAATAAATCATGATAAATCAATTAATTGTGTAATTAATCCAATTAATCATATAGCTCAATTTAAATCAAATCAAGTCATTCAAGGGGTACACATGGCTAAACAAATCAATTAAATTCAATTAATTAATTCCTATTTTCTCTCAACCACCAAATGGGAGAAAAAAATCAACCAACCAATAGGAATTGAGGATTTAACTCACAAGGATCAAGCTAAAATTCAATCTCAATCACTTATTCTAAAAGAGCATCTTGTCCACTCATCTTATCTTCTTGTCCCAAGCTTTGAGGACACAATATTTAAATTGTCTTGAAAAGGTGGAACCAAATAATCAACTCAAGCCTAATCATGATCAACTCTACTACATCTCCTACCTTTGCCAAATCCTATATAAGAAAGGCATAAATCACTCATAAATGATCCACAAATCTGAGAATTGCATCTAACCTCTTGAGTTTTTGAGATAGAAAGGCGAATTTAGAAGTTAATTAGCATTTCAATTTGGAATTGAACTATTTTAGATTGCTTTATCATATTTTCTCATTCTAGGATTGTCATTGATGGAGGCTTGCAGAGAGCTTCACCATTAACATCCCTAGTTAGAGATCCATAGAGTGCTTAATTGCTTTCATTTGTTAAAATAGCTCTCCCTTTGTGGTTATTTAGTTATTTTATTCAATTATTTTCAATACTAACCTTATGAAGGTATGATTTCTAGTACAAAATATCAATCACCACCCCATGCATTAGCAATATCCAACACAGCCTAATTAGTGATTGAGCACCACTAAAACATCGAAGATATTAAAATAATTTAAAAGATTTAAATTTTAAAATTGAAGATAGAGCACATTGACATCATTTTGAGTTCTTACCATTTTAAAATCAATTTTAGTTTATAAAAAATGAAATAATTGATGTACTGTAATGTCCCTATAATACCCTTTTCAAGACACATTTTAAAGCCATTTTTAGAAGATCTTGTCACCATCTTTGTGCCTATTTTGTTGGCTTGTATGATTTTATTATGCCATAATTTTATTTTTGTGAATTGGACATTATCTATGAATAAAACATGTTTTTTAGACTTTGTTGATCTTTTAAGTATGAGAGTTATAACATAATGTGACTATTCTCAATTTAAATTGGAATGTCAATGTTGATGCTTATTAACAATTTCATGTTATTTATTATCACAAATCTTTTTGAGTTTGATTGTATGATTTTTTCTAGATTTGATAGTAAAATCCTGCACAATCAACTAAAAAAGGCATCTCATGCTAAATTCATGGACTATAATCATTGTATATCTATAATACTATTTTTTTTTTAATAAAAGATATTATAGAAAAAATTATTTTTATATGTTGAAAAAGAAGAAAGTTGATATTTATAATGTCCACAAAGATAACTCTAAAGACAACAATATATATGACAATGTTGTCTATATATAAAATGCTAGGCCCTACAAATCAATAGTTATCATAATTTAAATAATTGAATAGAATGATTGTTCTTTATAATTTACCAAATTAAGGAGACTCATAAAGTATATAAACACCTTTATGTAATATCAATAATAAAAATGAAAAAATGTAAACACGTGACTATTGAATACAAATTTGTAGTAAATGAATAATTCTTTTAGTACATTTGAATTGTCTTATATAAACCTATATCACAAAATAATCACAACCTTACAACAAATAATTGGGAGATATTAGTTCATCAAGTCAAAGACTTCCATATTAAATTGATGTGAATTATTTTAATTTTATCTTTAATCTAATTAACATTTATTCTATAAGGTTCAATTGCTTATTAGTTTAGATTATTTTCCCTTCAACATTTTGACCTCTATTTTCATGTGAGTTGTCGCAATCCCCAAAAGTATATTGGAGTATTTAGAATTCACTGGGTTTTATTTTGAAGAGAAGTGTTTCTTGATTAATTCATTTGTCCTACACTATTCAAAACATCTTTCTCTCTCCCCTCTCTATCCTTGTTGCTATTATTCCATCTTTTTATCTCTAATAGCACTTGTCATCATGATGATGAGTCACAAAGTGTGATATGAAATGTAGATGAAAAACTATCACTTTATAAAGCAAATAAAATGTTTCATAGATAAATTTATTTATCTTACATCAATCTAGATCTACTAATGGTCAAATTAAATTTAAAAATTAGACTAAAATTAGAAACAAAAAAAACTACAATTGAAATACTTGAAAAGATCAAATAAAGTTTATTAATTTTTTGTTTTGAACTTGTTGTTGTCGGATTGATGTGTTGCAATAAGTAATGCCAAAATAAAGATTCCATGTAGATGTTATCAAATGGACTTTAAGAAAAAAAATGAATAAAAATATGTATCATGAACTAAGTCACATTTTGTAGCTAGATCTTAAAATAGACTACATTGTGCCACTCAAAATCAGTAACATCATCTTTAACTTATTCAACTCTCAAATAAAGATATTCATATTATTAGATGATAGGCATAAAGAAAAAATTTAATAGAGAACTATGACTCTATGAACTAAGTCACATTATATGACTTGACCTTAAAATAGACTATCCAAATTATTTGATCTTAAAATAGACTAAATTATAGAAAATCTTAAAATAGTAAAATAAGATCAAACTAGGTCAAATTGTATGACTTTATCATATACTATAGATTATATTATAGATTATTCATCAAGGACATTGATCTTGCTTTCATATTCTGGAGTAAGAGTAGTCATCACTTTATCCATAATGTCCTCTTCTGATATCTCTCCACCATTGTTCCTAATTCTAGCAACTGCTTCATTTATCCTTTGATTGTAAGCTCTGATGTTTTCTTTAGGCAGCATCTCTAATGCATTGTATCTTTTCTTCCATGTCTTTTTGCGCGCATCCTTTTCTTGTTTTTCTCCTTCAAATGTGTCTTCAAGGTGCTTCCATATTTTGTGGGTTGTATCTACCTTTTTTACTTCTGAAAATTCACCATCAGATAGGGCGTTGATAAGGGCTTCTTTAGAAATGGCATTATGATGAAACAATTCCTTTTGTATGTCAGTAGCATCATCTTTTGCAAGGTCTTCTAAGGTAGGAATCTTGGCTGCTTTGATGGTTACATTAAAAACTTCAAAAGCAATGCACTGCAAATGAGTTACCATCTTGTTCTTCCAATCAAGATAATTCTCTCCATTGAACTTAGGACTTTCTTTCCTGAAGTACGCCATCTGATCAACCTCAAGCTGTTAAAATTTCTCTCCAAGGCACTTGGCTCTGATACCAATTGTTAGGAATAGTCCCAAGAGATAACTGAGAGGGGGGGGGTGTGAATCAATTATCTACAAGATTCAATTCTTTATCCAATTAAGTATACTTAAACATAAAGCATAAACACAATGAAAGAACACTTGAACACAACACCAATATTTTGGTTACGGGGAAACCCAAATAGGTAAAAACCCTGGCGGGACTTGATACCCACTAATATTTTGTACTAGTGTATAATGATCCTTGTTAGAAGATCCTTTACCCTGTTAGAAGTAGCTTTACAATATATTAAGTATAGTAGACCTGGTCAAGGGTCAAACCTTGTTAGAAGTCTTTTACAATTGTCCCTATTAGGGGAGAGGACGTACTGTCTGAGAGCTCACTACTCAAATGGGCGAAGGCTACAACCTTTTGAATAATAGATACACACTATATCTGTATCTTGGTGAACTGCGCTTTGATCTGCTGTCTGGATCAGTTCCAATGAATAGCACAAGTACTTTACTTGGTCATATAGACCTTCTTCTGATGGCTCAACACTTCACACACTCTTCTCTACTCTGCTTAATCAACCATGAATCACACTTCAGCAATCACAAAGGACTGCCTATAAATATCTTTCCTCCAAATGATATAATCAAGTCAGCTTGTTAGAACCACCTTGAAATCATATTAGAGAAACCATAATAAACTCCAACAAACATTTTGTTGGCTCTACTATGCACGTAACTCATTCTAGGACCTATCTAATAAAATAAATGTAGACGCATGCTACACACTATCAGCTCTACCAAAACAACAGGAACTTTCTCTGTAAGCTGAATTAACTCATACACTCTTAACCGAACATCAATAACACTTCTCCAAGCTTAACTCCAAGGGTGCATACCCTCAACATGGGCACAACTCAAGAACCAATAAAATCTCTGTCCGCTCTTCTAAACAAACACAAGAAACTACTATTGGAAAATAGCGACTGCATAACTTCACTTGCGTTCTTCATTAGACTATGCATCCATAACTAAAACATCACTAACATGTCTTCAACATATATCCAAGCACGCAAGGCTCCATGATAACTGTACGGACAACCATACATAGAACACTGTCTATTACTCTGTCAGGAACACTACTGACACCAACTGCTATATAACTATCTGTACTAACAGTTAGCCTTTGCGCCCATGATATCATGTTGATATCATGTCCATGCTACATATATTGAAAGCTTACTGCACAAGACTTCCACGCATGCTACTTTCCATATGTTGTCATCAATGACAAACATACAGTCAGTACTGGTCTACTGGAAAATCTCCAACATAATTATGTTGCTAAGGTAGAAATGTTAGGGAACGTTAGAAGACATAGATTAGAGATAAGATTAATCTTTTCTTAATGTTTTAATGATATAGATGCAAAGTGTTATTTTATTTTAGTTCCACATTCATTATTTTATAAACAAATCATAATTGTAACGTCTTATGCACTTTTATGTTAAAAAAATGCCATGTCATTTTATTAGATTAGATGTCATCCTCACAGGTTCCCTGGCAAGGCGTTACATTAAGTCATCTTACTCTTTTACTATTATATTTTTTTCTCTCCAATAACACACTATCATCCCGATGATGGATCATAGAGTGTGATCTAAAACGTCGATTAAAAACTATTACACAATTTAATGTATAAGTAGTTATGACCAATTTAATGAATTTTACAAATTTATGATCTTAAATATAAAATTATCAATTTAAAAAATATAACACATTTCTTGTAAAACTAAACATTAAGTGACACGTTGTGTAGCCTAATTAGTGATTAAGCACCACTAAAACATTGAAGATAAAATAATTTAAAAGATTTAAATTTTAAAATCAAAGATAGAGCACGTTGACATCATTTGTGATTTCTTACCATTTTTAAATCAATTTTAGTTTATAAAAAATGAAACAATAGATGTATTGTAATCTCCCTATAATACCCTTTTCAAGACACATTTAAAAGCCATTTTTAGAAGATCTTGTCGCCATCTTTGTCCCTATTTTGTTGGGTTGTATGATTTTATTATGCTATAATTTTATTTTTGTGAATTGGACATTATCTATGAATAAAACATGTTTTTTAGACTTTATTGATCTTTTCAAGTATGAGAGTTATAACATAATGTGACTATTCTCAATTTAATTTGGGATGTCAATGTTGATGCTTATTAACACTTTCATGTTATTTATTATCAGAGATGTTTTTGAATTTGATTGTATGAATTTTTCTAGATTTGATAGTAAAAACCTACACAATCATCTAAAAAGGGCATCTCATGCTAAATTCATGGACTATGAAAACTGTATATCTATAATACTATTTTTCTTTAAATAAAAGATATGATAGAAAAAAATAATTTTATATATTGAAAAAGAAGAAAGCTGATATTTATAATGTCCACAAAGATAACTCTAAAGACAACAATATATATGACAATGTTGTCTATATATAAAATGTTAGGACCTACAAATCAATAGTTATCATAATTTAAATAATTGAATAGAATGACTATTTTTATAAGCATACATTTCTCTAATCCATATCTATATTAATTTACCAAATTAAGGAGACTCATAAAGTATATAAACAAGTTTATGTAATATCAATAATAATAATAAAAAATGTAAACACGTGACTATTGAATACAAATTTGTAATAAATGAATAATTCTTTTAGTACATTTGAATTGTCTTATATAAACCTATATCACAAAATAATCATAACCTTACAACAAATAATTGGGAGATATTAGTTCATCAAGTGAAAGACTTCCATACTAAATTGCTGTGAATTATTTTAATTTTAACTTTAATCTAATTAATATTTATTATAGAAGGTTCAATTGCTTATTAGTTTAGATTATTTTCCCTTCACATTTTGACCTCTGTTTTCATGTGAGTTGTCTCAATCCCCAAAAGTATATTGAAGTATTTAGAATTAACTGGGTTTAATTTTGAAGAGAAATGAAGTGTTTCTTGATTAATTCATTTGTCCTACACTATTCAAAACATCTTTCTCTCTCCCATCTCTATCCTTGTTGCTATTATTCCATCTTTTTTTTAATCTCTAATAATACTTGTCATCATGTTGATGGGCCACAAAGTGTGATATAAACTGTAGATGAAAAACTATCACTTTATAAAGAAAATAAAATATTTTGTAGATTAATTTTTTTTATCTTACATCAATCTAGATCTGCTAATGGTTAAATTAAATTTAAAAATTAGACTAAAATTAGAAACAAAAAAGACTACAATTGAAATACTTGAAAAGATCAAATAAAGTTTATTTATTTTTTGTTTTGAATTTGTTGTTGTCTGATTGATGTGTTGCAATAAGTAATGCCAAAATAAAGATTCCATGTAGATATTATTAAATAGACTTTAAGGAAAAAAATGAATAAAAATATGTATCATGAACTAAGTCACATTTTGTATTCTGATCTTAAAATAGACTACATTGTGCCACTCAAAATCAATAACATCACCTTTAACTTATTCAACTTTCAAATAAAGATATTCATATTATTAGATGATAGACTTTAGGAAAAATTTTAATGGCGAACTATGACTCTATGAACTAAGTCGCATTATATGACTTGACCTTAAAATAGACTAAATTATACAAAATCTTAAAATAGGAAAATATGATCAAACTAGGTCAAATTGTATGACTTTATCATATACTATAAGATTATATTGTGTGAATTAGTCCAAGTTATTTGGCCTTGTTCTTAGCTGATACATGAATTTGCTTCCTTACATCTTTATACTTGCCACAAATTATTAATTTGTGGAATAATTCGCTTGTACACGGCGTACACGTGGCAGTTCAAACTCCTTTCTGTTTGTCATTCACCGGCCACGGATAGAACGTGAACAACCACCGTTGACGGCGACAGCAGGTAAATTTGACACCTGTCAGTCTTTTCAGGGGTCAAGAATCTATACACTCTCCGGGAATTTTTTGTTCGTTTATTTAATATCTTCGGAATTTTTTGTTCGTTTATTTAATATAATTTATTTATTTATTTATGGTATATATATTCTTACGGAACAAACAAATTAATTGTCAGTGAAAGCGATGCATAACGCATAAACAACTTTTCAACCCCTATTTAAATTGATTTTTCTGTCCATGAGAATGATTATAAACGTGAAGTTTGGTGAACGACCACACAAAGTGCAAAGGTATTTTAAGGTTATGTCTCATTCATGCTTCTATTTAGTATACGTGCATGGTGTTGGTGCACTAGTTTAAATGGCTATGCATTGTAAGTGCAATGTACATTGTTACTATCCCACTTTAAATTAGTTCATGACATCCTAGGGGATTCTCCTTGAGTGCATCTAAATCTTGATATTTGGGAGAACATATAGAATTTTAGTATTTACATCACATTATATCATCTTAAGACTATTACATGTTTTCGCATTGATCTCAATCATTTTACTCACAATTTAAAAGCTAAAGTATATCATCTTAAGATCATTATATGTTTCCACATTGACTCCAATCATTTCGCTCACAATTTAAAAGCCAATCAATTAGGAGTCTATAACCAAGGAGAAATTGATGATCTCAGAAATTCTCTAAAAGTATTTTCTGCATGTTATCTATGCTTATAACAAGTAGGCATAAATTTTTTAGGTAAGAGAATCTAAATAGTCGTCATTCCATTGCTTTATATTTGTGAGTACTAGTTTAAGGCCATGTAAGAGATCAAAGATCCATGCTACTAGAGATAGGGTCCATAGTCACCAAGTCAAACCTAAAATGTACAATATGAACAAATCATTCTTGACATTTGACACAATGTTTTCCCATTGTCCAATATTGAACCACGCATCACATCTTAAATTTAATTGGTTCTTATAATTATGTTTGTAATTTCAATTACATTTTATAACTTCCTTATCTAGATTAATTTGTGTGTTAATTAAATACATTTATTTAATTTGCCAAGATCATTAATGTAGGGTTTTATTGCTCTTAAATATCAAAGGAGCATATTTTTCAATTGACAAACCTAATTTTTTAGGTAGATGAAGACAACATTATAAATAGTATAGATAGAGTCTACTTTTGGTTCAAGTAGCTAGAGTTTTGGGATCTTTAAAAGCTTCAATATTGTTACAACACATATTTTCTTTAAGCATGAGATCATCCAACCTCTAAGTTATACCATGTTTTAATTGTCTTGCTAATTGAGAGTTTATTTGACACACTTCAAATTTTGATGGCACCCCCTCCATGTAGATATGGATCACTAGATTCTTAAGGTGCATCATATTTGTTAGATTTGTTCATGGAACTTAAAATTAAAGATCATTTTACTTTTAGAAACTCTTCTCATAATAGAACTAGGGGTTATTCTTTCTTCTTTAAAGATTATATTTATGAGGATTGGTGATTCTTGGTTCTTTTCTTTCTAGGGATGTTTTATATTCACCAAAATTTGGCTATATATTTTTCTTTCAAAATGATCTACATGTGGAAAATTGTTTATTTCATTCATTTTTTTTTTCTTCTTAAAAAATGAATAAGTATTCACATTAAAAATTTATTTGTGTGTGGTTATATTATTATTGTTAATAGGTGTATATAGTTAGGAGCTCAATATAAAAATATTTAAATAGTAGCATTTTAAATCTAGTCTAACTTAAAAGGTACTATGGTGGTTGAGTTGTTGTAATAGACAAGAATATATTTTTTAGAAAAATGCATTATATTAATGAAAAAGAAAAATTATAATAGAATGGTCTTTTCGGATAAGTATATTGAAAGAGAAGAAAAAGATTAAGAGCAACTCTTTCAAGGCATTATAATGCAAAGCAAATCAATACAATACATTAAAGAAAGAAAATATTAGACCAAAATGTGAAACCTAATAACATCATTTATATCCAAGAGTATCAAGAACAAGCCTCTCTTCGATAATGTTCACAACTGAGAGAGGAAATCTATCGTGATCTTTCACAATAGCTATCCACTGAGACTGAATTTGAGTTAATTGATTTTTGAGCTTTATATTGATGCTAAGTTTCTCTTTCAAGCCTTTAACGAGAGTTAATTGCTCCAAATTGATACTAAAGAGTAAACCATGCGTAGTCACTTAAAAGAGTGGAAAAGCATGAGAGAAATATGTTTTACATCTAAGCAATCAAATACATAATAAGATATATTGTCGAAAGGATTCTACTATCACATTTTGAGAACAATGCAACCCTAACAATGCTAATTTCCACCTTACTTTTCTATTAAAAATAGCTAGAATAGAGGCCAAAGTTGATTGCCAATTTTGTGGGGTATCATTGCACATCTAAACAACATGTTTAATGGTTTCCAGCTTGTGATAGAATGGAGATATGTACTAAAAGGAATTGAATAATGAATACATCATATCCCAAAAAAGAATGATCATTATGTACACGTGTATACAAAGATTAAATAAATCATATCATATATTGTAGTAGAGAATAATTTATGTACTTTTGAATATATCTGATTATAGAAAAAATCCCAATTTAGTATCAAAGTTGTGAATAAATTATAAAATATCATTTAAAGATTTTTATTGTCCCCAACCTTAACATTCACATATGTTAATTGTTTAATCAATAGATTAGAATACTTATTTAAGAATAAAATAGCTTTTGGGACACTCTACTTTTACTTTTTTATGTGAGATAAAGAAATAAAATAAATAAATGATCATTACATGTTATCTTTTGTGTGTAGAATCTTAACATCATCCTTGTTGACCTACACTTCACACATTTGTAGACTGTGCTATGAGTTTAAGATCACAAATATATAGGGTTATAGGGTTAATTTTTAATTGAAGTATCTAATATTTGAAATATTAAAAAAAAAAGAGGGAGCTTTATAACTTTTTGTTATATATTTCTTAAATAGTTTTAATTATATATTATTATTTAATTTGTAGATTTTGATAATACTTTTTTAGTATGTAAGACTAAATGTTAAAAAAAAGGAGGAGCTTTCTAACTTTTTGTTATATATTTCTTAAATAGTTTTAATTATATATTGTTATTTGATTTGTAGATTTTGATGAAACTTTTTAAGTATGTATAATAATGTATTGTGTGTACTAAAAAAAGTATCTTCATAGGGTTAGTATCATCAATAATTCAAAATAAACACTAAATTACCACAAATAGCAATCTATTTAAGCAAATAATTGACAATTAAGCACTTTATGGATCTCTATTTAGGGATGCTAATGATAAAGCTCTTAGCAAGCTTCCATTAGTGACAGTCCTAAAATGAGAATGATAAGAAAATCTAATAACAATGTTAATTCCAAATTGAAATTATCTAATCAACTCCTAGATTTGTCTTTCTAGCTCTAATTTGCAAGAGGTTTGATGCTATTCTCAGATTTGTGGATGATTATTGAGTGAATTATGCCTTGCTTTTATAGATTGAGTGAATTATGCCTTGCTTTTATTGAGTTGAGTTGATCATGATTGAGTTTGAGTTAAGTCCATGGTTCCACCTTTGGAGACCATTTAAATATTGTGTCCTCAAAGCTTGGGACAAGAGGACAAAATGAGTGGACATGATTCTTTCTCCAAGTGAGTGATTGAGATTCAATTTAGGCTTGATCCATGTGAGCTTGGTCCTCAATTCCTATTGGTTGATTCATTTTCCTCCCATTTGGTGGTTGAGAAAAAAAAGAATTAATTAATTGAATTTATTTAATTTGTTTAGCCATGTGTACCCCTTGAATGGGTTGATTTGATTTAAATTGAACTATGTAATTAATTAGATTAATTACACAATTTATTGATTTATCATGATTTAATCAGTTTACATTGATTTGATGGCTTTTGATTTTCAATTAAATTGAATTAAAGGCTCGATTTGAATTTTGAATTGATAAATGCTTGATTTGATTCAATTGCCTTGATTTTTGCCTTAGTTTTGCCTTGATTACTCACATGATTAATCTTGTCCAAATTTAGGTGATTACAAATGCCCCTCTTTGAGTCGACATGCAAAGCGTGTCGATTCAAAGAATGTCCTGATCATTTCTGGTGCAAAGTCCTGATTAAATTGATGCTCAATCTCGATGCTGATGAAAATGAAAATACTAATGATAGGATTGATGAAGTTTCGATTGAATTTTCTGATGTTTTTTTTTATGATGGTTCATTGATATGATGTCTACTTTTCTATTTTGATGCCCCACTTGATTGTTAGCAAAACATTTTCTGTTAAAAGATTATGTCTATGATTTGAAATGATGATGTGATTGCATGCCCCCTCGGGAAATAAATCAAAATGATTTTGAATGATTTGGTTGAGATTGGGAAATTTCAATTTGTTTCCCAATATAGAAATTTGGATATGCCTTGGTCATGAGAGAAATTGATGAGAAAAGATTTGATTGATACAATGTTGTTGATGCTCTAGATAAGTTGATGATGGTTTGGTATCGTTTGATGTTAGTCAGAATCACTTGGTTGATGTTGATGTCAATCTGATGAGATAGGTTGATGGGTTGATATTTCTCTCTCAAGATCTAGAGAGACAAAACAATTATTTTCCTTCCTCATGATGTAGAGTTAGGAGATTTGATGCGCTCAAGTTGAGAAAATGGATGAGAGGCTAACTTGATTGATGTTAGATGATTAATTATATGATTTGACTGATTGATATTTGATATGACATGATTAGATGTTTTGATGATATGGAGTTGATTGGATGTTCTTATGATGCAAAATTATGGACTGTTAGAAGAGAAAGGTCATGAACAGGATTAGGTTGCCCCTAGTTGATCAACATGATTGATTATTGATGATGTCCTTGATGAAGCATGAATTATTTTGATGATATATCTTGATGACATTGATGTACCTTTGATGATCAAATTGAACATGATTTTTGATGATGGATACTTCAGACATTGATGATGTTAGTCAAGACTTTGATTATATATTGATGGAGATTTGATGATTTGGATTTCAATAGATTTGATGATGTACCATTGATGATATCATTGATCATTTGATGTATCTTGATTTGGTCTTTTGATGATGATAACTCTACCCCCTTTAGCTTTCCTTACATATATTAAGAAAAAGGATCCACCCATGCAAACTAACATGTAATTAATTTTTATGGATGTAGCTAGTTGTCACTATTCAGAATTTGGATACTTATTTTCATCATTGAGCTTTTTGGAACACAAAATTGGTACAACCCTCACTGGTTCAACCATGATGATATGAATACCTCTTTCCTTGAATTTTAGCAATTGCAAGTAAACAAACAAAGAATTGATCCCTTTCATATACAAATGTCCTTGATGATTCTTTGATGATCATGTCATTAGACAGATTCACATACTGCTATGAATCAACTTGACAAGCACTCAAGAAGAAATCAAGAAAATATCATGTCTTCATCATTGCTCATCTAGTCAACCATCATCTATTTTCTAAAAAACATGATTTAACCAATCAAGTAATCACTTTGAACATTTTTGCTTTTGTTTGTAGATCCATATTTCAAAAACTTCATCCACTTTGATCCTTAGTTATGTTTAAACCTTTTTAGATTTAGATTTGATTTGTTTAAGCTTTTTAGATTTTGATTTCATTTGTCAAATGTTGTTGTTTATATCAAGTATTTGGATGTTTGAAATGTAATATTGATCAATAAGTTCAAGTGTAGCAATTTTCCAATTTTGATGCAATGATTTTGAGCCAACTTGTGTCTATTTTGATAAGCTCATTGAACTTGGATTGGTGTCCCTAGTTTGATTTAGCAAAGATCATGCTTTGTTGGGCAATGCAACTTTTGAGTGTTTACTTAAGATTTATAATTTTTAGATTTTTTAGATTTTTTTTTTTGCTTTTTAACAGATTTTTTATGTTTTTGGATTTTTAGAGATTTTTGATGTTTTTGAATTTTAGATTTTTTTTTTTTTTTTGGATTATTTGAGGAACATTTTCTCTCTTTTTTTAAAAGATTTTTAGAGATTACTAGTTCTCAAACAAGATCACATTGAATTTGTCCCCAATGTCTAGCAAGGTATAGGACATGAAAGATGGATTTTCAAACTGATGATTCACCAATGAATAGGCAATGATGGATGAAGCAAGTGTGTTATCCATAGGACCATCTCCTCAAGATTATCTAAGCTAGGGAAAAATAATACTTCAATATAGGCCAATGATGTAGTGTTGGATAGCATATGGAATAATGACCCAATGTCATGGCAATGGTCCAAAGGAGTGGACATATCAAGAGACTTTTCCTAACATTTTTTTTTCATTTCTTTTATTTTTCAATTGGATCAAGATTAAGGGATCAATGTGGATAGGATCACACAATCATGATAAAGGGGTGATGAAGGCTATGAGTGAATGGTTTGGGATTATGGGAAGGCTTCTTAGAAATAATGAAGGTGGCTTTAGGATAAGCAAGATCATGATAAGGTAGCGTGAACGCAACAAGTGAATAGGCTGATGGATAGGATAACTCATGTCAAGATACTTAATGCTCACAGATATGTTCAACCTTGTCAAGATCAAAGGTGAAGGATGCAATATGGATGCAAGTGAGATCAATAGTAGAAATATGGAGGATATGATGGATGAAACTTACCCCCAAGTGTAGAGTGCAAGAGAGAGGAATTACGCATGACGCTTGTTTGCCAAGTTTTCATCATGGTACTTGTCCAATATGTCATAAGAAGTGGTTTTCACCATAGGATGGATTTCTTTTCTTTTTCTTCTTTTTTTTCATTTTTTTTTGGAGGGACTCAAGCCTCTTGCTCTTTGTATACTCCTTGAAAGGTATGATATGACAGGCCAAGGCCACTAAAAGGTATGCTCAAAGATGTTGATAGGGTGGTAGAAATGTGATATGGTGGATAAGGTAGAGGGTGGCTAAAGCTTTATGAAATGGATTGGATAATGGAAATGGAAGGATAATGAATGAGAGGATAATAAGTCTTTCTATGTGTGGCCATGAAAAATGGAATGGAAGGATAAGGAATAGGAGGATAAGAAGTATTATCAAGATCAACATCGATACACACCTTGGAGGGTAGTGAAATAATGGAGGAAAAATGGGTGAGATAGCTTGGGAATTTGATGTAAAAGAGGATATAAAACTTGGGACACAAGGACCCAAAATGGATGGATAAGATGGAATGTGTTTGGGAGAATATGGAGTGGAAGCCTTTGGAAGCTTGAATGTCAACTTTGATTTCTCTTTCGTGTGTAAGTCCTTCAAAAGTGACTTGGGAATCCACATAGTCTTTGATTTTTATTTCCTTTTGGATTCTTTAGAATGTATTTCTTCAATAAGGGATTTAGGAATCCACATTTTCTTTGATTTTTCTTTCTGCTTGATGGACCTTTGTGGTCCTTCGAATATATTTTTTTTCCTTTCATTCACATGTCGATTAGATGGGACATGGTGCTCTTCATACATAAGTGGATTTTTGGTTTTCTGATTTTTATGTTGCACATCCAAACTGCTTCCAAAAGACTTGGAATTTGTGGATGAATAAGGTTGATATGGATGGTCTAATATGGAGGATTGACATGGATGGGTGCTTGGTTATTCAAGTATGTATGTCTTTGTTGATCTTGATACATGGTAAGGTAAGTGGATGGTGGGATAGGGATGGTGACACAAAGGAGGGATGGGGAGAGGGGTCGAAGGCTCACCCTAACTAGATCCACCTTACAGAACAACACACGGAAGTAACAAAACACCACCAGTGAGAGAGAGAATGCAAATAATTTTTTATATTATCTTCAAATTGATTCATACATGTTGGGATGTAAGGCCTTCCTGGTTTAGGCTAGATATTACAATCAAGTAAAAAATTCCTCCAACATGCAAGGATTTTCCAACAATCTTTGATTTTCTATCTTCTATTTTCTATCTTCTATTTTCTATCCCAAAAATTGACCTCCTAAACTCTAACCAAACAACTATATTTATACAAGAGGCCACCGAGCCAAATCGGCCTTCAGATCCACAATCAATGGAAGGAATGACCAGATCTAGGTACACACACTTCCCAGTGATGGATGCCACCATTAAATCCACACCCCAAATTAAATGCATGAGTCGGCCTCAAAAGAAATCTAAAACAAACAACTCGGTAAGCAAGGAAACTGAGTGCCAAACAAGCATCACCGAGCACGAGGGAAATTAGACCCAAGATGCTCCTACATCAGATGGTAGGAAAGGTTGATGGAGGAATGTAAGGGCCCAATATAGATTTGGAGGATGTATAAGGTTCCAAGTTTGGGATATAGGGACCAAGGATGGATTTGGAGGATGTATAAGGTTTCAAGCTTGGGATATAGGGACCAAGGATGGATTTGGAGGATGTATAAGGAATATGCTTATGCATAAATGGAGGTAAATGGGATGTGGGAGGGATATCAACATCTTTATTTTGAGCTGCATGGCCAAGGATTTTGTCTTTTGGATTTATCTTTGTACCAATAGGCTTATATGTAGCTTTGATAGGAGCAGTTGAATCTTGAGATAGATATGGAGGCTTATGAAAAGTGGATGTTGGGGTACTTTGATCTTGACAAGGATCTTTTGATAGCCTAGGAAGACTACTTTTCTTTTGATTTTCAATAAGTTCATTAGAGATGGAAGGAATACCTTGATATTGCTTAGGAGATGGGTACGATATAGGAGGTGAAGGAATATGGGGTGTTTGAGATGGAAGGATATCTTCTTGAAATAAATGGAAGGGTATGAAGGATTCATCATGGGATTATCAGGATATGGTACTTTGGTCAAATATAGGATAAGGAGGGATATTATCTTGATCTTGATCCTTCATAAGACTTGTTTCTTTGCACTTTTGATTAGTCTCTTGACATGGAGCCACTTCTAAGGACAATGTAGGAGTTTGGATCCACACGAGGGATTCTTCAAGGGATGATGGATGTTCATTTGAAATAGGAATGATAGGCATTGTACCACATGAAGGCTTGGGGTCTATAACCTTTGAAGCATGAAAGAATTTTTTAGCAAGATGTAGGTTAGCTTGGATCTCTTTTGGAGGTATCCCTTGAGGGTATACATAGTCATTATGAAAACTGTGTGGATCTTGTTTGATGGAGGAATATTGGATAGATTTGATTCTATATGAAATGGAGGAATGGTGGAATAGCTGAAAGCTATAAGAGGACCACTACTAGACATGTGTTCATAAGTTTGATCTTGCTTGAGAAAAGTATCTTCATTAGATGATTCATTAGGATCTTTAATTTCAATTATGTCATCATTAATAAGATTTTGGATTTTATGCTTCAAATCCATGCAATCTGAAGTTTCATATTCATTATGTCTATGATATGCACAATAGTTTCTCAAAAAGATAAAACCACATGAAGTGATTTGAGGCAATGTGATGAGATCATTTTTAAGGAGTTTTTCCAAAGGCGATTCGTATGAAATTCCCAAAGGAGTAAATGATCTATCCCAAGGATATTTGGATGTATTTGTGTTTCTCAAAGAGTTGTCTTGATTTCCTTGATCAAAGATGAGATTCTCTTGATATTTTGAAATAGGTTCTTCATCAAATATTAGTTTATCATTAGGATATCTTGATCAAATATAGGGTTTTCATGATATTCTTTTTGATCAAATTTTGAATTATCAAAGATATGGTGTTCATGATGTTTTTCTTGATCATAGAGGTAAGGAAACAATGTTCTTAATGAGAATTGGTTTGATAATGTTTCCATTTCTTTTTCCATTTCTTGAATTCTTGTGAATAGAATATTCTTTTGAATCTTTATTGTTAATTGATTTTTGGATCTTAATGGATGTTTTCTTTTTGTAATCAAAGACCTTCAAGCACAACACAATAATTTTATCAATTATCACAAGAAATTCTTCCAAGCAATGTACCTAAGGTCAAATTTGGCTTTTAAATGGCTCTAATAAGGTAGGCTTGCTAATTTATCAAGGTATTTAATCAAGATTCCGTTCAAAATGGATATTAAAATTTTATCCTCTAAGTATATTAAGAGGCTTCCCACCACCAGCATGTTGGAGTTTTGCGCAATCTCGAAGGACTACTCGAGGAAGTTCAAAAATTTAACACCCTTTTGTCACACACCCCATTAAGGATGCATGCATTTCATTTTATAGTGGGTTGGATTATTGAGGCAAATGCAATTGTATGCCACTTTGGGCTGTTCCTCTCACCGGCCTCATTAAGAAAAATCTCAGGAGGCAAGCCCACTATAGATCTAGCATGTTCATTTGAAAGCAATAAAGTGGAATAAAGAGATAGGTTTTGGGAGTTTGATTCACCCAAAGGTGAAGAGCATATCCCTATCTATTTCTCAATTCCCAAACACTTTTAACAAGGTTCAATTACCAAACCCACTAACTAATGGGAATTGAGTAGTTCTACTCTTTTCCACAAACATGGGGTTGTTCAAATTTAGTGCTTGATTTACTTAGCCTTTCTTTTAATCAAAGAATTTGATATTTTTAGCATTTTGATTCACTTAGAAAGTGAAGAGCATAGGCCTAGTATCAAATCCATCAAACAATAATAGGTTGTTGTAATTACTAGATTTTGAAATTGACAAGGCCACAATTTACTCAAAAATTGACTAAGTTTTAGGCCTACCTTGTTTTGAAGCTAGCTAAGGCTAGGGGCATTTTGATGAATTTTCCTTTTTTATGCTCACCTAGTGGCGATCGTTCCTTTGCATTCACTTCTCCTCTAGCAAGTTAGTCAACACAACCAGCCAAAATGAAGAAAACAAGAATAACTTTGAATTTAAGCCTTATTTATCAAATTTTGACAAAAAATGATTAAGGCAAGTAAATCCAATTTAATGATATGAACTTTGATTTATATGCTTCTACAACTTTCAAGTATTGTTCATATACCTCATTTTCTTGCTGAGAATTCTCCAAAACTAGCTTGATGTGTGCAATATTCTCCTCCTTGATCTGTTTTGTCAAAGCTTTCCCTTCGTTTTTAAATCTGGTATCTGGTTTTTTTATATATTTTTATGACCAGTCATCTTGCAGACATAGAGAAATCATTTCTCGCAAGTTAAATTCTGTTAATTCTAAATTTAATTGAAAGCACAACAGAATCTATTAAAAGTGCTATTAAAATGATTGAAAGTGCTATTAAAATGATTGAAAGCGCTATTAAAATGATTAAAAGTGCTGTTAAAATGATTGAAAGTGTTGTTAAAATGATTGAAAGTGCTATTTTAAAAAATGATTGAAAGCACTATTAAAATGATTGAAAGTGCTGTTAAAATGATTGAAAGCGCTGTTAAAATGATTGAAAGCACTATCAAAATGATTGAAAGTTCTATTAAAATGATTGAAAGTGCTATTAAAATGATTGAAAGCGCTATTAAAATGAATGAAAGTGCTATTAAAATGATTTAAAGTGCTATTAAAATGATTGAAAGCGCTATTAAAATGATGAAAGTGCTATTAAAATGCTTAAAAGCATTGCAGATCGGATTAAAAGCGCTGCATAAATATTTAAAAGAACTAAAACAAAAATTAAAAGAACTGCTAAACTTAGCAAAGGTGTTTAAAAAATCTTAAAAGCACTGGAGAATTATTCAAACGTGCTAGCGAGTCGGGGAAAAAGTGCTGAAAGAAATAAGGTAGATGACAGAAGAAATCAAAAGCGCTGAAACTCCTTGTAAAGGCGCAAAACTTTGTTGTAGAAACACTATTTCAAGCCTCAAAAGTGTTGGAAAAACTGTCAAACATGCTGTAGAAAGTATCAAACGTGTTGTTTCATTTGCAAAATAGAGAGTAAAACAAGATTTTAAAAAAAATTTACTTCTCCAAATTTATAAATTTATGAGGCCTAATGCCCCATCGTGGGTGCCATTTTGTGTACTAGAAAAAGTACCTTCATAGGGTTAGTATCATCAATAATTCAAAATAAACACTAAATTACCACAAATAGCAATCTATTTAAGCAAATAATTGACAATTAAGCACTTTATGGATCTCTATTTAGGGATGCTAATGATAAAGCTCTCAGCAAGCCTCCATTAGTGACAGTCCTAAAATGAGAATGATAAGCAAAGCTAATAACAATGTTAATTCCAAATTGAAATTATCTAATTAGCTCCTAGATTTTCCTTTCTAGCTCTAATTTGCAAGAGGTTTGATACTATTCTCAGATTTGTGGATGATTATTGAGTGAATTATGCCTTGCTTTTATAGATTTTGGCAAGGGTAGGGGGTGTAGTTGAGTTGATCATGATTGATTTTGAGTGAAGTCCATGGTTCTACCTTTGGAGACCATTTAATATTGTGTCCTCAAAGCTTGGGACAAGAGGAAAAAATGAGTGGACAAGATTCTTTCTCCAAGTGAGTGATTGAGATTCAATTTAGGCTTGATCCATGTGAGCTCGATCCTTAATTCCTATTGGTTGATTCATTTTCCTCCCATTTGGTGGTTGAGAGAAAATAGGAATTAATTAATTGAATTTATTTAATTTGTTTAGCCATGTGTACCCCTTGAATGGGTTGATTTGATTTAAATTGAACTATGTAATTAATTAGATTAATTACACAATTTATTGATTTATAATGATTTAATTAGTTTAAATTGATTTGATGGCTTTTGATTTTCAATTAAATTGAATTAAGGCTCGATTTGAATTTTGAATTGATAAATGCTTGATTTGATTCAATTGCCTTGATTTTTGCCTTAGTTTTGCCTTGATTACTCACATGATTAATCTTGTCCAAATTTAGGTGATTACATATTGTAAATAATTTTTCAAAGATATTTTATTTCAATTTTTATATAGAGTGAGATTTAATTTTTCAAAAAATTAAATTAATTATTATTTTATATTTAGTCTAGTAATGTCATAAAATTTGTATAAAAAGTTTGATCAAATAGAATCTATATATAATTATTAAGAATTAATTTTTCAAAAAAATTATTTGTAATATTAAAAGTAACAAAAAATGAGAGTGAGTTGCTTTGTCTAGTTTTCCACTCTTTTTGCTTTTTGAAGGTAGTTTTTATTGAAAATTTGGAAAGTGTCCCTTATGTAGACTGTTCCTTTGTGGGATAGTTCACTATCTTTTCGGTCTATCATGTCTATCTTTCTATATCTTTGTTAAAGGGTTTCGGGGCCCCTTCAAAACTTTCTTTTACCATAATCAAAAACAAAAAATGAGAGTGTTGTCCTTTAAGAACAACAATCCAAAGGGTCTAGAATCTGTTAGAATAACTGAGAGGGGGGGGCAGAGTGAATCAGTTATCCATTGTCCCAAACCAAAATGTATAATTCAAAATAATTTCTTCAATTTCTACTCATTGGTAAACAATAATAACTCTCACTGTCTGTGCTTTTACCGATTACCAGTCTAATGCTAAAATAGTTTACCGATCAAATCTAACATGTAACATGTAAAGAATGATAACAAACAAATATCACAATCAACACATAACACAAGAGATTTAATGTGGAAACCCTGTTAAGGGAAAAACCACTTGGGACCGACAACCCAAAATTTTTCACTCTTCTGAAGTGAGGTCAGTTAAGACCCAGCCTTGTTAAAGGTTACAAACACACTATCAGGTGTGACCTTGTTAGAGGATTTTAGACTAGAAGTTATCGTCCAACCAACATTCACTATGGTGTTGACAGGATAACAATGTTCATTCTATGAATGATACATCATAAGACTTTTAGAGTCCACTCGGTTAAGAGATTTAACTGTATACAATGGTTAAATGTGTAACAGTAAATGATCTAACTTAATACAACTTCAATTGCAGATTATAGATCAATATTTAGTCCATACAAGTCCTTCTGATCAATAATTCACTTCAGATTCAATACTATATCAACTTATTGTCTGTCGGTAATTGCTCTTTATAGCTCAGTAATTGTTCTGCAGCTCAGTTCTTACTAACCATTATGATCAGAATACATGAAATCCTTGTTCATGCGATATACCTGCAGCTTCTTCTTCTTTTCAACATTTTACTAAAGAAAATTTGTTCTCTTATATAGATGAGTAAATCATTTTCTTCTCCACCATCAGATTTTGTCTCTTAACCACATTCATAGATTTAGTCACTTCAAACTTTCTCGGTACTAGTGTCAATAACACATTTCAATCTTCTCTGTTAGATCTTCTTTGAATTTTGTCAGCCATCGATCTGTGTAACAAACATTATCTTTTACCTCGACATTATACTCTTGCCAGCTCATCAATCTTATCGGCTAAACTAATCATTTGATTCATTATGTTCCACTCGGTTAACAAAGAAATACGTTGGTGAACACTGCTCGGTTAATACTGCGATTGGTATACACTAAACTTCATCGGTGTATACTAGAAATGCTTCATTTACTGACAACATTGCTTTGTGTCTTTTAGCTCTATACTTCAATATAGATGAATACAACATAGTAAAGTCAATATCATCAAGTCATAGACTCATCAACAAGTTACTCAATGTGTTCCTTATCCTCATCTATCATGTACATCTTTCCTCATGTAGATTTCTTCATTCTTCATCTCTTTCACCTTTCTTCAGATGTGTCAGTATAGTAACTTACAAGATAAGTGCTATCAAACTAGTTGACATCAATGACAACATAATATTGATTTAATCATATTACATATCTAATCAGCAACTCTTTAGTGATCTTGTAATCATAGATTCTTCAATCAGATTCCAAATCAGTTGTAGTCCAATAGAATCAATAGATTAATAGCCACAACACATTAATATAAAAATCAATATAAAAAAACAATAGCTATGTAATACCTATAGTCTTCAAAAAAGAGCTAAAACTTCTAAGTCTATCCTCCAATAAACTATCTAAACTACTAATAATCTGATAACAAAGCCACTTAGGGCTTTCCTAATAAGTATAATAAAAATTGTTCCAAATTATGACAAAGGAAATATACACATTGTCCATACAATGCCTAGGATGACACCCATTATAGAAAAAAAATAAAAATAAAAGGGATCCCATCCCTAGTGAATAATGTTGTAATTACATCAGACTCGTTGAAGAGCCACTAACCAATCCTTTGTGAGGAACTAAAGTTCCTCGTGATTTCCTTCATCATCACCATCCTAGCCCAACATATTTTTCTACAATTAACAAAGGGATGTGACAGAGATATTCATCACCCTCAAGGAGAACCTCAAAATGCTACCAACTTTTCATTCCAGCTCCAAAACATGAGCATTTGTCTTTTCCAACTCTTGAGCATTTGTAACAAACCCTTTTGTTTTCATTGGTTAAATTAATTGTATTTGTTTTAATACTTTCAGAGACATGAGAGGAACTATTGGCTATATCAGAGCTATCCCCCATTTCCACATTCTTCCCAATCTCCTCGCGCACCTCTTTCCCAATCTCATCCCTCTCATCACTCTCACTATCAAATTCCCCTTTATAATCCATGTATATATTTAGCTTCTTCCCCTTATCTAGTGGACAAATAGAAAGTCTAGTTGACCGCCTTTGGGTTCTAGCCTCCTCATTAGCCTCTTTATTAGAATCAATCTCTTGGATGGTAAAATTAGGTTTTGAAGAGGCTTTCCCTTTCTTCTTGGTTGAGTTTTTGGCTTTTCATTTGTTATCCTTTGATTCCCCTCATTAGTAATTTATGGATTAGGGTTAGAAGGCTTCCCTACCAAGACTTTAAGCTAGGGTTTTTATTCCTTTCTTTTTACTCATCCCAAGTAAATCAAGTAGACTAGCTGGGGGAGGGGTTGTATATCGTGGGGCTTCTTGAAAAATAATGGGTCTTAGGGGGCATAGGGCTAAATGAAAGTGGTGGAGCTTGAGGATAATCCCTTGGTGTAACGGAATTTGATTTTTACCAACACTTTTGGTAGAATCTATAGCTTCTTTGAATTTTTTTTCCAGGGAGTGTAATAAATAGAAAGAAAATGAGATAATGATGTGGTTATGAAAATTATTTAACAAAGGCATATGGTAAAATTAGTAACCCCTGAACCTTCCCTCAAGTGTAAAATACTTCATTACCATAAAACATACCTGGTCCCAAGGTTTAGGTAATTTCTCACATTCATAACCCCCATGGTTCTTAATCGTCACTTCATTCTCATGAAAGCATTGATTCAAAATCTCATTATTCGATACACGACTCATTTTTTTCTATTTTCTCCCACTAGTGGAGAGTATCATTTCCTTATCAATAACATATTCATTGACTTCAAATGAAATACCTTCCATCAAGACCCTACAATCTATCCAAGAAGCTGCAAAATAAGTCAACATAATTTTGTCATGACCAGTCATAATCTCAATATATTGTGTCACCCCACCTTCTTTGCAAATATGCCAAATAGTTGCATCATTTGTAAGTCCATCATGTCTACTTGGCTCAACCCTTACTTTATCACCTCCCATAGTGTCACTATCAATAGTAATTTCTCTCTGATAAACAAAAAGCCCCAAATTGTCTTTGATCCAAAAATCAGAAAGAAAATCCCATAAAAATTTTTAAATACATGGTATAATTATAAATAATCATGCCCTCACCATCCTCATAAATTATCATGACTTCCCACATGTTTGAGTTGGAAAATCCCAAACAGACATTAAATTTCCCCAGATTACAAAATCTTTAGTTAACTGGAAAATATTAAAAAATCTTTCACATTCTTTGTCATCTTCCCCAAAAATAATTCCAAAACTTGATTAATATATCAGTCACATCCATCATATGATAACCCCTTCCATTTTTCCACTTCAAATTTCCACATGGCTCACATGTAGGACTCAAATTTTCTACCCTTTTATTCAAATTCTTCATATTCAAATTTTTGACCACTTCATTTATAGGTTGCTCCATATCCTTATAGAAATTACCAATCCACATAGCAATGACTATGAAAATTAACCATATAATATTGAGTTTATTCTCCATCCACACAATATTAAATAATTTCTCATCCAAAATTAGGGTCTTCAAATGGAGTGGGAGGTGATCTGTAAGGAAACTCAGGTGCGGAAACAGCTTGCTACGCTAATCTCTATAGGAGAGTATTGTGCAAATTCTTATAATTCCTTACAATTTCAGATTTTTTAACTACTTTAACAAAGATATTGCAACCACATACAATGCATACAGAAAAATAGAGAATGACACAATGATATACCCTGGGGAAAACCTTTCGGTAAAAAACCCCAGCACTCCAAAACCTGCACAATGTATTATCTTCAACACAAAGATTACAATACACTTGCAATGCAAGTTCTTTTAGGAAATGAGAGACAAAGCCAACAAGACTTAAATTTCTGTTATATCTCTCCCATAGGAGCAACATCATATATATAGACTCCTCTGGACCCAAAAATAGGCACAACCACCAAGACCCATGCACAAAGCCACATGTACACAGTTGTTACATGCAATCCCAAGAATAGGCATCCATCCCTAAAATAGACTATGATAGTTTGTCATAGAATCCACCAAAAATAACCGTCACAAGAGAAGTGTAAGAGAATCTGTCATACCAACCTATTTTTGGCATATTCTCTTACACACACCAACCACTTCTTCTTGGGTGCCCAAATAGGCCCAAGTCATAAGATGCTCTTACACCTATCATAGAACATTCCTTAAATAGTTCTTACACATCATAGGAATCCTTCATGACCATTTCAGTCATGATCTCCTTATGCACAAGATGCCGACACATCAAGTGGAGTGACACATCAACATGTCAACTAGACATGTACACTCACACTTAATTACATTATTTGCAAAAAATACATTTACAAAACAAATAATAAGAATAGGAATTATCCAAGGTTGAGACACCTTATTCCTAACATTCTCCCACTTGTCGAACACCTTGTAAGAGCAACAGGAACATAACAGGAACTTTAACCGCTATAGGCCAAAAGGTCCATAGACTCTGAACACCATCTGAACTTCTTAGTGCCCACTGGTTTCGTTAATGCATCTGCAACATTCTTCACAGTATCTACCTTCTCCAAATTTACCTTTCCATCTTCCACCATATCTCTCACAAAGTGAAACTGCACATCAATGTGCTTCATTTTGGCATGGAAAATTGGATTCTTTGCAAGGCAAATAGCACTCTAACTGTCACACCAAATAGTAATCTGTTCTGCATCAACACCAACATCAGAACACAATCTTCTAAGCCAAATGGCTTCTTTACAAGCATGAGTAGCAGCCATGTACTCAGCTTCTATAGTGGACAAAGCAACCACAGGTTGTCGCTTACTCATCCAACTAATGGCACCACCAAACATAGTGAACACATAAGCACTAGTGGATCTCCTACTGTCAATATCACCTGCCCAATCTAAATCCACAAACCCATGAATACAAACTGAATGCGGAGATCCAGAAGAGTTACCATGATAACATATGGAGTAATCTGATGTACCCCTCAAATATTTGAATACTCACTTAACTGCATCCCAATTTACCCGTCCAGGATTAGCCATAAACCGACTCAGGACTCCCACTACTTGGGCAATGTCTGGTCTAGTACAGACCATAGCGTACATAAGACTACCAACTGCACTAGCATAAGGTACTCTACTCATGTCCTCCACCTCACTAGGAGATTTTGGACAATCATCTACAGATAACTTTGTTCCCACAGAAATAGGAACACATAGTGGTCTAAAATCTACCATGCTGAACCTATCCAACACAGACTTCACATACTTACTCTAACTCAACCAAAGTTTTCTGTTAGACCTGTCTCTGTTAGATTAGGTGAAATACTAATCTCCCAAGAACACCTGCATGCATAACCCTGTCACATGGAAGAAGCAAAGAACAGAAGCAAGAAAAATCATGGAGGCCAAAAAGCCAGAGACATCTTATGGACATGTAAAGAGCAATTTCTATTATGATCCAATAAGTGAATTAATGAAATACAAAGAGGGAATCCTTATAAAAGGATACCAAAACCCTAAAGGTGAAAACCCTAAAGAATAATGAGATGCCTAAGTCTAACTTAAGTGTAGAGAATAATAGACTAATAATTAAATAAATTAATTATTAGCTATAATATGACTACTCTAACACCCCCCCTTAAGTGTAACTTAGGGAGAAGCTAAACAACTAAGGACTAAAAGATGCATGAAAACAAAAATGCATGAAAGAGCAATGGGTCCCGGCAACAAGGCCTGATCAGGTACCCAAGTACAAGAAAATAAACTAGATGAAGGAAACAAAGCCTCCAATCTAGGGAATGTCCCAAAGAAAGGAACAAGAAAGAGCATGAAGCATCTCTGAAGCATGTCTGAAAACTCTGTCAGAAGATACTGCTGGAACCCCACTGAAGTGCATGACCAGGTAGAGAAGACAAAGTCTGAAGAGCTGATCAATCGAAGAGGTGGCCTCCAAAAGTAGGAATGAATGAGTGTCTATATAGTAGATGATCCATCTCACCGAAATGCATAGGTGCCTAGCCACTGCATCCGCCTAGTACATAGGAACAAAAACTGAATACGTAGATCACTCAACCGAACGAAGGAAGCAATAGAGCCAATAGGTGAACCCCCCCATAATGCTGAACAAAGAGAGGGGTGATAGGGACACTGAAATGCAATGCCAGAAACATCTGCAAGAAGAAGAATTAGGAACACCAACAGTGCAATAGAAGTACACGCACAGGATAAAGGGCGGTGTTGAAGAAGAAGAATAGATCTTCTGGACACACAGCATGGGCTAATGTCATGGAAGGTACACTCACTTGACAAGAGTGGATGCGCCTATAGTGGCAAATGCATCAGAATCCCCCCATGGCACTTTATAACTGAGTGCGTATACAAACAAACACATAGTGTTCAAGATCCCAAAATGCAAAAGCAGGGCACTTTATCTCAGTGCGTTTACAAAAAAGAAATGCTACAGAAGAGAAGCATACAATGCTCAAAAATCAGAAAGAAGAGTGAGCTATGAACTCAGAAGAAGAGATCCCCGGACCTGTAGAACCAAGCACTCCACCAGAGGGCATAAACTGCATAACTCAGAGGAGTAAAAACCTGGAGTAGAATCTGGAAAAATAACCTCTGCCACTGAATAGCACACAGAACCAGCTTTCCGACGATATATGGTGAGCCCAAAAAAGAGTCCGGATGAGCGAGATATGGCTCCCAGAAGGCAAAAAGTAAACATCACCTTTGACAGAAAAAAACACTATCAAAATAGCAGATCCAAAAACTCTAACCTCCATAATCAGAAAGAGCTCGGAAAGAGCTTTTCGACGATATAAAGAAGTCGAAAAAAGACCTCCGTATGCTCAAGATATTGCAAAAAAGGCCCAAGTACCCTAAAAAAGCTTCAAAAAATGTTTTAAAGCCCCTGGGGCTGGAAATGCAAAGCCCCTGGGCGCATGGTGCGCGCAGGGGGCTGGAGCTAGAGCTCCCGGTCACCCATGTGATCGCCGCTAGGGCCCGCAGGGCTTAAAACCCCGCCGGGCGGCCGGCGGAGCGGAGCGGGGGCCGGTGGACAGCGGGTGGCGGAGGACGGCGGGGCCGCGGGCGAGCGGAGCTGGGCCGGCGGGCAGCGGGCGCAGGCGGAGCCGGGGTGGCGGCCGGGCCGGGCGGCGGCTGGGCGGGCCGCGGAGCGGGGCCAGCGGAGGAGGCCAGCGGGGCGGCGGAGGAGCCAGCAGCTAGCGGCTCGGTGGAGGCCGCGGGGTGGCGCCCGGGTGGCTGCTGGGTGGCGCCCGGGAGGCCGCCCCATAAAAAAATTTTAATAATTTTTTTTTTGAAAAATCGCCATCTCGGAGTGCGTGCCAGGGCCGTACGGTCTTGGTATGCAAAAAATTTTTGCCTCAAATTGCAAAAGTGTTCAAAATGGACAAATTTTATATGGATTCTGGCTATCTCGAACCTTCCGGACGCAATGGTGGCATCCGTTTTTGCTCAAAATACCCCCCAAATTTTTTTTTTCTTTTTTGCAGCAAAAAAGAAATAAAAAATAACGTCCTACTTCTGAATCACTTCAACACAAACACGAACAGTGAGCAGCAAGATGGCTCTGATACCATGTTAGATTAGGTGAAATACTAATCTCCCAAGAACACCTGCATGCATAACCCTGTCACATGGAAGAAGCAAAGAATAGAAGCAAGAAAAATCATGGAGGCCAAAAAGCCAGAGACATCTTATGGACATGTAAAGAGCAATTTCTATTATGATCCAATAAGTGAATTAATGAAATACAAAGAGGGAATCCTTATAAAAGGATACCAAAACCCTAAAGGTGAAAACCTTAAAGAATAATGAGATGCCTAAGTCTAACTTAAGTGTAGAGAATAATAGACTAATAATTAAATAAATTAATTATTAGCTATAATATGACTACTCTAACAGTCTCTACTAATTTCCATACCCAAGATGTACCTAGCTGCCCCAAGATCTTTCATCTCAAACTGTGCTGACAACTGAGATTTAAAATCAGAAATCATACCCTTACCCTTCCCAAACAGCAACATATCATCAACATATAATGCAACAATAAGAAGGCGATCATTTTCAACTCTGAAATAAACACAATGATCTGATTTTGATCTTACAAATCCAATTGACAACACAAAGGCATCAAACTTAAGGTACCACATCCTAGGAGATTGCTTCAAACCATATAGAGATTTCTTTAATCTGCAAACTAAAGATTCTTTACCTTTAACAATGTAGTGCTCAGGCTGTGACATATAAATCTCTTCCTCCAAATCACCATGAAGGAAAGCTGTCTTCACATCCATCTGTTCTATCTCTAAATCATATGATGCAGCAAGAGATAACAGAAATCTAATGGATGTCAACTTTGCAACAGGAGAGAATATTTCACCATAATCTATTCCCTCTACCTGTGAATACCCCTTTGCAACCAATCTAGCTTTATACCTTTCAACACTGCCATCTGCAAAGAATTTCTTCTTGAACACCCATTTACAAGCAACAGATTTTCTCCCTTTAGGAAAAGGTACAAGGTCCCAAGTTTTGTTTTTCTCCAATGAAGCCATCTCATCATCCATAGCCTCAATCCAGGAACCTGCATCTTCCATGCCCAAAGCCTCTTTCACAGATCTAGGCTCATCAGTGTTAGTAATCAAAGCAAAGGCACAACTAGAATCTAACATAGAATAACCAAACCTTTCTGGTTGCTTTCTTTCTCTCATGGATCTCCTCAAGGGTTGAGGTTGAGGTTGTTCTTCCTCTTCTTCCAAACTATCAAAGCTGCTAGAGCTCTCCTCATCATTAGACCCAACATGGTCTCTTTGTTCAGCCTTCTCAGGGGTAGGAGGCAACTGAACAACATCTTTTTCCTTTTCTTTTTCATCTGGTTGTAGCACAATAGGAGAAGATGTTAGCTCTCTGAAAATAACATTTCTACTATAAAACACCTTATTAGTCATGGGATCCCAAAGCTTGTATCCTTTCACACCAGCACTATATCCGATGAAAATACATTTAACAGCTTTGTTTTCCAACTTAGATCTTTTCTCTTTTGGAACATGTGCATAAGCTTCACAACCAAAAACAAGAAGATGTCTAATTAAAGGCTTCTTACCAGACCACACCTCCATGGGTGTCTTACCAACAAGGGCTGATGTAGGAGATCTGTTAACCAGATAGCAAGCAGTGGCCACAGCTTCGGCCCAAAACTTTTGTTCTAAACCAGCTCCACTAAGCATACTCCTAGCCTTCTCCATCAGTGTCCTGTTCATTCTCTTTGCAACTCCATTTTATTGTGGGGTATAAGGAGTTGTCTTATGCCTCTCGATACCTTGTTCTTTCCAGAACTGTTCAAACTCTGTTGAGCAAAACTTACCACCATTGTCAGTTCTCACACACTTAATCTTCTTACTAGTCTGATTCTCTACAAGAGCTTTAAATTCCTTGAACTGACTAAAGAATTGTGTCTTACTTTTAAGGAAATAAATCCACGTTCTTCTACTGTAATCATCTATGAAAGATACCAAAAATATAGACTTGGAGATTGAAGGAACTTTTACAAGACCAAATACATCAGAATGAATAAGATCCAAAACATCAGAAGATTTGTAAGAACTAGAGTAAAACTGAACACGATTTTGTTTACCATAGACACAGTGTTCGCAGAAGTCAAACTCGAGATTGCAATCATTTAACCCCTCAACGAGATTTTTATTTTTGAGGGTTCTGAGACCCTTTTCACCAATGTGGCCAAATCTCATATGCCACAACATTGTCTTTTCTGTAGGAAGCTTACCTTCCAAAGTGTTTGCACTACCATCGGAACCAATAGCCATAGGCTTCTTCACTGCTTGTTTAGATGGTGAGTATGAAGAACTATTACATAGAGGAATACATGCATCAAGATGAAATAAGGTACCTCTCCTAGTACCCCTTGCAAGCACTATCGATCCTCTTATCATCTTGCATCCTTCTTTCAAAAAAATAACTTGCACACCTACATCATTCAGCATACTTACAGATAATAGGTTTCGTGCCAAACCCAGAATGTGCATAACTCTGTTGATTCCCTTTACTCATCCATCATGAAATTTGATAGTGACCCTTCCACATCCAACTATCTTTAGGTGAGAATCATCACCCAAGTACACCTTTCCACCATCAAACTTTTCATATTTTGAGAACCAGTTTCGATGAGAGGTCATGTGAAAAGATGCACCCGAGTCAACCAACCACACATCATCAGATGCATGGGCTGCCAAAGCTGCGATGAATGCATCGCCATCTTCTTGAGATCTTTCTAAAGTTGAATCTGAACCTTTCTTCTTCTTCTTCGGCTCTTTGCAGTCTTTACAGAAGTGCCCAGATTTATCACAGTTCCAACATTTTGCCTTGGACTTATTGGAAGTCTTTGACTTCCCATGGGATTTGGATCTACCCTTATTGTCAGACTTATTGTCATTTTTCTTCTCTCTTTTAGTGGATCTCCCACGAACAGCAAGGGCTTCTTTTTCTGAAATGGAAGCCTTTCTCCGCATCTCCTCTGATAGCAGTGAAGACACCACATCATCCATTTTGAAGGTGACTAAAGTGCTTCTGAGAGCCATCACAAGATGGTCCCATGAATCCGGTAAAGAACACAAAAGTGTGTAGCAACGATCCTCCTCTAACTTGACACTAGCTAATGTTAATTATGCAGCCAGCAGATTAAATGCATTTAAATGATCCGTTAAGGATCCACCTTCCTCCATTCGCAAAGAGTACAACTTCTTCCTTAGGAACAACTTGTTCACCAGAGATTTGGCCTGATACATGGCCGCAAGTCTTTCCCACAAACTATTTGTGGTTTTCTCATCTAGAACATTCAGAAGGACTGCATCGGTTAAACAGAGTCTTATGAGACCCTTAGCTTTATGGTCTTTGATATCCCAATCTACTTGAGCTATAGTTGCTGGTCTTGTAGCACTTGAAGTTGCTTCCCATAGGTCACGATCTTCCAACATGTCTTCCATCTTGAGTTTCCACAACTCAAAATTAGTGCCATTGAATTTCTCCACCTCCATTCTTCCATATGATGAACTTGCCATCTCAATCTACAAATAAGATTCAGAATGCTCTGCAAAAAACTCCCACTCAAACTTGAGATTAGCTCAAAAAACCCTACCCAACAACTAGGATCAAAAGTTGATCAAGCTCTGATACCACTTGTAAGGAAACTCAGGTGCGGAAATAGCTTCCTACGCTAATCTCTATAGGAGAGTATTGTGCAAATTCTTATAAATCCTTACAATTTCAAATTCGTTAACTACTTTAACAAAGATATTGCAACCACATACAATGCATACAAAAAAATAGAGAATGACACAATGATATACCCTAGGGAAAACCTTTCGGTAAAAAACCTCAGCACTCCAAAACCTGCACAATGTATTATCTTCAACACAAATATTACAATACACTTGCAATGCAAGTTCTTTCAAGAAATGAGAGACAAAGCCAACAAGACTTAAATTTATGTTATATCTCTCCCATAGGAGCAGCATCATATGTATAGACTCCTCTGGACCCAAAAATAGGCACAACCACCAAGACCCATGCACAAAGCCACATGTACATAGTTGTTACATGCAATCCCAAGAATAGTCGTCCATCCCTAAAATAGACTATGATAGCTTGTCATAGAATCCGCCAAAAATAACGATCACAAGAGAAGTGTAAGAGAATCTAGCATACCAACCTATTTTTGGCATATTCTCTTACACACACCAACCACTTCTTCTTGGGCGCCCAAATAGGCCCAAGTCATAAGATGCTCTTACACCTGTCATAGCACATTCCTTAAATAGTTCTTATGCGTCATAGGAATTCATCATGACCATTTCAGTCGTGATCTCCTTACGCACAAGATGCTGACACATCAACATGCCAACTAGACATGTACACTCACACTTAATTACATTATTTGCAAAAAATACATTTACAAAACAAATAATAAGAATAGGAATTATCCAAGGTTGAGACACCTTATTCCTAACATGATCAACCTTCCTCTAGCATCTGGTTCCCTTAATAGAAATGCCCATAGTAGCCATGGTGTTAGCCACACTATTACCTTCCCCAAAGATGTGCTTTATAGAAAAATAATGGAGACCAAACAAAAGAGATCTTATATCATCCATAAAGCCTTCCAAAGACCAACTAGCTTTGATAATTTCTTTAGTTGTTTCTATTATGATTTTGGGGTCACCATCTATCTCAAGATTCTTGATTCTAATGGATGGCGCAATTTTGATCTCCCATAGGATGGCCACACATTCTACTTGATTACTAGTGTGGCTATTTAAATTTCCAATAAAAGAAACTATCAGACCACCATTTTAGTCTCTTATCACTCCCCGACCAGCCACATTGCCCTATATAGAAACCCCATCAAAATTGAGCTTGTACCATCCTACAAGATAAGGCTTGCATTTTGTCCTTTGTCTAGCTAGAATATTAGATTTATCAAAGCAGGCATAATTCATTAGGAGGTTCCAATTCTTACCAAATTTATTATCTAACTGAGTAGAGGGTATCTAGTTAGCTTCATAGTAACAATTGACAAGTTCTCTATCATTAGTTTAGACATAGCTTTAAAGACGCCTTCCACTGGATTTACAGTCTCCCTAAAAATTTTATTGTTTCTTTTTTCCATAGACTCCAAAAGACATGTGAGGGAAGTTTCCACCATAATTTCTTGATCAGAGGGTTATGAGTTGGGCTCTTTCATTCAATAAATTGAATAATATCACTATTCAAAACCGATGGGAGCTTAAACTTTTCCATCACAGTCTACCAAATATGCCTAGTAATTGGCAATGTAAAAATAGATGGTGTATAGATTCCCCCTCCTTGTAGAGAATACATCTGTTAGGAAATTGGAACCCTCTTTTGGCCAAATTATGCCGATTTAGAATTTTGTTATGTATTGTGGTCCACCAAAAGAATTTTTGGGATTAATTGTGGGTTCCAAACCTTTCACCAAAAATCTCATGTGATATCAAACTTAGGCAACAATTTGTAAGTAGATTTGACTAAGAATTCCCCATTTTGGTCCTTTTCCCAAAAAAACTTATCATCTCTTTAAAAAATGACGAGTCAAACTATACTTGCAATTGTTTGGAGTTCAGTAGCTCTCTAACCCAAGTCAGGTCTATGGTGGCAGAACAGAGTAAATTCCTTCCACCTTTGTGAATCTATAATGTAATTCTAAATTTGTGATCCAAAAAAACCTTTTGAGGTCTCCATTAGTGCCCTAAAATTCAAAATTTTGGCCAAATCCCTATTCTCCACCTAGACATCCTCCCAAGATATGATTTTCCTCCCATTTCCAATCCTCCATTTCAAACCCTCCTTAATGATATTGTTATCCTTAAGAATATTGTTCCAAATTTTGGATCTTGGGGGTAACCATTTGAGGAAATAATTTTATAGAAGTTGTCAAAGTTAAGGTATTTATCCCTCATGACACTTCACCAATATTTATTTTTGAGGGTAAGATTCTAGCCCATTTTAGCTATAAATGCCTTATTTAGGATTGATAGCTTCCTTAACCCAAGACCACCATGATGTTTTAATTTACATATAGTGTCCCAAGTTAACCAGTGCCAATATTTTATTTTTTTCTAATCCAGTCCAAAGAAATGATCTATGAATTATTTCAAGTTTCTCAACCATATTACTTGAGATTTTAAATAGGGGGAAGTAAATAAGAATACCCTGTAAGGAGGAAACCAAGAGCTACAATTAACCAACACTACTTAAAAACTTTCCTTTCTAAATAGCCAATTTCTTCTACAGTCTCTCTAGTATAGTGTTCTAATAGGTTGGAATAACATCCTAGAATATTCTTAATTTTAGTTTGCAGATCTATCTTACTATTAAAAAGTTATATCCTAATCTTCTCGTAATTGATATGTTGACCTGATACTTTAGCATAATCTAGAAGAAAATTATAACATTCCATATCTTCCAAGATAGATGCTTTCCTAAATAGAATGGTATCATCAACAAATTGTAGCAAAATAGAGGGTTGTAAGGTAGTAGCCAGTTTCACTCCCTATAACTTCTCAAAACTAATGATATTAAGAAAATTCCTCCCAAGAAATTCAAAAATAATTATTAAAAGATAAGGTGATGAGGAGTCACCTTATCTAATACCCTATTAGGTTTGAAGAAACCCCTAGAGACCCCATTCACTTAAATTGAAAATCGGATAGTTTAAACACACTCAAAATATTTTGAACTAATAAATGGGTAACATAATACTTTAAAATAATCTATAGAACATTTTTATATTTTTGAATACTCAACATCCTTGTTTACTTTGTTTTGATTGAGACACAAAGAAAATTCTAATTGAAGAAACAAGACCTAGAAAACATCTTTATAATATTGCTAGAGAACTCACCAAGGTCCTAAGTGATCTTTGTAGTGAATTTTCTTTTGTTCATAAAAATATTTTGATCAACTTTCGTAAGTGGGTGAAGTTCACTAGGAGGGTGGAGGATACATTCTATACTTACATTTTATAATTAGTGAATAGAAGCTTGTCAAAATAACCAAACCCCATTCTTTTAACCTACATGGTTAGTAAAAAAGGATTTCAACTAAATTTTTAAAATATGAACACTTTGATAATACTAAAATTAAAGAAAAGAAGAATTATTACCCTCGAAAAGAAAAGAGGAATAACCAAATGAGAGTATCACATATTGTAAAAGATGGATATACTATGTAGAAGTTTCAAAGAGAAAAATTAGATTGAAAAAATGAACTCTTGGATTAGTTCCAAGAGGCACAACATTGATCCAAAATATTTTTTTCCCAAGAGGGATCAAGAACAAGATAGAGTTGTATGGTGAAAATGTGACCACACTTCTATGAATCATTACATGCAAGGTTTCTCAACAATGAGGCCTCACAAAGTGACTCATAGCTCTCTATGTATGGAGTTGCAAGATGTAGAGTTTCTCTCAGCTAGAGCTATGAAGCTAATGACCTTGCTAGTCAACCACACAATGAGAGATTCAAGGTTGAAGACAAGGGCAAGAGTGCCAATATCTCCAATGAATCCAAATGGAAATGCAATGCAAGTAAGCTAAGAATGAGGATGCAAGCTAGTCTATAAAAATGAAAGTGCAATTTAAGCTATTGAAAGGAAATACAAAGGATTACAACCTTCCTAATTAAGCTATGTGAGATTATCTATTGCATAAGAGAAACTAAGCTATGAAATGAAGCTATGGATGCTATGACAATGCAAGAAATGAAGTCTAAACTATGAAGCAATGAGGAAATCCAAGAAGAGCTTGATGTAGCAATGATCTCCAAAAGCTCCAAATGCACCTAGAAAACTTGCAGCATAACAATAGCATGAAAGAGATGGATACAAATGAAGGAGAGAGCTCTCCTTTTATAAGAAATGAGGTGAAATGGACCATTGAAATTAAGAGGCAAAAGACTTAATCAACGATGGAGAAAAATGGAAGCTTGATCCTTGTGCACAAATATCCTCCAATGAGAAAATAAGAGTTGATTTTTATGTCCATATGAGACAAAAGGTATTTTTTCTCTTTTTATAAAATAAGAATAATACTTTATTTGTGCAACTTAGGATAAGAGGAAAAGGGGGGCTTTTATTTATTTAAAAGGGGAGGGAATTCCTTTTAAATAAATAAAGACTTAGGATAAAATGATTAGCCCATAGAAAATAATCGAATTAATGATAGAGCTAGGATTTGATCAAGAAATTGATAATGTTGAAAATATTGATTATTGATAAAATTGATTCAGGATTGATAAATCAAATAAATGGGGCCCAAAGTCTAGGCGACAATTTTTGGGTGCATACAAGAGTATCTATATAACAAATTATATGATTTTGGTAAAGTAAATGAGAAAGGAAATATGAATACTTTAGAGAAGAGGGGGAAAATAATAGAAAGACCCAAACAAAATTGGGGAGGAGGCAAAGAAATATTCCTTCTAATTATTAGGAAACTGGGAGGAAGGCTTCTATCCATAAATCAAAGAGAATCAAGGAGAGCATTATTACTACATAAGAACTCATAAACCACAACTAACTATAAGTGAAATATCAATATATTTGGAAGTTATGATAATTATTTTAATGCTCAGAATGAATCAAAATACATAATCATTCAAAGTTTTGTCAAAAAGATTTTGGAAATTTAATAAATAAATGTGATATGTATAGCTAGATTGTGGCAAGAATAACATTAATTATGTTATATATGACATTTATATGGTGTAGTAGATATAAACCAGTTATTTTGGGTCATCTCCAAGGTATATATAAGAGGCAATGGATAGTTTACTATTATTCAAAGATAGAAAAGATAAAATTTTGGAAGTCCAATTTCATAATAACTTTGTAAATGATATTGTAAATGGAAATAGATTTGTATAGATGAGATGAAATTATTGAGAAAGGAATGGAGATTTAAATAATAGATAATAAGATGTTGGGGAAAGCTTATTTACCTTGTATTATGGGAGCTTCACTGATGGGGTAATATCATATCATGTGCATTCATATTGGGGGGTTTAAAATAGGCAAAAAATAGTGTAATATATTGCCTATTCAGAGGGGGGGGTTATATAGGTGTTAACTAAGAAATTGAGAATCACACAAGATCAAATCCAAACACAAATCTCAAACATCATGCAAACTTAATCCTAATAACACCGTTAAAACCATCAAGATGAAGTACATATAAACATATTAAAACTAATCCAAATATCCCTCCCTTGATGAAGCTTCAATGTTCTACTAACACCGTTAAAACCATCAAGATGAAGTACATATTAACATATTAAAACTAATCCAAATATCCCTCCCTTGATGAAGCTTCAATGTTCTTTCTTTCTTCTCCAATTTGATGTTTCTCTTATGAGGAAAAAATGCACCTATAAAATGAAAGAAATTATTTATAGAATGATGACAAGAATACTCAAAATGTGTAGTTACAAGAATGAGGAAATACAATCCAATTTATAGATTTTTGGAACTAGAATAGATGGTCAAGATTAAGAATAAATCAATGGTTAGGATCAAATTTGAAAATTAAAAAATGGAAAATGATAAACTTATGAAAAATTTTAGTTGTGCATTTGGAAACTAACACAATTATGACAAATTGAGTTGCATATGGAAATGAAAAATAAATGCACAGATTAAGGGGAGAAATTAAGAGAAATGCATAAGGGAAGGTGTAAGGAGTGAAATGATGGATGAAGGCTAAATTCGTGGGATTGGAAGCCAAATTAGTGGGAATTAGAAATGAGGGAATTTAAATAATTTGAAATTATTAATTCTCCACATTTGGAATAAAAAGGAAATTAATTAATTGTGGGATAATGGGTAAGGGGGGTAAATAAATAAAATTCATTTACCATGACATAGGACTTTAGAATAAAGAGGATTAATTAATGGTTGTTTGCCCCTATAGATGATTAATTAATTGACAAGATTATATGATTAAGGGTGAAATTGACAGGATTAAAGGATGAATATTAATGAAGAAAGGCACAATGCCAAAAAATAATCAAAATCTTATGTGCAACATAGAAGAATAGTTAGGATAGTGGTGAAATAATATTTTGAAAGTAACACCAACATGTTAAAAAGTGGCACCATAGTTGTTAACCATTTTTTAGCATCTACATTTTGCCCCTCTTTGAGGTAATGTGATTTTGAGTGTTGTTTTGAAGAAAAAATTAAAAGATCATTCCCTAGATGGATTGAGAGGATGGAAGTAAGACACACCCTTGAAACATTAGGCAAAATTTGACATGAGGACAATTTTTAGGAAATGATTGCTAGGAATAATGGAAGAAGAGTTAGTGGAAAGAAGAAATTAGATTGGGAAGAGTTAATAATGATGAAACCTTACTTTCTTAGGTGCAGTTTATCTTTAGAGATTTTTAATTAATAAGGAAAAATAGGCGTGTTGCATTATAACATTAAAATCTAGGGTGAAAATGCAATCCCTTTGTGTAAAAAAAATACATTGAAAATAAGGAGTGTTTCCATCCATCTTGAATCATTAGACATACTTACCCCTAAACTTCATGAAAACACACTACAAATAGAAGACAAAAACCAAAAGGACCATGAACCATCTCGACCACTTTAATCACTTGTGGATATCCTTGAGTAGCATAGGAACATGACCAAAAATAAATCAATAAAAGATAAGACTCACTAAACCAAGAAAGTGAACAACTATTCAAATCTTTTTGTCAAAGTTGATAGTTTGTTTGATTGGAAAATATCTAATTTCATGAATAAAGTACCCCATCTAAGATAGATAGCATCTAGTTTTGAGTATACAAGATCCTATATAAGATAAATGATAGGTTGATCAATGACCGATAATGTTGATTGATTAATAGAACACGTTTGATTTGATTATTTGTTACCATGATTAGATGGTTTATCTATCGATGCATGATTTATTAAGCACAATGTTTGATGTATTTTTTAGATTTTATTTGCTTTAATGTTTGTCTTATTGCAAGGGATAATTTATGAATGAAATAAAAATGACTAATTATTTTCATATTTTGATTGTTTTTCAATTTTTAGAGATATTGAATTTTTTTTCTTTTTAAAGGATATTTTACATTTAAAAAATAAAATTACAGGACTTTATTTGTAGTTTTGGGATTTTTTTCAAGACATTTTGTAATTTTTAAGGGTTTTCTTAGGACTTTGTTTGATATTTAGAGTTTTCAAGATATTAATGTATAATAAATATTATTTAATTGTTGTCATGTCTAACAAGGTGGGAACATGGATGAATGGATTGGTAGATAGAGGACGTTGGAACTATTCTCATCACTAAGTACTATCTAGGTGATGGGATAATTTTTTTGCCAAGCTAAGGGTTTGTACATGAAAAATAGCATAGTGTTATGGTGTATTGATTGGAATGTATTTCATAGGAATGGACATGTCAAGAGGTTTTTGAAAAATATGATGTTCATTTTATGTCCTTATTTTATACCAAGATCAAGAGATGGATTTAGATAGGAAAATGATATGATATGGAAGGGATAAGAAAGATAAAGAATGAAAAAGATAAGGGATGTTGATAGAAGGTTGTGATAAGATATATTCTGTGAACTAAAGGGATGCGGATAAGATAAGGGATATGGAATAAAGGGATGTGAGCAATGCAAAGTAGATATTATGCAAATGATTAGCAAGATCCTTAGCCTTTTCAAGATCAAAGATAGGAAAGGGAAAATGAGTGTCCATAAGATAAGGGATATGAGGGACATAGGATAATGGAGGAAAGGAGAGGGGTATGATATGATGGGAAAACATGGATGAAACCTAACCGCAAGTACGAAAAAAATAGGTTCATAGATTACACATGATGCCTGTTTGCTAGGTTTTCATCATGGTACTTTTCAAAAGTACATGTTTGTCAAGTTTTCACTAATGGAAAAATTATTTATCTTTACTTTTTTAATGTCACAAGACATTTTTTTGCTAAGTTTTCATCAAGGCAATGATTTTTTATTCTTTTTTTCCTTTTCTTTTCTTTTTGAATTTTTAATCTTTCACATTTTTTAGAAGATAATGGATCTATGATAGGACATGAATGAAGGAATCAAGTGTCTTATTTTTTTGGATGGTATTATTGAAGGACATGTAATAATGGATTGTAGTTTTGAGGGTATGAACAAAGAATTTGGCAGGGTATAAAGGGATATGAAATGGATGATTGGATAGGAGAGGATGATGAAATGAGTTTAGGAAGACTTGCATTTGAGTGGATGAGAATGTAGAAAACAAAAACATTGGAATACACCTTGAGGGGTAGTGGATTGATGGAGGAAAATGAGATTTTGGATTTGAAAGAGGAATGGATATGGATTTTGGGATATAAGGACCCAAAATAGATTTGGAAGTGTTAGGGTCAGTTAGAGTCGCTATGATAAGAAAAAGTGCCCTTGTCCCCTTTTCTTTGTTCATTCCTTTAAGTCTAGTCCAATGTCTTACCTTGGTCAATTTCTCATCATCATGTTCTCCAAGTTCGCCTAGCCTTCAATGTTCACGATATAAATCCCCGAACTTGTATAATTCAAAGTCATTTTTCCTTGTTTGAGTTTTTCCAAACTATTTCCTTCTCATGAACCACTTCAAACCTCTTTGAACTTTGGTTCAAAGTAGCTCAAAGTAGTTCAATCAAAGATTATGTTACTGATGTTGGAAATGCAGGTGGGTCCCTCATCTATGTCATCTTTTGGTAGTGAACCACTTTGAACCTCTTTGAACCTTGGTTCAAAGTAGTTCAAAGCAGTTCAAGAGGAGGTGGCGGCATAATCAAGAAGTGATGTGACAACTCAAGTTGTGAATGTAGTAACCAGGTGTCCGAGTGGTTATTAAATGTGGGAGTACAAATAGTTTTGAAATTACAGGAACCATGAGTTAACTGCGAAGTGAAGATTTGAATTGTGATGAAAGGAATCATAAGCACGAGTGAAGGATACCACTTAAAGAGAATTAATGACATTTTTAAAGGTTGCGGATTTTAGTGATATTTAGTTGTCAAATCATCATCGCTCACCTCATTCTAATTAATGCTACCACTTAATGCTCTTTAGGTTGAGCCTTGATGGTATGATTTCCCAAAATATAAATATTCCTATAAGCTTTCGTCCTCCTATTTTGAAAACGTGGAATCTCAGCTGTGAAAAAATGGAGTTATTTTCTTGAGTCTACAGAATACAGGTAGCCACTGAAAGCTTCTCTTTTATTTCTTGTTCCCGTATGATAATATTTTCCAAGGAGGAGGGGGTGCTTTTTGTTTGTTTCCAAATAGAAAAGATGAAGTCTAGTATGCACTTTTTTGGAAACCTCACGAACATGGTGTGTCGTGCTCCTGTCATTACGGACACAAACCTGTTAGGATTTGAGGTAGAAAAGATGGTGGGTAACCTCACAAAACATGCAACGGAGGAATATAGTTTAGAGTTTTTGTCAAGTGGGTTGTTGGAGGCTGCTTCTTTCCCTCCGTTAGTAGTGAGTCCAGAGTTAGTTCAACAATGTATAAATTGGTATGACTTTAAGTCCAAATGTATTATGGATGCTGGAGGTCAGACCCTCTTGTCTATGACTCGAGAGACTATGATGTCCATGTTCAAGATTCCAGACAAAACCTTTGCTAGTTTCACCCCCACCCAGTCACTTGCTCAATTCCTAGAAAATATTGATAAGAATCGCAGCCATATGGCCCATAAATGGACCAAAACTTTCTATAAAGGTGGATCTCGGTTACCCAAAATCATGACTAAGGACCATATGAAACCACATATCCATGATATCATGGTTTTACTTCACCGAGTCAAAGGTTCAGATAAGGTTCTTCTTTTCAAAGATTGGATGTTCTACTTCATTGAGTTAGTTTTGGAAGGCAGACAACATCTTGACTGGGTGGAAATTATTGCCAGTTCATTGCGAGATCAGCTCAAACAAGCGCAAATGATAAAGAAGGAGTTTTATATGTCTTCTTATTTAATTTATTGTATTTCATGCACCCAAGAGCTAGGGGCTATTCCACATGAACCATGGAGTGAAGACATGAATGTTTATGAATATTGGCCCCTGTTAAGAAAAGAAAAGGTCCTTGAAGATTATATGAGAGTCCATGATGTGTTCCTTGGAAAATTATGTTGTTAGCTATCAAGAACCCCTAACCAGAGAATAACATTGGAAGCCCAGAAGTTGGTTCAAACTTATGAGAGTTTTTACATTCAATTTTCGCATTTTACTTATATTCAGATAGGGGGTCTTAATGAAGAACCTCTCAGGATTCCTAGATTTTCTCTTGATTGTTTCATATTGGTTGAAGTCTGTAGACAATTGTTCATGGTGATTAAAAATAGTTTTCCAGAAGAGAAATGGGTTCCTATGTTTCTGATTAAATTGGGAAACTTAGTTTGCAATAATATGATCGATGCCTCAATAATAGGCAGTAATCTGGTAAGTTTTCACATGAAATTCTATGATCCTAGAAGAGGCTTCGACAACAAAGGCTTGCTAGGCAGGTTTTGAGCCTAGGCAGTTATCCATCCCCAAATTTGCACATTAAAGATTTATGTGAAGATTTGGGAGATGAAAAAGCAGTCAAAAAAATGGACCATTCTAGACTTCTAATTCCATAGATTGAACTCTTGTAGTTAAAATTTGATATTAATGGAATAGATGAGGATGCCTCTGATTTTACAGATTTGGAAAGTGATATTTTAGGAATAGGAAACTCTCTGGATATAGATTGGGTAAGGGAAGAAGAATATGACACAAAGTTGAGAGCCAGAACCATTCTTGAGGTCACAAAAGCTTGGTTGGAAAAGAAACGGCAAGAAAAAATAAAGAGCCCCCCTCCTATGAAACACAATGTAGACTCTGCTTCAATGGATGTGAATCAAGGTTTACCTAATGTATCTTCTTTGACTACGAATGTAGGTAGAATCTCATCTTATAAGAGGAAAATAATGCCCGGTGGACATCCTACTGCACCCCGGATGAGGCCTAGAACTAGATCCAAAAGTCGTGCATAGATGGCATCCCCAGGTTCTGAGTATATCGACATCGAGATCAATGATGAAGATACTTCATTTTCACCCGAGCACTAGGAGAATGATCAGGGAATGCCTATCAAAAATCATAAGGTTCAACAAGATAATGTGACTCCTCCTAAGACAACAGATAAAAAAATGGTTTCAGGTTCAATACCCCCATGGCTCACTGACTCAGTGAATAGGAAAAGGATTTTTAAGCCTATCTCCCTACCAGTAAAGGAGATTATCATGAAATATGCCACCTGCACTCCCAAAGCTAAGAATATGAAGATTAATGCAAGGTTGTCTACTAATCCTTCAACCAGTAAAGTAACTATAGAGATTGCCACCTTTAAACCCAAGGAAGGAGTGCAAGAGCCTGAAGCTGAAGATTTCAAAGTTACCAAAATGGAGCTGGGCATTTTAAATAGGGATTCTAGGGACCACCTTTTCAAGTTCTCTACTGATCATATGCTAGGTTAGTCATAGAAGGATGGAAAGGAAAAAAGAAAACTAAAGCAGCTGGTAATTACTATGGCTAAGTTCATTACCTCACTGAGTGATGTTGGAGCTTTAACACTGGCTCAGTCCCCACAGGATTTCGATCCAAACTCAATCGAGAGAAAATGGATATTGAAGCAAATGCAGCGGGGTAAGTTTCTGATGGAGGCTATGAAATCTTGGGTTGATGGTATCATTGATGAAGGAAGCACCTTCATTCAAGGGTTTGTATCTACCTTTATGGATGGTGAAGCTTTTCTAGGCAAAATAAAAACTCTTGTTCCTACCTGGGAGTTAGAAGAATACAAGTGTGTGGCTATCTGTACTCAAATTTAGGAGATAGAAACTTATGGGGTAGCCCAATTTCTAGGAGAGAATCCCATGAAACTAGTTGATCCATGTATGTGGTTTATTTTAAAATAGAATATTGGATGGAAAGGTTCACTATTCAAAGCTACAATTACACAGGTTTGGGAAATAGAGGAGAAGGTTAAGGACATGCACACCAATGCTCTGAAGGACATTAAGATAGTAAACCCATCAAGAATTTTGCAAATCGATGAGGGAAATTGGGATGCTGACACCATGATTAAAGTCTTTGTGGATACCATGAGCACCTTGAAGGAAACCGAAAGGCCAACTATTCAAGATTTCACCAAGATAGCTAACATGGAATCTATGTTGCTTTTGAACACATGACAACTACCTAAGCAATTTCAGAGAATCTGGGAACTGAAATGGGAAAAGAACATGTGTCGGGAAAAATTGACTGGATTAAAGAATTTACACCTGTAGCCCACTCAAGAATTAGTGAATGCATTCAAGACTTGGAAGTTGGTTAAAACTGCCACATTAGAGGATCAATGAACAAAGATGGTATATTTCTAGGTGACTTTCTAAATTTTTCTGGTTTAAAGACATGTGCTATAAAAAATTTGGTCTAAATGTGTAACTGGTTTTAAACTATTTCTGTTGTGTGTCCAAGAGGCCAGGTTTTTTTGGAGACTCTCTTGGATCTCAAACTATAAATGCTAGAGCATTGAACTTTTAAGGGTTAGAAATTTCTGATAGGAGTAGTTTTAGATACTACTTAGTTTATTTTGATTAAGTAAAAAATATTTATCAGAAGGAACAATAATTGTCTTTTTTTGGGTTTTTTACTTTGATCAAATCTAGCATTAATATATAAGTGCTTAAGTTTGGTTTGAATCTTTGAATTGAAACCTATGGTGTATTGATTACTTTGTGAATTAGTATGCCTTATTCTCCACATGAATTGTTTATGCATAGCTATTATTCAACTTCCCAGATAATTGTTTTTCTTAGTTATTTACTGTAATTCTGTTTCTTTTTAGAAGATTAACAGAACTCTTCTTCCTTGTAGTTTTTACCTAGCATCTTATATTCTCAAAAATACCTTGGTACCAAAGAGTACCAGAGTGATCCTTCTACACTTTTTAGTCAAAAGTGTATGTATTTTTTTCTATGTTAAAAATTCATTGAATTTCTAAGAAGGAAGTTGAACCTTGAAAAATTCAGAGGGAAGCAATCTTTGATGCTTACCCAACTGTTGATAGACCATTTGTCTTCAAAGGCATAGAGTACTCATAAAGTTCATTTAAAAATACAAGACAAATATGTTCACCAACAGATTTTTGGCGACTCTACCGAGGGGAGTCCAGTTGTAAAACACTAGATTCCTAATTGTTATAATGCTTCAAAATGGTGTTGCCACATAATGATGTGTTTCATGTGCTTCTACCCAATTTAGGCTTTGAAGATACACAAGAAGACTTAATATCAAACCTAGCTGCAGCAGCATGGAAACATTGGCGTAGCAATCAGTAGTTTCAGCAAGTCTTAGAAGTTCTCAAGAGAGAAGAAGAAATAGCCAAATGCCTAAGGTGTATACCTATTGTTTAAGAAGCGGTTGTAGTAAATAGGCTGGCACATTCTCCTGCAAAGAATTAAGAATAAACCCAATACTGAAGCTGGTAGAAAAAAGATACACTAGAGGTGATCAGAGTAGAGGATTAGTGGATGAAGATTTTGAAGCTCTAAGAAAACTAAGTTTTGCACCTGATCGTGATACCCCCAAGAAAAGGAAAACTCAAACCTTTAGCAGACCCTCCTCACGTCCATCTAGCCCCGCTATTCCACCCACCATTCAAGTTGTCATATCCCTAGGTACTGTGATACCTACTATTCTTAATATCCAACCTTTGAACTTATAGTTTCCCAACATGGCCGCCAATCAACCTTGGGGTTAGAATATCGACCCATTAAATTTAGGGGCTAATCCTGCTGGCGATCTTCCCAAAGGTGCTAATCAAGTCTTGCCTAAGTTCAGTGGAGATGGAAAGACAACTACTAATGATAAGACAACTACTGATGATCATCTTAGTGCTTTCCATATGGCATGTGGTATTATCAGTGTCCCTACTCAAGAGGTAGTAGTCAAGCTTTTTGTCAGAACTTTAGTTGATACTACAGCCGACTGGTTCAGTCATTTGCCTAATGGTTCAATCACTAGTTGGAATGATATGAGAGTTGGTTTTGAAGCAAGGTTCAAGACTCTTGATAATGAAATTTTATTATTTCTTCAACTCAGTCAGTTAAAAAAGGAAATACATGAACCTATGCAGGAATTTGTGTCCAAGTTTAACATAATTTTGCAACGAATACCTGCAAATTCTGCACCAAGTGATGAGAATAAGAAAATCTTCTTCCTGAATGTAGTGCCGCCTGATAGAAGTTTTTATCTATTGAAGGATGGAGTGGCTAATTTGGTTGTAGCACAAAGACAAGCCATTTAGCTTGAGGATACATTTATTACAGTCGGTAAATGGAAGAGGGAGGTTCAAGCATCATGAAGCTCCTCTTCTACTCCAACTGATCCTCTAATACCAAGATTAATGAATGATATGGAAATGCTTAAAAGGAAACAAAATAAAGCCAGTACTTCATATCAATCTCCTTATCAGGATGTGAGTCGAAGGTAGTATAATCAGCCTCATGGGAAAACTCTTCTCCTAGCTAGCTCACAACCTAGGTTGCAAATAGAGTTTGCACCAAAAGAAATAATGTGTTCCTTTCACCTAACAACTGATCATGATGGACAGACATGCCCTGACTAGTTGAGGTGTCTTCAAATAAATGCAATGAAGGATGCCATTGGTATAGAAGAGCTTCATGAAGAGAAAGATTCAACTAATGTTGGGCTCTCTAGTTATTTCTTTCTAGAATATGAGCTAGACTTTGACCGAGGTGGGAGCATTTTGGCAACTCTTCAAGATCCATCATGCACCATCCTAACAAGAAATCAAAGGATGCAAAAAGTTTACTCCTAACACTAGTGTTGCTAATACTTTCGCAAATAGAAAAGAAACCGGAGGTGGCACGACCCCTATGCATCCAACGAGTTCAGAAGTAAAAATCCTGCCAAGAGGTAGTTCAATCACTCCCTTTCCTTTTGACTTTGAGGAATTTTGTAGAAAAACTACTATTTCAATTTCCCTTGCTGAGTATTTGAGAATGAACCCTAAATAACTTGATAAACCGATGAAATATGTTAAAGGAGAGTCAAGTCTGAGTTCCCAATCAGATAAATCCCTTATAGGTGAAACAACTACAACTGAAGAGCCTCTTTTTTTGTGCCCAAAGACACTCTACAAACACTAGAAGATTGTCCTTTTGTTAATTCCATTGAAAGTGAGATAGAAGAAAAGAAACCTAATCCTTTTTACATTTCCTTGTTGTTGAATGGACAAAAACTCAGCAATTGCATCATTGATTTTGGTGCATCAGATAATATCATGCCCACCTCAATTGCTAGAGCCTTAGGTCTCAACCTAACCAAGAATTTTGGCCGGTGTTATTCTATGGATGGAAAGCAAGTACCATTGATGGGTCAAGTCAAATATGCCAAAGTTTTCCTTGCAGCTTACCCTGATAAGCATTTAAAATTAACCATCTTGGTGGTAGATATTCCAGCCAGCTATGACATGCTACTCAGTAGAACCTTCTATAAATATTTGGGGGGAGATATTAAGATGGATTGGTTTGAAGAAATTATTCCAGTCGGTAAAAAGAAAATAAAACTTGAACCGGAGCCTAAGAATAAATATACAGTGGTACCCTCAGACAATCCCAAATCTCAGATTTTGTATGAGGAATGTCATTTTGGTAATTATGTTATTCTATCCGATATGAAGAATGAGTGTACTACTTCCTTTTCAAATAAAGATGACTTTTGGAAGATGGAGTGTGATGGAAACTGCTCAAATTTAGGATCGAGAGCAGGGGTAGTACTTTTTCCCCCTGATGAAGAATGCATTCCTTTCTCTTTTCAATTAGATTTTAGGAATACTAACAATACTGCTAAATACAAAGCCTTGCTGCTAGGACTTGAAGAGGTGAAGTTGAGAGGAGTAAAGAAATTAGTTGCAAGAGGGGACGTTGAATTCTTTGTGAAGTAGGTAAGAGGGAGGTTCTTTGTAAAAAATGAGAAATTAAAGCACTATAGGAATTTGGTATGGGATTAACTTGATTTCTTTGATGCTTTCTCCATAGAATTTATACCAAGGAGTCAAAATACTAGAGCATATTCCTTAGCAATTTTGGCCTCATTATTGTTACCTCATCGTGACTTTAAAATAAAAAAGTATCAAATTGAAATGAACTATAGGCTGAAAATACTAGATAATGTGGAGCATTGGCATGTATTTGATAATTATTCTTAGCTTAGAGATTTTCTGTAATGTGCTACAAGTTTTTCTGATGTATATTTTGAAGGGTCTAGCAGTGAAAGAAGGGAAGTCTATCAGGATTCAGCAAGGAATGATGGAATTATTCAACTCAAAGGAAATAAAATTCCTTAAGGCCCAGTTTCTCTGGAACATCTTTTCAAAAGAAAAGATGATAGTACAATTAAAGAAAAGGTATCTCATGCACATAATTCTAAAGAATATGAGAAAATTGATATAGGAGACGATGGTGATCCTAAATGGATTTCTATTGGTCAGACATGCAGCCCGTTGGAAAGGGAGGATCTAAAAAAGTTACTCATAGAATAAAAAGATGTTTTTGCCTGGGGATATAAGGATCATAATAATTTCAGAGGTGGCCAATTTAGACACCAAATTCCATTGAAGCCAAGTGCTACCCCTTTTCATCAAAAACTAATGAACTATAATTTGAAGGTATCTGAGGTGATATTGAAGGAAGTGGAGAAAATGTTGCAAGCTAGAATCATATATCCCATACATCATTCAACCTAGATTGCTAATATAGTTCCTGTGAGGAAAAACAATGGAGAAATCAGAATCCATGTAGATTTTTGTAACTTGAACCAGGCTAGTTTAAAGGACAATTATGCATTTCCTATAATGTAACATGTTCTCCAAGCTATATCAAGTTCTGAAGTGATGTCTATGTTGGATGACTATTCTGGGTACAACCAAATTAGTGTGGTAGAGAGTGACCAACACAAAATAGCTTTTATAACTCCTTGGAGAACTTATGCCTACCACCGGATACCATTTGGATTGATTAATGCTGGTACAACTTTCCAGAGGGTGATGAATTCTTCTTTTGAGGATCTTCAGAATAAAATCATAGTGGTGTACTTAGATGATCTCACCATCTTTTAAAAAAAAATGAGTCATCATTTAAGAGATCTTGAAACAATGTTACAGAGATGTAGAAGCCATGGCATATCCTTGAACCCTAAAAAGTCAACTTTATTTGTTGAAGAAGGAAAATTATTGGGCCATATTATTGCAAAAGATGGTGTCAATATCGATCCTAAGAGGGTCAAAGCGATTCAACAACTCAGTCTACCTTTAAGAAGAAGTGGTTTGAAGTCTTTTTTCGGCCAGGTGAATTTTTTGCATGTATTTATTCCTGAATTTTTAGAAATTACTAGGCATATGGTAGATATGTTGAGTGAAAAGGTTCTTTTCAAATGGAATGAAGAAGGACATAAGGCCTTCAATGATATTAATCTAGCAATATCTCAGGCGCCTGTGTTGACAAGCCCCAATTTTAAGGACTTTATCATTTATTGTTATGCTTCAGAGCATACGTTGTTTGGCATTTTGACACAAAAGGATGAAAAAGGGCAAGAGGCACCTATTTCTTTTATGATCACACCTTTAAAAAGACATGACCTCAAGTATTCCGAGATTGAAAAACATGCCTTCACTATAGTAAAGGCAGTAAAACAATTCAGGTACTATATGCTTCATTCTCATTGTACTGTCTATGTTCCTAAAACTGTAGTAAAAAGTATTTTGACTCAAAAAGAGATAGGCATGAATAAAAGGGTAGTATGGATAGAAAAAAATCAAGAATATGATTTGAATATTAAGCCAACTAATTTGGTGAGAGGGAAGGGCTTATGTAAGTTAATAGCTGAAAATGGTAAGACATCAGAAGAAATTGATGAAGTTCCCATGGCATTGTTGGTTAGTTTAACTGATCCCTGGTTCTTAGATATGACATATTTTCTTACCTATGGTGAATGTCCTGGACACTTGAATCCTAAAGAAAGGTGTAATTTGAAGTTGAAGGCATCCAAGTATGTAGTTTCTCAAGATATATTTTATAAGAGGGGTGTAGACGGAACCTTCCTCAAATGTGTAGATGTCGCACAATAGAAGGAGCTATTGAAGACTTTTCATGATGAAGCCTGTGGAGGACATTTCTCTTCCACTATGATGGCATTCAAGATTCTTCAGAATCATTTTTATTGGCTTGGAATGTTCAAAGATGCATACCATTATGTTCAAAATTGTGAAAAATGCCAATTGTTCGTTGGATAGCCCCAACTGGCTGCCCTGCCCCTTAGGCCTATAATCATTGATGAACCTTTCAAGAAGTGGGGAATAGACTTCATTGGACCTTTGAACCCCCTATCTAGTGTCGAACATGTTTATATTCTTATCACCGCTGATTATTTCACTAAGTGGGTAGAGGTAGTCCCCACTAAGAAGGCAAATTCTGAGGTTGTATGTGAGTTCCTTTTGAATCATATTTCTCCAATTTGGGATATCAGTTAAAATAGTGGCAGACAATGCTACATATTTTTTTTCAGAAGAAATATCAGCATTTTGTTATGAATGTGGTATATCTTTAGCCCACTCCTTGGTCTATTTTCTGTAAGGAAATGGTCAAGCGGAATCTAGTAATAAGAATCTTGTTGCTCTAATAAAAAAATTGCTAGATGATAATCCCCGTGGTTGGCACAAGAAGTTGTATGAAGCTTTATGGGCTGAAAGAACCACTTTGAAGTGATCAATAGGGATGGCACATTTTTAACTGGTCTATGGGATAGGAGCTCATGTGTCACTACCTTTAGAGCTTTCCTTATCCAAGCTCCAAATTGTTATTGAGGAACAATATTTCAAGGATCCTTTGGTGAAGCGTATCATGTACCTGAAAAAATTAGAAGAAGACAGGAATGACTTTGTGGATCACATTACACAGCATCAACTAAAGGTCAAGAAAATTTTTGACATGCGGGCTCATCCCTGTAAATTCATGGAGGGTGATGAGGTACTCTTATGGGATAAAAGGAGGGCACCTAAAGGATCTCATGGGAAGTTCGAGTCTTTGTGGAAGGCCCGTTAATTATTTTAGAAGCTCTTGGTTCAAATGCTTTTCACTTGTCCTATCCAGATGGTGTGAATCTTCCTTTCACTTATAATGGATAGGACCTCAAGTTGTTCAAGCTTTGATGTAGTAATTGGTTCCTACCCTTGTACATAATAGGTAGTTTTCCTTGCTTTCCTTTTTGGTGTGTCTGTGTGTGTAATTTATTTCCCTTGAGGCTTTAGTTTTGTGAAAATAGTTTTTCAGAGTTCTCTACACATTTGGCAATATGCAATCCCCAGCCAGAGCTGATGTTAGGGTTAGTTAGAGTCGCCATGATAAGAAAAAGTTCCCTTGTCCCCTTTTCTTTTTTTGTTCCTTTAAGTCTAGTCCAGCTTCTTACCTTGGTCGGTTTCTCATCATCATGTTCTCCAAGTTCACCTAGCCTTCAATGTTCATGATATAAATCCTTGAACTTGTATAGTTCAAAGTCGATTTTCCTTGTTTGAGTTTTCCCAAACTGTTTCCTTCTCATGAACCACTTTGAACCTCTTTGAACTCCGGTTCAAATTAGTTCAAAGTAGTTCAATCAAATATTATGTTACTGATGTTGGAAATGTAGGTGGGTCCCTCATCTACATCATCTTTTGGTAGCAAACCACTTTGAACCTCTTTGAACCTTGGTTTGAAGTAGTTCAAGAGGAGGTGGTGAGAGTATCAAGAAGTGATGTGACAGCTCAAGGTGTGAATGTAGTAACCGGGTGTCAGAGTGGCTATTAAATGTGGGAGTATAGACAGTTTTGAAATGAAAGGAACCATGAGTTAACTGTGAAGTGAAGATTTGAATTGTGATGAAAGGAATCATAAGCATGAGTGAAGGATTCCACTTAAAGAGAATTAATGAAATTTTTTTAAGTCTACAGATTTTAGTGATATTTAGTTGATAAGTAGGAGATATTTTCCATAGCAAGTCAAATTGTGATATTGCTATCAGGATTCAACTATGTAGTCAAATCATCATCTTTCACCTCATTCTAATTAATGCTACCACTTAATGCTCTTTAGGTCGAGCCTTGATGGTATGGTTTCCCAAAATATAAATATTCCTGTAAGCTTTCTTCCTCCTATTTTGAAAAAGTGGAATCTTGGATACAAAAAAATGGAGTTATTTTCTTGAGTCTGTGGAATACAAGTAGCCACTGAAAGCTTCTCTTTTATTTCTTGTTCCTGTTTGATAATATTTTCCAAGGAGGGGGGGGGTGCTTTTTGTTTGTTTCCAAATAGAAAAGATGAAGTCTAGTATGCACTTTATTGGAAACCTCACGAACATGGTGTGTTGTGCTCCTATCATTATGGACACAGACATGTTAGGAGTTGAGGTAGAAAACATGGAGGGTAACCTCACAAAACATGCAACAGAGGGATATAGTTTAGATTTTTTGTCAAGTGGGTTGTTGGAGGCTGCTGCTTTGCCTCCGTTAGTAGTGAGTCTGGGGTTATTTCAGTAATGTATAAATTGGTATGACTTTAAGTCCAAATGTATTATGGATGCTAGTGGTTAGACCCTCTTGTCTGTGACGCGAGAGACTATGATGTCTGTGTTCAAGATTCCGGATGAAAACTTTTCTAGTTTCACCCCCACTTAGTCACTCGCTCAATTCCTAGAAAATGTTGATAAGAATCATAGCCATATGGCCTGTAAATGGACCAAAAATTTCTATAAAGGTGGATCCCGGTTGCCCAAAATCCTGACTAAGGACCATATGAAACCACATATCCATGATATCATGGTTTTGCTTCACCGAGTCAAAGGTTCAGATAAGGTTCTTCTTTTCGAAGATTGGATGTTCCACTTCACTGAGTTAGTTCTGGAAGGTAGAAAACATCTTAACTGGGCAAAAATTATTGCAAGTTCATTGTGAGATCAGCTCAAACAAGCCTCAATGATAAAGGAGTTTTATATGTCTTCTTATTTAATTTATTGTCTTGCATGCACCCAAGACCTAGGGGCTATTCCGCATGAACCATGGAGTGAAGACCTGAATGTTTATGAATATTGCCCCCTGTTAAGAAAAGACAAGGTCCTTTTAGATTATAGGAGAGTCCATGATGTGTTCCTTGGAAAATTATTTTGTCAGCTGTTACAAACCCCTAACCAAAGAATAACATTGGAAGCCCATAAGTTGGTTCAAACTTATGGGAGTTTTTACATTCAATTTCTGCATTTTACTTATATTTGGATAGGGGGTTTTGATGAAGAACCTCTCAGGCTTCCTAGATTTTCTCTTGATTATTTCATATTGGCTGAAGTTTGCAGACAGTTGTTCATGGTGATTAAAAATAGTTTATCAAAAGAGAAATGGGCTCCCATGTTTCTGATTAAATTGGGAAACTTAGTTTGCAACAATATGATTGATGTCTCAATAGTAGGCAGTAATCTGGTAAGTTTTCACATGAAATTCTATGATCCTAGAAGAGGCTACGACAAAAAAGGCTTTGCTAGGTAGGTTCTGAGCCTAGGCAGTTATCCATCCCCAAATTCACACATTGAAGATTTATGGGAAGATTTGGGAGATGAAAAAGCAGTTAGAAAAAGGGACCATTCTAGACTTCTAATTCCACAGATTGAACTCTTGTAGTTAAAATTTGATATTAATGGAATAGATGAGGATGCCTCCAATTTTACAGATTTAGAAAGTGATATTTCAAGAATAGGAAATTCCCTCGATATAGATTGGGTAAGGGAAGAAGAAGATGACATAAAGTTGAGAGCCAGAACCATTCTTGAGGTCACATAAGGTTGGTTGGAAAAGAAAAGGTGGGAGAAAACAAAGAGCCCCCCTCCTAGGAAACACAATGCATACTCTACTTCAATGGATGTGAATCATGCTTTACCTAATGTATCTTCTTTGACTATGAATGTAGGTAGAATCACATCTTCTAAGAGGAAAATAATGCCTGGTGGACATCCTATTGCACCCCAGATGAGGCCCAGAACTAGATTTGAAAGTCGTGCACAAATGGACTCCCTAGGTTTTGAGTATATCAACATCGAGATCAATGATGAAGGTATTTCATTTTCACCTGAACACTAGGAGAAGGATCAGGGAACGCCTACTAAAAATCCTAAGGTTCAACATGATAATGTGACTCCTAAGACAATAGATAATAGATGTTAATATAATTTAGAACAATAGAGAGGGGGGGTGAATCAGTTGTTCTCAAGTTCAGATGTATAAAAAAACTTTAAAACTCTTCAACAAATCAGATCCAACAACCAATAACTACTCAGTCATTACTGATTGCATAACAGAAACATATAATAGTGCAATCCACTATCCAATAGTATCTAACTTGTAAAACACAAAAATGTTCAAACCAAAACATTCAAACAAGTATTAACACCAAGATTTATAGTGGAAACCCAATTTGGGAAAAACCACTTTGTAACATGTTACTATTATTTTCACTCTTTTGAAGTGAGCTCTATGAAAAGCCAACCTTGTCAAAGGTTACAAACACACTGTCAAGTGTGACCCAGTTAAAGGATTTAAACCACTCTATTAAAAGTGTGCCTTGTTATAGGACTTACATACATCCCATTAGAATGCAACCTTGTTCAAAGGATTTATACAAATGACTATTAGGTCAACCTCTGTTAAAAGGATTTTGACTGATACAATGGTTAGAAAGTAACAGTAGTATTGATCTAAAAAACATACAACTCACTTTGAAAATATCAAATCCAATTCTATACACATATGTTGTCTTACTGACTGTGAACCTTTACCATCTCCATCATTGATCTGCTCGGAAATATCTTTAAGTAATCACAACGCTTCTCCTTCAGCCTTTTTTGCTTAGATAGTCAATAACATCAACAATACTTCTAGCATCCTCTTCTCTCTACAACATCATACTTAGGTTTCCTTAATACTTCCTCAATTAGGTCAATACATCTTTTTCCACTTAATCTCCTTCGTAGATCTTAGGGTTAGGTCAGATTCATCGAATCCTTCCAACTTTATGTTCTTCGACTATCCTTCGAGAACTATCTCAAATCTCTCAATAGATTCACAATAAAACATTTTACAGTGCATTAAATGCTTTCATAAAATCAATAAATAAAGTCAACACATTTTACATAATCCAAGAATTCAACTTTGTCGGCTAGAAATCTGAATTCTTCCTCAAATGTAAATTACTGACGCTCAGTCAATACAGTGTTCAACTCCTTGGTCTTCATTAGAAAGCTCAGTCACCTCAAAAATTGTTTCCTCAACTAATATTGTCTTCCTTGGCAATTAACTGATGTTTGATCAACATTGAATTTACTTGGCATATACTAGCTCGGTCGACATTAACATCACTCAGCTTAAACTAGATTTCTTCACTTTTTCTTAGTTAAGCCTACTAGTTTAGTCTTCATTCTTACTTAGATAAACAATACATTATCTTATCATTATGCCACATAATCAAGTACTCATTGAAGTATCAAGATAACTCAACATTTCCTTAGGTGCTATTGTTACCAAGCTTGCCTATCCCCTTCACAACAATCAAATAGATATAGTACTTTCTTAGATAGCAACAGTCTTACTAGTTAAGGTATGACATCAATGACAATAAATAATTGCTTCAATTGTAGTTTCAAACAACAGAATGGTTTCAGGTTCAATACCCCCATGGCTCATTGACTCAGTGAATAGGGAAAGGAGTTTTAAGCCTATCTCCCTACCAGTAAAGGAGATTATCACTAAATATGCCACCCACACTCCCAAAGCTAATAAGATGAAGAGTAATGCGAGGTTGTCTAATGATCCTTCAACCGGTAAAGTAACTACGGAGATTGCCACCTTTAAACCTAGGGAAGGAGTTCAGGAGCCTGAAGCTGAAGATTTCAACGTTACCAAAATGGAGCTGGGCATTTTAACTAGGGATTCCAGGGACCACCTTTTCAAGTTCTCTGCTGATCATATGATGGGATAGTCACAGAAGGATAGAAAGGAAAAATGTGAATTGAAGTAGCTGGTATTTACTATGGCTGAGTTCATTACCTCAGTGAGTGATGTTGGAGCTTTACCACTGGCTCAGTCCCCAGAGGATTTCAATCCAAACTCAGTCGAGAGAAAAAGGCTATTGAAGAAAATGCAGTAGGGTAAGTTTCTGATGGAGGCTATGAAATTTTGGGTTGATGGCATCATTGATGAAGGAAGCATCTTCATTCAAGAGTTTGTATCTACCTTTCTAGATGGTGAAGCTTTTCTTGGTGAAATACAAACTCTTGTTCCTACCTAGGAGTTAGAAGAAGAGAAGTGTGCAACTATCTGTACTCAAGTTCAGGAGATAGAAACTTATGGGGTAGCACAATTTCTAGCAGAGAATCCCATGAAACTAGTTGATCCATGTATGTTGTATATCTTAAAATAGAATATTGGCTGGAAAGGGTCACTATTCAAAGCTTCAATTGCACAAGTTCGGGCAATAGAGGAGGAGGTTAAGGACATGCACGCCAATGCTCTGAAGGACATTAAGATAGTAAACCCATCAGGAATTCTACAAACCGATGAGGGAAATCAGGATGCTAATGCCATGATTAAAGTCTTTGTGGATACCATGAGCACCTTGAAGGAAACTAAAAGGCCAACTATTCAAGATTTCACCAAGATAGCTAACATGGAATCTATGTTTCTTTTGAACACATGACAACTGCCTAAGCAGTTGCAGAGAATCTAGGAACTGAAATGGGAAAAGAATGTGTGTCGGGAAAAATTGACTGGATTAAAGAATTTACACCTGTAGCCCACTCAAGAATTAGTGAATGCATTCAAGACTTGGAAGTTTGTTAAAACTGCCACATCAGAGGATCAATGAACAAAGATGGCATATTTCTAGGTGACTTTCTAGCTTTTTCTGGTTTAAAGACGTGTTATAAAAAATTTGGTCTAAATGTGTAATTGGTTTTTGACTGTTTTTGTTGTGTGTCCAAGAGGCCAGGTTTTTCTGGAGGCTCTCTTGGATCTCAAACTATAAATGCTAGAGCATTGAACTTTTAAGGGTTAGAAATTTATGATAGGAGTAGTTTTAGATACTGCTTAGTATATTTTGATTAAGTAACAAATATTTATCAGAAGGAATAGTAATTGTCTTTTTTTGGGTTTTTGACTTTGATCAAATCCAGCATAAATATATAAGTGCTTAAGTTTAGTTTGAATCTTTGAATTGAAACCCATGGTGTATTGATTACTTTGTGAATTAGTATGCCTTATTCTTTGCATGAATTTTTTATGCATAGCTATTATTCAACTTCCCAGATAATTCTTTTTCTTAGCTGTTTATTGTAATTCTATTTCTTTTTAGAAGATTAGCAGAACTTTGCTTCCTTGTAGTTTTTACCTAGCATCTTGTATTCTCAAAAATACCTCGGTACCAAAGAGTACCAGAGTGATCCTTCTACACTTTTCGATCAAAAGTGTATGTATTTTTTTTTATGTTGAAAATTCATTGAATATCTAAGAAGGAAGCTGAACCTTGAAAAATTCAGAGGGAAGCAATCTTTGATGCTTACCCAATTGTTGATGGATCATTTGTCTTCAAAGGCATAGAGTACTCATAAAGTTCATTTAAAAAGACAAGACAAATATGTTTGTCAACAGGAAGGTTAAATGAATTTAGATGGAGGGATAGAAATTTTAGATGCCAACTTTTATTTTTATTTAGGATACTGTGCTTCAAGGAGATACTTGGGAATCCACATGGATTTTGATTTTTCATGCTTTTTTGGTTCCTTGGAATGCATTATTTGTACATGGGATTTGGGAGCCCATATAGATTTTGACTTTGTATTTTTCTCAATTGGCCTTTGTGGCCTTTGGATATTCCTTTATTCTTCTGGATCATATTTTGTTTTGTTTTTACATGACAATTAGACTGGACATGTTGATCCTTGACTACAAGTAGATTAATTGACTTATGGATTTTATGTTTGCAATCCAAATTGATTAGAAAAGGAATAAAATTTATGGGTGGATATGAATGAAATTAATTTATTTTAGATCGGTGGGAGGTTATCCAAGATGTGTATCCTTTTTTATCTATATGTGGAAAAGGGTAGGTGGATTGTGAGGTAGTGGATAGAGGAATATGTGGACCTAAGATATATGGAAGTGAATAAGGGGAACGTATATGTTTGGATTTTGATTTTGCAAGGATACAAATGCCTTGAGAATGATGTATATAATTTGAGGCCATGACCATCAAAATTTTACTCTATATGAAGGGCTTCTAATGTACCTTTGTATACACTCAAAATTGAATTGAGGAATTATTTAAATATTTATTATTTAATTAATAATATTTTATACTATAAATAAATAAATTATTTAATTTATTTAGCTAATTCACTTTAATTCTTAGGAATAGCTATTATGGGGTGTTTGTGGTAAGAGCCTTCACATATCTATTAATTATCTAATTGAAAAATATATTTCAATAGATGACTTAGGGTTTGATACACCACACATACCTTGACTCCAAATATCTATACCTAGTAGGGGAAAACATTCATTTTCTATTGATTAATGCAATGATACTCAAGTCATCTCAATTTAATTATACTTATATACTTGTAAATCTTTCTATTAAAATCCATGTAATAAATACTCAGGTCATCATGGTTCACTTATACCATGGTGCTTGTATTTCCTTACAACATAGGAGGTAAATGATGACAACATCACGTAATATGATACAAGATGACTTCATCCATTATGGGATATTTGCATCTAGAGCATGATGGAATATGGATGAAGTGACTGAGAGGGGGGTGAATCAGTCAACCATAAAAACACTTCCTATTAATTCTTTCCAGATCCCTTAGGATATCTTAATAATGTTATCTGTTTTAGCACTCGGTAAATAGATTGCAGTAACTTTGAAGATGCAGAAAGTATTAGCAATATTATCTTTAGATATTCATCAGCACATGTATATGATTGAGAAAGCAATTAAGAACATAAGAGACACAAGATTTAACGTGGAAACCCAATATGGGAAAAACCACCAATGTATCTAGATATTGATTTTCACTTTTCTGAAGTGATGCCTGGTTAGAAGCCAACCCGGTAAAAGGTTACAAAACACACTGTTAGGTGTGACCTTGTTAGAGGATTTAAAACACCCTGCAAGGAGTGGCCTGGTAAGAGGTCTTGAAAATAATTCAATGGAATTGTCACCTTGTTAGAGGATTTACAATATGGTTGTTAAGCCAACTCGGTTAAGAGATTTAGAATTCACTGTTACAATGATAAGAAGGTAACAATGAAAAAGTGACCTGTATAATAATGCAACTGTCTTGCTGATTACAGATCTCTGTTCTGCATAATTCTGATCCTTTCTGATCGAATAAATCTCTGCTTCTCCTCAAGGATATCTGAACATCCTTCACAAGTTCGCATATACCTTTCCTTCTTTTCTTCTGTAGATTTTCTGCTGTATATCTATTTTTCACATTTGACCTTTTATTTATATGATTTTGGATTTGTCAAATTGACATTATAACAGTATAACAGTCGGCTGAATTAAGAAAACTCTATTTGCAAAAGTCCTTCAAGGGCCGACAGTGCTCGGTGACCATAACTTTCTATAATTTTCGGTGACCGAGGGAACTCGGTAAACACCGACAATCCTTTACCTTTTGATAACCGACTAAACTCGGTAAACACTAACTTTTCTTCGATGACCGAGTGAACTCGGTAAACACTATCTTTTCTTCGATGACCGAGTGAACTCGGTAAACACTATCTTTTCTTCGATGACCGAGTGAACTCGGTAAACACTATCTTTTCTTCGATGACCGACTGAACTCGGTAAACACTAATCTTCCTGTCTGGCAGACCGACAGAGCTCGGTAGAAACTGATTGCTGCGGACTATGACATAGTGTGACATCAAAGACAATACATAATTGAGTAGTAATTTCCTTCAGACAATTATTTCCAACAATCTCCCTCTTTGGCATTGATGGCAACACAATATGTCATAGCATAAGAAATTTGAAAGAGTTAGCTCGGTTTAGATTCAAATCTCCCTCTGTCAGCAAACTTCCTGTATCCTGAAAGTTCTTCCTTCTGACTATTTTAAAATTTCTTGAAGTAATAGCAAAGACATAGCAAACACTCCCTCTTTGACAACACATGCCAAAGATAATTCTCATATTACCGGTGAAGGTTAATGTACCTCAAGTACTGATTCATATGCAATGATTTCTTTAATATGCTGCATCAACAAGTTGATTTTCAATCATGTTCTGGTTGATGCATCACTAAAACTGTATTTAGTGAGCCTCGGATAGGGGAATGACCCCTAACTTACCTCTTAGATACATAAATGCATCCTTAGGTAATGGTTTGGTGAAAATGTCTGCAATCTGTTCTTTTGTATGAATATATTCTAATCTGATTTCTTTGTCCTGTACCAATTCTCTGACAAAGTGATATTTAATAGCAATGTGCTTGGTTTTGGAATGCATCACTGGATTCTTAGAGATGTTTATTGCACTGGTATTGTCACAAAATATAACAACTGGTTCTTTGATTTCAACCTTCATACCTTCTAATAGCTGTTTAAACCAAACAATATTTGAACAGTTTACTGCAGCAGCAACATATTCTGCTTCAGCTGTGGATTGAGATGTGCAATTCTGCTTTTTACTAGTCCAGGATACCAGTCTTTTTCCAAGAAAAAATGCTCCACCACTTGTACTTTTTCTATCATCAATGTTTCCTGCCCAATCAGCATTAGTAAACACTTTCAAATCTAGATTGCCTCCAAATTTATACCACAAACCATATTCTTCAGTTCCTCTTAAGTATCTTAAGATTCTTTTGATTGCCATCATGTGATTTTCCTTAGGTTTTGCTGCGAATCTAGCTACTATACCGACTGCTAAGGCAATATCAGGTCTTGTATGTACTACATACTACAATTTTCCAATCATAGATCGGTATAGGGTCTGATCAACTTCTTTTGAATCATCATTTTTGGTAAGTTTCAGTCCAGTACACATGGGTGTACCAACTGGTTTTGAATCTTCCATACCAAACTTCTTAAGTATCTCCTTAATGTATTTTGATTGAGTAATGTATATACCATTCTTGCTTTGCTGAATTTGAAGACCAACAAAGAATTTTATTAAACCAAACATAGACATTTCAAATTCTCTGTTCATTTGCTCTGAAAATTCTTTGCACTGATCCTCATTCCCTGTAAATATAGTATCATCCACAAATATTTCTGCCAATACAATTTTGTCATCCGGTCCTTCTTTAATATACAGATTACTGTTATCATTAGCTCTTTTGAAATTAATCTGGATCAAATAGTTATGAAGTCTTTCATACCATGCTCTAGGAGCTTGTTTTAAACCATACAATGCTTTGTGTAACCTGCAGACCATATCCCTTTTATCTGGATCAACAAAACCTTCAGGTTGTTCAATGTAGACTTCTTCATCAAGAATTCCATTGAGAAATACAGATTTTATATCCATCTGATATACCTTAAATCCTTTGTGTGCTGCATAAGCAAGTAGAGTTCTTACACCTTCTAATCTTGCAACAAGAGAAAAAGTTTCTCCATAATCTATACCTTCTTCTTGAGAATAACCTTTACATACCAGTCTAGCTTTGTTTCTAGATACTTGACCATCTTCATTCAGTTTATTTCTGAATACCCATTTTGTTCCAATTACATTCTTATCTTTAGGTCTAGGTACAAGAGTCCAAGTTTTGTTCTTTTGTATTTGTTCTAATTCTTCATTCATTGCTTCAATCCAACTTTCATTCTCTAATGCATCTTTGATATTTCTAGGTTCAAAATCAGTAAGCAGACATGTACCTTTTAGCTTGCTTCTTGTCATAGTACCATCTGATTTGTTTCCAATGATTTGATCTGGTGTATGATGTCTTCTGACATATTTGGCTAATATAGGTTCCTTGCCTCTTGAATGATTCATGCTGTTGTCTTCTAGGATCTCTTCTTCAGGTTGCTCGGGCTCGGTAGATATTTGCTAGGTAACTTCAGGCTGAGACTCGGTCTGAATTTCTTCTTGTGACTCGGTTTGAACTTCTTCTTGTGACTCGGTTTGTGACTTGGTAACTGTGCTCGGCTCAGTAGATATAGCTTCCTTATTGATAGTTGTGTTTGTCAATGTTTCAGGTTCAATGTAAACAAGTCTTCTGTAGTTCTCAGGTTCCCTTTTGCTTTCTTCCTCAGTCTTTTCTGCAAACTCATCAAATTTTACATGTATACTTTCTATGACTTTGTGAGTAGATAAGTTCAGACATTTGTATGCCTTGCTTTTGCTAGAATATCCTAGGAATATTCCTTCATCACTTTTCACATCAAATTTATTTCTTCTGGATTCTTTTAAGATATAACACTTGCTACCAAATATTTTCATGTAACTTACATTAGGTTTATAGCCATACCATAATTCATAAGGAGTTTTGAATGTGTCTTTCTTAAGTTGTACTCAGTTCAAGGTATGAACTGCAGTGCTGATAGCTTCCTTCCAGTACTTTATAGCAATGTTCTTTTCTATCATTAGAGTCCTTGCACAATCCATAATAGATCTGTTTCTTCTTTCTGCTATTCCATTCTGCTCAGGAGTTCTAGGAGCTGATACCTGTCTTTTGATTCCTCTTTCAATGCAAAAGTTGTTAAAATCATGGGAGATGAATTCACCACCTCTGTCTGATCTTAAGCATTTCAATCTTTTCCCTATTTCTTTTTCTACTCTTGCTAAGTACCATTTGAACTTTTCAAATGCCTCTGATTTTTCTCTTAAATACATAACAGTCATCATTCTAGAATAATCATCAACGAAAAGAATAAAGAATTTATCTCCAGTATAGCTTTGTATTCCAATAGGTCCACATAAATCAGTATGCACAATTTCCAAAATTTCTTTAGACTGATAGTTCTTACTCTTGAAACTACTTTTACTCATTTTGCCAATCTAACAATTCTTACATAGACCAGTGTCAGGTTTCTTCAAAGTAGGAATGCCTCTAACCTTCTTGAATTTGCTTATTTTTATCATGTTATCAAAATTCACATGACATAACCTTTTGTGCCATAGCCAACTTTCTTCTATTTGAGCAATAAAGCATGAATATTCATTGAGATCAAGATAAAATAAGTTACCTTTTGTTTGTTTGCCTGATCCAATGAGTTTTCCTTTTCCATCTAGCAGTCTTGCTTGACCATTCATGAATTCAACTTTGAAACCAGTGTTGATTAGCTATGCTACACTTAAAAGATTATGTTTTAGTCCTTCAACCCAGTAAGCATTATCACATATGAGTTCTTTGGTTAATGAGATTCTTCCTTTTCCTTTTATACAACAAGGTTCATTGTTTCCAAATCTTACATTACCATTATCACAGTCTTCTAGATATTCAAATTTTGTCTTGTCACCAGTCATGTGGTGTGAACATCCGCTGTCTATTATCCATATATCATCTTTGCTTATATGAGAAATAAGTGCCATCTTATCTTCATCATCATCAGATTCATCTTTTATAGCAATAAAGACAATTTCTTCTTCACTATCATCAGAATCTTTAGCCATAAAACATGATTTCTTACCTTTATCCTTGTATGATTTGAAATTCTTTTTGCCATAGTACTTGTGACTTCTCTTTTCTTCTTTGACTTTCTTGTTTGGGCACCTAGCTGCAATATGTCCAATTTCTTCACATGAAAAATAGATTAAAGGAGTTTTACCTTTATATTTACCTTTCCCTCTAGAGTACTTCTTTGCAAGTAATGCTTCTACAATTTCAAGATCACTATCAGAACTTTCTTCTGATACTTCTTCACTTTCTGACTGAACTTCTTTAATTTTCTTGTTCTTCTTTAGTGAAACCTTGGCCTCAAATGCTGATTCAATATTTTTGGAACTAGGAACATAGTTATCATAGTTGTCTAATTCAAAAGCTGTCAATCTTCCAACTAAAGCATCCAAAGTTATATTGTGGTTTGTTTCACATCTTCTTTCTTGAATAGCTGATACTCTTATTGCATAGATAGGGAGTAGTGTTCTGAGTACCTTACTTATAACAGTCTCATCTGAGATTGTTCCTCCAGAAGCTCTAATTGCACTTACACTTGCTTTGATTCTTTCAAAATATTTTGTAATGTTTTCATCTTCCTTCATATTCATCTTGTCAAACTGTCCTCTTAGGCTTTCTGCTTTGGCTCTTTTCACATTTGCATCACCACCATATATTTTCTTCAGTGCCACCCACATTTCATATGCAGTAGTGCAGTCTTTAATATCATCAAATTCTTCATAGCTGAGAGCAGATGCAATGTCTATCATCATGGTGTTGTGAGTCTTTTTATCTACAATGTCTTCAACAGTTAATACGCCATTAGGAATTGTGTATTCTTCATCAATGTATTTGCATCCTGAATCACCAATGGAAGCCAGATGAAGTCGCATGAGACCTTGCCATGCTGAAAAGTTATCTCTGTTGAGCTTTGGAATTTCCCTCTTGTAAGACATCCTGATCTTTAGCTTAGGTCCTTGAAACCCTTCCTGCAAGCACCAAACGCTCTGATACCAATTGATGGAATATGGATGAAGTGACTGAGAGGGGGGTGAATCAGTCAACCATAAAAACACTTCCTATTAATTCTTTCCAGATCCCTTAGGATATCTTAATAATGTTATCTATTTTAGCACTCGGTAAATAGATTGCAGTAACTTTGAAGATGCAGAAAGTATTAGCAATATTATCTTTAGATATTCATCAGCACATGTATATGCTTGAGAAAGCAATTAAGAACACAAGAGACACAAGATTTAACATGGAAACCCAATATGGGAAAAACCACCAATGTATCTAGATACTGATTTTCACTTTTCTGAAGTGATGCCTGGTTAGAAGCCAACCCGGTAAAAGGTTACAAAACACACTGTTAGGTGTGACCTTGTTAGAGGATTTAAAACACCCTGCAAGGAGTGGCCTGGTAAGAGGTCTTGAAAACAATTCAATGGAATTATCACCTTGTTAGAGGATTTACAATATGGTTGTTAAGCCAACTCGGTTAAGAGATTTAGAATTCACTGTTACAATGATAAGAAGGTAACAATGAAAAAGTGACCTGTATAATAATGCAACTGTCTTGCTGATTACAGATCTCTGTTCTGCATAATTTTGATCCTTTCTGATCGAATAAATCTCTGCTGCTCCTCAAGGATATCTGAACATCCTTCACAAGTTCGCATATACCTTTCCTTCTTTTCTTCTGTAGATTTTCTGCTGTATATCTATTTTTCACATTTGACCTTTTATTTATATGATTTTGGATTTGTCAAATCGACATTATAACAGTATAACAGTCGGCTGAATTAAGCAAACTCTATTTGCAAAAGTCCTTCAAGGGCCGACAGTGCTCGGTGACCATAACTTTCTATAATTTTCGGTGACCGAGGGAACTCGGTAAACACCGACAATCCTTTACCTTTTGATAACCGACTAAACTCGGTAAACACTAACTTTTCTTCGATGACCGAGTGAACTCGGTAAACACTATCTTTTCTTCGATGACCGAGTGAACTCGGTAAACACTATCTTTTCTTCGATGACCGAGTGAACTCGGTAAACACTATCTTTTCTTCGATGACCGACTGAACTCGGTAAACACTAATCTTCCTGTCTGGTAGACCGACAGAGCTCGGTAGAAACTGATTGCTGCGGACTATGACATAGTGTGACATCAAAGACAATACATAATTGAGTAGTAATTTCCTTCAGACAATTATTTCCAACAGAGCATTCATATTAATTGAATTTTTAGTATCATATTACTGCATTACCATGAGAAAATTATTATTTATTTTACTTCATTACACCTAGGTTAGCTATATTGTTAATGCTACAAAAGTGCTCCTTTCATAAGTTTTATCTATCCATTGAAGTTATGTTTTCCTTCTTATTATTCTATCACATCTTTTATAGTCAAACATATTATTAATGGATTGAGTACATTGAACATAACAAAAAAATAATTTTATTATATTGGTATTATCATACTTTCTATTTCATTAGTAATTCATTTTAATTACATAGATCATAAGTGCATATCATTAAGGCATTGCATGTAACACATCTAGTAATTGTCATTGTGCATGTTATCATCATATTAAAAATATTCATAAATCATTACATTTTATTAACACGTGTATTTTGTGACATTTAGCACTTCATTCTATGTCATTTACATCATATATAACATGTGTACATATGAACCTCATTCATTATTCATATTTAGAATTGTATTTTCATATAGAAGCATATAAAAAATATATTCTCACATATCATTACACTAGTCATTCCATTCATACACATGTATATTTTTATTTAAATTTAATAAAAAATCATTCTATATACACATCATTCATTGCATTTCATTTATATAAAAGATCAACATTTAAATAAATTCATTACCATACATAGATCACCATGCATAATAAATCATCGCATGCATATAAAATCATCTAATTTAACCAAATCACAATGCATATAGGAAATGTAAATACATCACATTGCATCTTTATCATAAATTCATATCATAAGATCATGCATGTAGATATCATAAACACATATCATATGAAATCATAAGATCATAGTCATATGTGCATCTCTATTATAAAACCATATCATAAGTTCATGCATATATTAGTCCATATCATAAAATCATCATAACTAAATAATATCATGCATATGACAGTCCATGAGTCCATCATATAGCATAAATCCATCAAAGAAAATAAAATGTCCAATGTCTGATGATATCATAACATATCAAGATGTCTCTCAAGTCAAATAATAGTCCATGAGAAATATCATAAATAACATTGTACATTTGTCTAGGAATATAAATTTCACTTCCCTTGAAATTAGTCTACATATGTTATGGTTGTGCAATAGAAGGACCTGCACAACCTATACATGTTTCTAGTCTTAAAGGATTGGATGCCACTCCTATGATTTCAGCCTGTGCCTATTTTCTAGTGGCTCTAACTATATAGGAACCACCTAGTAGTATGCATTATTACATTAGTTGATCTCCTTCCCTAGTTAGATCATAAATCTGATGGTCTCAGTTTAGGGCCCAAGGGATCTAATTGTCTCCATATCATCTAGCATGGCCTCAACCTACCCATATATTTTTATAGCCTATTCTCTCTCCATAGTGACATCTTGGAGCTCCTCTATATTTTCTCAATCCAATTCTATAAGGTCTCAATCTTCTCTTCTAACCGAGGTACCCTATATTCTTGTATCTAAACTATGGCCAATCTAGCTAGTATCTCATTAATGTCTATCTTCTCCTCCTCTCCCCAACCATGACTCTAAATGTATGGGTCATCTATCCCAATATCCATCTGCATTGGGGCATCTTGTACCTATAGATGAACCTTTCTTTTGGATAATTAGAACTAGCACCAAATAACTTGCTAACCTTTCCTTCTCCTCCTCTTATTCTCCCATGATTTACCTAGCATAACACAACTTGCTATAATGTTGGATTCATGGTCCCTCTCTCTTCTTTTCATTCTCTCATAGATATGATATTGGGTTACATAATGGATCCTTGTATTATCTTTGATGTGTTCTCTTGCACTTTTCATGTGACCACTTGTTCTTTTGCAATAGCTTTTTGAGCATGATGCTAGCAGTTGATACATTTTCTTTAGCTAGGCCTCTTTAACTACTTGACTTGGAATCTTAGAAAGATTTAGGATTTTGTTTTATTTTATGTGTCTTGGAATATGGATGTATAATTTAAGATCCTTGGTTTGGGATCTTATGTCCTTAAACTTAGTGACATTTTATCTCCTTCTAGTTTGCCCCAAATATTTATCTCTTTCCCTCTCTTTCTTCTACTCTACCATGAGCATGAGGTAGACTTATACTCCCACTCAAATGAGGGATAGATGCACCATCCTATAAAGTAAGAACCCTTAATGTGGTGCTCACTTTAGCCTCATTTTAGTATGTATGAGTTCCCACATTGATTTCACACTCTTCCAAAGCTCATTGGAACTTCAAACTAAAATTATAAATCCTATATTGATTCAATCTCTACAAAACTTGAGGTTAGCTCTTGTTTCTAAGTGTGCTCCTCTATTTTTCAACCAATAAAATAATTCACTTCATCTCCAAAGCCCTATCTTACCATTTATGGCCTTTAAATTCTCTCCTGACCCCAAAAATGGTTGTCTAACCAAATCATGTACCCTCTGACTTTATGAAGCCCATAGTCCCAATTTGGGCCCTAATTGGTGGGTAAAAAATGGATTTGGAATTCTATACCTAGGTACAAAATAATTTTGGACTTCTCTACCTTGACTTTTGTGCCCAAATTCAAAATAGATCCCCATATCAGTGTTTTAGTAGAGGATTTTGATTTACAAATAGTTTGCCTAATTTTTAACCCCCAAAATGATGGAGTGGGTATATAAACACCTTATCTATCCTAATTTTGACATCCATTAAGAACTATTTTTAAGAATTCATGATCAAGAATCGACCAAGAAATCATAATTCAAGACTCTTCTATGATTGAGCATCCATATCTTTGTGTCCTCAAAGCATTCTTCCTTTTTCTTCATCAAGCATTATGAAAAACCAACATCCATCATCCAAGGTTTATCTTTCATGGTTTACTTTAGGATTTTTGTGGATTTCAAGATATTGCATTAACATTTGTGGTTACATCCAAAGAAGCATTTCATCATCAAGGCATGAGGTAATTTACAATTCAAATCTAGCTTCTATTTCATCTTTTCTTATGTAATTTCATTACATTTCCAAGGTTTATTCCTAAATATGGGTTTGAATAAGGAAAACTACTTTATCCAACCTTCTTCCCCATTTTTCTATGTAGGAATAGGTTGTACAACTATTAGACAAAATGTGGGAAGATAAAGACCAAACAGAGCATCCCTACGAGTTTCAGACCAAAACCTAGCATACAAAATGCCAAATTCATTCTATATTTGGGTACATGGAACAAGATTTATATATACCCTTCAAAATAGGCTCAATTTTATTTTGGGGAGAGTTTACACCTTCAAGATCTTATTTTTGCAAGTACAGGTGCCTGTGGGATCTTGACTGTTGGAAAATCATATCCATGGCAACGTAATTCCTCTTTCATTCCTAGGTGTTTAAAAACCCTCTTCTACCTCCATGTTTATATAATCTATAGCTTTATCAAGTTCATACTTGGACATTTTGCAGAGTAGCTTTATCTATCTTCCTCCATTCCAACTAATGAATAAGGAACCAAAACCCTTCAAGCAAAAATATTGTATTGATGTCTCTTCTATTAAGGTGTTTTCAATCATATTAGTTTTAAGGTGGTTTTATATTCCTAATATTTGATAAGAGATTGGATTGATATCCCTTCAATCACCATTTCATATTGTACACAAACCTATTAGTCTATCTAATACTATCTATAAACTATTTACCAAAGTCTTGGTAAATATAATTAAAAATTTTATTGATTGCTTGATTAATTATAATCAAAAGGGATTTGTACTAGGATACCAAATCTGTGATGAGGTGATCACAATATATAAAATTATCCATGGGTGAACCCACAATAGTGGGTTACACTTTTTTGCCTGAACGAACATTGAACTCTACATTTTGAGAAAAACTTTCAAATTCAGATGCATATTGTCATTAAACTGTTCAAAATTAGAGGATGAAGTAAATTAGAGTCTTTTAAGATTTTCTATCTAGATTCTATATATATATATATATATATATATATATATATATATATAGATATATATATATATATATAGATATATATATATATAGATATATATATATATATATATATATATATATATATATATATATATATATATATATATATATATATATATATATATATATATAGATATATATATATATATATATATCTATATATATATATATCTATATATATATATATATATATATATATATATATATATATATATATATATATATATATATATATATATATATATATATATATATATATATATTTGAATTTATTTGAATACTTTTTTCGTTCTCCCATGAAAATTGGTATGGTGCTGAAAACGTCATTTTCAAATAGTAATAGTGTTTTCATAGAGCATAACTTTTTTTGTAAAATAGATATGAATGTGATTCTTTCGAATTTAGTTTTGTAACATCCATACGGAGGGCATGCAATTAGTTTGATGAAATTATCACTATTATTGCATATTTTATTAACGTTTGAAGTTGACTAGACCATAATTTTGGCATACCTCGACTACATATCTTATAACTAATAGTATATTTATCGAATTTCAATTTTTTTTTAATAGAAAGTAGACCTGAATATGGAGGGCACTGTTATTTTTCAAAAAAAAAATTCCTTTTTTTACTATTTTTCATTGAACGTCAAACTCAGAGATTTATATTTGATAAAAAAACTACATTCATTTAACGTCAAAAACCATACACATAATAAATTCAAAAATAGTCAAATATATAATCGTTAGAAAGCTAGTTCTAAGTACTTGTTGTATGAAAAAGGATGTCTTCTTATTCTTCCATTTGATCAACACGCTTGAGGCCCGAAGCCATGAAATTCTCAAAATTTCTTCAAAACTTGCAACCATGGCCTAAACCAGGCACTTTCAATCGAAACTTTTGACTTTCAATCGAAAGTACTTTCCCAAAAAAAGAAATTTTTAGTCATTACTAAACTACTTTCGATAGAAACCCATGTCGGCCTTTTTGGTGTCATTTCTGGTTAATAAGGATTGGGTATAAATAAATGTATATTTTCTTCATTTCATAAATCCGAAAGCTGTAAAATAATTTTCATTTAGGAGAAGGAAGACATTTTGGCATGGAATAATTTTCTAAATTATGATGGGAAATAAAAAGAGAAGGCTAAACAAAAGTATATGACATTATTCAGAAGAGACTGAAGAAAGACTACATGAAGAATCATGAAAAAGATATCATCATCAAAAACAAGGCATGTCTAAAATGTTTCTCTCTAGATATTTTAAGTTGATGGTCAAGACCTGTCTTAATATTCATGTAAATGTGATATTGTACCTATTAGACTTAACTAGACCTAACTATAGACCTATTAGGACTAATTAGGACCTAATAGGACCTAATAGGACCTAATAGGACCTAATAGGACCTATTAGGACTAATGAGGACTAATTAGGACCTATTAGGACTAATTAGGACTAATTAGGACCTATTAGGACTAATAAGGACTAATACGACCTATCAAACCACCCAATTAGAATCAATTAGAACCAATTAGCACCTAATTAGACTCAATTAGAACCAATTAAGACCTAATATGACCTATTAGAACCTAATTAGACTCAATTACAATAAATTAGCACCTAATTAGAACTAATTAGAACCAATTAGAACCTATTTAGACTCAATTAGGACCAAATAGGCTCAATTAGAACTAGTTAGAACCAAATAGAACCAATTACCTGACTAATTAGAACCAGTTAAGACCAATTAGGACTAATTAGAACCAATTAGAACCAATTAGGACCAATTAGATGAGCAATTAGAACTAATTAGAACCAAATAGGACTAATTAGAACCAATTAGAATCAATTAGATCCAATTAGACTCAATTAGAACCAATTAGGACCTAATAAGACCTATTAGGACTAATTAGGACTTAATAGAACCTATTAGGACCTAATAGGACCTATTAGGACCTATTAGGACTAATTAGGACTAATAGGACCTATTAGTCCACCCAATTAGAATCAATTAGAAATAATTAGCACCTAATTAGACTCAATTAGACTCAATTAGGACCTAATATGACCTATTAGAACTAATTAGGACCTAATTAGACTCAATTAGAACCAATTAGATCCAATTAGATTCATTTAGATCTTATTAGAACTAATTAGGACCTATTAGATCCAATTAGGACCTAATATGACCTATTAAAACCTAATTAGACTCAATTAGAATAAATTAGCACTAATTAGGACTAATTAGGACCAATATGACCTATTAGGACCAATAGGATTCAATTAGATCCAATTAGGACTAATTATGACCAATTAGGACCAATTAGAACTAATTAGGACTAATTAAGACCAATATGACCTATTAGGACCAACTATGACCTAATTAGACTCAATTAGAACCAATTAGGACCTAATTAGACTCAATTAGAACCAAATAGATCCAATTAGACTCAATTAGATCCTATTAGACTCGATTAGAACCAATTAGGACCAATTAGGACCTAATTAGACTCAATTAGAACCAATTAGGACCTAATTACACTCAATTAGAACCAATTAGATCCAATTAGGACCTAATATGACCTATTAGAACCAATTAGGACCTATTAGATCCAATTAGGACCTAATTAGACTCAATTAGAACCAATTATAACCTAGAATTACATTCAATTAGACTCAATTAGGACCAATTAGGACCTAATTAGACTCAATTAGAACCAATTAGAACCTAATTACACTAAATATGACCTATTAGAACCAATTAGGACCTAATTAGACTCAATTATCTAACCAATTAGGACCTAATATGACCTATTAGAAGGTCAATTAGGACCTAATACGACCTATTAAAACCCAATTAGACTCAATTAGAATAAATTATCACCTAATTAGACTCAATTAGGACCAAATAGACTCAATTAGATCCAATTAGACTAAATTAGATCTTATTATCTACCTAATAGAACCTATTAGGACTAATTAGGACCTATTAGGACCTAATTAGGACCTATTAGGACCTAATTAGACTCAATTAGAACCAATTAGACTCAAGTAGAACAAATTAGCACCTAATTAGACTCAATTAGGACCAATTAGTTCCAATTAGACCCAATTAGGACTAATTAGAACCAATTAGGACCTAATATGACCTATTAGAACCCAATTAGACTCAATTAGAATAAATTAGCACCTAATTAGACTAATTAGGATCAATATGACCTATTAGGACCAACTATGACCTAATTAGACTCAATTAGAACCAATTAAGACCTAACATGACCTATTAGAACCAATTAGGACTAATTACGACCAATTATGACTCCTTAGGACTAATTAGACCCAATTAGACCCAACTAGGACAAATTAGGACAATTTAGGACCAATGTGGATCAATTAGGATCAATTACACTCAATTAGACCTAATTAAACCCAATTAGACTCAATTAGGACCAATTAGAACTAATTACAATCAATTAGCACCTAATTAGACTCAATTAGGACCAATTAGAACCTAATATGACCTATTAGAACCCAATTAGACTCAATTAGAATAAATTAGCACCTAATTAGACTCAATTAGGGCCAATTAGACCCAATTAGGACTAATTAGAACCAATTAGGACATAATATGACCTATTAGAACGCAATTAGACTCAATTAGAACAAATTAGCACTTAATTAGACCTAATTAGGACTAATTAGGACCAATTATGACTCATTAAGACTAATTAGACCCAATTAGGACCAATTAAGACCAATTAGGACCAATGTGGATCAATTAGGATCAATTACACTCAATTAGACCTAATTAGACCCAATTAGACTCAATTAGGACCAATTAGACTCAATCAGGACCAATTAGACCCTAATATGACCTATTAGAACCTAGTTAGACCCAATTAGGACTAATTAAAATCAATTAGGACCTAATATGACCTATTAAAACCCAATTAGACTCAATTATCTAACAAATTAGCACTTAATTAGACCCAATTAGGACTAATTAGGACCAATTATAACTCATTAGGACTAATTAGACCATATTAGACTCAATTAAACCTAATTAGGACTAATTAGGACAAATTAGGACCAATGTGGATCAACTAGGATCAATTAGACTCAATTAGACCTAATTAAACCTAATTAGACTCAATTAGGACCAATTAGGACCTAATATGACCTATTAGAACCCAATTAGACTCAATTAGAATAAATTAGCACCTAATTAGACCCAATTAAGACCAATTAGACCTAATTAAGACTAATTAAAACCAATTAGGACCTAATATGACCTATTAGAACTCAATTAGAACAAATTAGCACTTAATTAGACCCAATTAGAACTAATTAGGACCAATTATGACTCATTAGGACTAATTAGACCCAATTACATGTAATTAGACCCAATTAGGACCAATGTGGATCAATTAGGATCAATTAGACTAAATTGGACCTAATTAGACCCAATTAGACTCAATTAGGACCAATTAGACCCAATTAGAACCAATTATGACTCATTAGCACTAATTAGGACCAATTATGACTCATTAGGACCAATGTGGATCAATTAGGATCAATTAGGCTCAATTAGTCCTAATTAGACTTAATTAGACTCAATTAGGACCAATTAGGACCAATTAGACTCAATTAGGACCAATTAAGACCTAATATGACCTATTAGAACCCAGTTAAACCCAATTAGGACTAAATAGAACTAATTAGGACCTAATATGACCTATTATAACCCAATTAGACTCAATTATCTAACAAATTAGAACTTAATTAGACCCAATTAAGACTAATTAGGACCAATTATGACTCATTAGGACTAATTAGACCCAATTAAGATAAATTAGGACCAATGTGGATCAATTAGGATCAATTAGACTCAATTGGACCTAATTAAACTCAATTGGACCTAATTAGACTCAATTAGACCCAATTAGGATAAATTAGAACCAATGTGGATCAATTAGACTCAATTGGACCTAATTAAACCCAATTAGACTCAATTAGGACCAATTAGAGCCAATTAGAACTAATTACAATCAATTAGCACCTAATTAGACTCAATTAGGACCTAATATGATCTATTAGAACCCAATTAGACTCAATTAGAACAAATTAGCACCTAATTAGACTCAATTAGGACCAATTAGGACCAATTAGACCTAATTAGGACTAATTAGAACCAATTAGGACCTAATATGACCTATTATAACCCAATTAGACTCAATTAGAACAAAATAGCACTTAATTAGACCCAATTAGGACCAATTGTGGCTCATTAGGACTAATTAAACCCAATTAGACTCAATTAGACCCAATTAAGACCAATTAGGACAAATTAGGACCAATGTGGATCAATTATGATCAATTAGACTCAATTAGACCTAATTAGACCCAATTAGACTCAATTAAGACCAATTAAGACCAATTAGAACTAATTATAATAAATTAGCACCTAATTAGACTCAATTAGCACCAATTAGGACCTAATATGACCTATTAGAATAGAATTAGGCTCAATTAGAATAAATTAGCACCTAATTAGACTCAATTAGGACCAATTAGGACTAATTGGACCCAATTAGGACCTAATATGACCTATTATAACCCAATTAGACTCAATTAGAACAAATTAGCACTTAATTAGACCCAATTAGGACTAATTAGGACCAATTATGACTCATGACTAATTAGACCCAATTAGACTCAATTAGACCTAATTAAGACCAATTAGGACAAATTAGGACCAATGTGGATCAATTAGGATCAATTAGACTCAATTAGACCTAATTAGACCCAATTAGATTCAATTAGGACCAATTAGACTCAATTAGGACCAATTAAGACCAATTAGAACTAATTACAATCAATTAGCACCTAATTAGACCCAATTAGACTCAATTAAGACCAATTAGGACCAATTAGACTCAATTAGGACCAATTAGGATCAATTAGACTCATTTAGACCTAATTAGGACCAATTAGACCCAATTAGACTCAATTAGGACCAATTAGGACCAATTAGACTCAATTAGATCCAATTCGACCCAACTAGACCTGTTAGACCTAACTTCATTCAAAATTTTTTGTTTAATAATTTATACTTCATACATGTAGGAAATGCTCAAGAATCACAAGCTCAACAAGCTACCCAACCTTCAGAAGTTGGAGAAGGGTCATCACAAGCTCAAAAAGCCCAACCTTTAGAATTTGGAGAAGGGTCATCGCAAGCTCAATAAGAACAACTCTCAAAATACCAAACAAGTACACATCTCTCTCTCTCTCTCTCTCTCTCTCTCTCTCTCTGACTCTCTCTCATTGTCTCGATTTAGTCTCTTATTGGTGAATATACATTTTGGGTCTTTCCCCTTAAGAAGTTATTTTTTTTGTTGTGTACATGCAACCTTTGATGATGAAAATGTTGGACAAGGGGCATCCCAAGTTGAATCAATCCAAGGTCAAACAAGTATGTGTTTCTCTCATTAGTGTATAAATTATTATAGGTTTGACATGTTCAAGAGCTTGTAAATACTTATTTCATGAAGGTCCCCTTAATATGAGATATTAAGATATATTTTTTATTTTATTTGCAGTGGAAGCGCAAGAAACATATGTGAGTGATAGTCTACTCCAACAGTTGAAGAGAAAAATTAATTGTAAAAGAATCGATCATTTAATTGAAATGGATGTGGAAAAATTGAGAGATTATGCTAAATAACCCATAAATATTACAAAGAGGGCATTGAATAAAAAGTCTAAGAAAATAATGAAACAATTTGAGAATCTTGGTACACTTGAAAAAACTCAACTGTTATAAATTACACTTCCTAAAGATGAGTTAAAAGAGCCATTAAAATTGTTGGGTGTAGATGCAAGTTTGAAAAAGTTAAAATCAAGTAACATACAAAAAAATGTTGTTGATAGTGTTAAGGAAGGTTTGCATTCCATTGGAAAAATAACTAGATCTACAGATAGGTCTATTTCAAGAAGAGTGATACTGACATCTATTTTAAATAAAAACATGTCCCAAAGAAGATGAATTTCTTCACTTTCATCTCAGATCGAGTACAGTAGGAAGACAATGACACACTATTTGAAAAGAAGAATCAATTTGGATGATACTACATTGGAAGGTAATTGGGCCCTAATGTGTAGAGGTCTCAGTCTGATAGAATTAATGAAACAGTTAGGAACTTAGTTACGTCATTTTGGACTGATCATACTCGTCCTTCACCAAATACAAGAGACGTTATCAAGAAGAGGATTGGGCCTAAGGAATATTTCCAGCATACAAAACATTGGTTGGACACCACACAACATGAATTGTATCTCTCATTTTGTAACTTAAATCTTGACATTAAGATTGGACAAACAATGTTTGAAAGATTAAAGCCATTTTTTGTAAAGATAAATAAATCTTTTGAAACTTGTTGTTGTCGATATCATATTGAATTCGATCTCTACTATCAAGGGTATAGTAAGATGATAGAAGAAAGTGGTGGTTCTCAAAATGATTTTCCTAAACGTCCAAGCCAATTCATAACATCAATCTTATGTAACAAATCAATTGATCATGAAATACCTGAAATAGATTGCATAAGAGGAACTTGTCAAACATGTGGGGATTTGGCTAAATTTTCTTTGAGACTTGATACTGACATGACAAGGATGATAAAATGTAAGAGATACAAGTACATAAAGTCTGAAACAAAAGTTGGGAAAAAATCAACAAGGTTGGAATATGTAGAAGATGAGATACCTGTTGCAACATTTACGAAGAATTTTCATAAATTGATTCAACCATACATACGTCATGTTTTTTTTTCTAAATGGTAGGCAAAAAAATTCCAAATACAAAAAGAATCTTTTCTAGTTGGAATAATTTTATCGGTTGTTGATTTTGTAGAGAACTACTCCTTTGTTTCTCAAAAACAACTTCAAGCATAATACTACTATATAGAGCAGGTGACTATCATGGTACATGTGTCTTATCGACATGCACAATTAGATTTGGATGGTGTTGAAAGTACATATGAAGAACAAGTCATAAAAAAATAATATCACTTTTACATTAGTGATGATAAAGAGCATGACATACATTTTGTCGAGCATTGCTTTAAGACATTTTTTTGATATTTGGAAAACAAAGGCATCAAAATTGAAAAGCATTTCGTTTGGTCGGATGGATGTGCAGCACAATTTAAATTAGAAATGCCATTTTACGCACTATATAAATATCATCGATACCAAAAGATACCACATATTTGGAGTTTCTTTGAGAGTGGACATGGAAAGGGAGAGCATGATGGTGCAGGAGCTTGTATCAAATGTGCTTTAAGAAAGTATCAACTAGACTATCAAGGATATAGTATAAATAATGCTCATGATGTAGTTGAGTGGTGCAAGATGCATTTTATGGTGCCAAATCATGATAACACATCATCACGATCAGATTGAGTCATACCCTTCCGAGTATTCTAGGAGATAACAGGTATTAATTTTAAATTTATTGATCATTGTCTGAGTTAACTTATATATTTCTTTAATTTTTACACGTGACCTCTCTATTGTTCAGGTGTTGATAGAAGATCAATCCATGGATGCAAGAGAGTAGACAAAACAAGATCCCTACATTCAGTTATGAGTACGGATAGTAATGTGTGGTCATTGTACACTAGAGATTATTCATGCTTTTGTTATGACTGCATTTCTGAAAACTATGATGAATGTATCAACCAAAAATGTGGATATGTTAGTGAATGGAATTTGGTTCCACTAGATGTTACAAACACAAATGATGTTCAGGATGAAAGCTTTGATGACGTTCCATTGATTTCTACAAATTATGACCATATTTCAGGTTTGATCAAAATTGGTACATGTGTGTTTATGTACATGTTTAAAAATGATTCATAAACTCAATTCATAAATAAAGTTTGGTTAATTTATATTTACAAGTTCCTAAAATTAAAAGTTCACTTTAAATGTAGGACATATTTTTGTAGTAGTAGCGGAGACTGGAAATGTGGAAGGTGTTAGTTACTATTTATTACGTTGCTGCAAGGAGAGGATGAAGCTAACAAAGAATGAAACAAGCGATGGAATTATGTTTCCCATGTATTCTAGTACCGTATTTAAGTTTCACAACCTGTATTAAACTTGAGTGAGACCTTCCAACTTCCAATTTTCTTATACGTTTGTTTATATGGTTAGTTTCACACACACACACACACACACACATATATATATTTAACATTGTTGAACTTGTTTGTGCAGGTTCAGTTGTTGTGCAAGGAACATATTTGAAGCAAACCAAAATACTTAAACATGAGATTTATTTTATTGATTATCAATCTAACAATAAGTTTTATCAGTATAGCCATCTTGTAATTGCCACCATCCTATCTCTTGTTCCTGTGACGGGACGTGGCATTTGCAAGTGGAGACTTGATACTGACGACCATGAGAGAATATTAAATGTTATTTGAGAGAGAGATGAACCACTTGATGTGGACTAAATCATGCATGAAATATGATTTGAACTAAAATTTTCACGGACGAGACCAAAGGTTTTCTTAGCTCCATTATTTCCTACTGGTGCCCATAGTGAATGGAGCTTGATTTAAATTAAGAATTAAGAATATAGATCTAAAATTTATGTCTTACAAGTGGATATGATATATTAATTATCTACCTAAATATGAAGTACTCTAACTTTGGAATATGAAGGTGTGTATGTATTGAACTTGAATGTTTTACATTAGGACGTGCATGTTTTAAATATAAAATCTACTTGAAGTACAACAACATTAAATTAAAAGTACCATGCATAACTATTATTGAATGTACATTGAAATATAAGTAAGATTCAATAAAACATCTAGGGACCTCAATTATATAGCTCACATGTGTCAAATTTACATCATTCATAACTTTCATTATAAACATGTACAATCAAACATCATTCATGTACATGTAATCTATTGAAATTAAGTTACATCATTCATGTATGTAATCAAATTTAAATTAAAGTATATATATATATATATATATATATATATATATATATATATATATATATATATATATATATATATCTCTCTCTCTCTCTCTATATATATATATATATATATATATATATATATATATATATATATATATATCTCTATATATATATATAACATGCATGCAACATCAATCATGTGTAGATCAAGTACTGTAAATATGAAACATATATGGATCAATCATGTGTCAAACATTGTATCAAAAGAGTCTAGAAATGAAATATAACATCAAACACATCAATCGGTCTTGTAGCTCATCTAGAAATGAAATATAGTTCATCAAACACATGTGAATATATATGTAATATGAAATATGTCTCTATCTATCAAATATGAAAGTGCCTAGGACTCATCATGATGACTCCTCGCTAAGTGGTCACACCCAGAGTGACTATCATGCTGTGAAGGATGTGCAGATCCCTACAAAGAAAGAGATATATAAATTTATATATAAACATTGCACAGAGATCTTAAGTTTGATTTAAAATATTGTACAAGAAAACATGTTATAAAGTGTGTACACACATATAATAAATTAAAAACTCACCTGTCCACTACTGATGTCATCATCGAGTGAGTTCCGATGATGTACACTATCAGTACCTAAAGAATGAGTAACATGATGATGAAAGGTGCTCCCCTTAATACAACAAATGCATAACAGAAATAGAGAAACAACAACAATTTGCAAGAACAAAAAATGGGCTTCTTATTATCTCCACAAATGTGGAATTACAAACTTTCAGAATTATAATATGCAAAGCCACATGGGCATTTCCTTTACAATATTTTGTAAGACAAAGCCTTGAATCAATACCTAGATCTACTACCCAAAACTGTCCCGAACTACTTAAGACAACACTACAGACCTTTCTTATATAAGCAATTTCCACCGCTCGAGAAGGTTCCAAAAATTTAGCCCTTAAGGCTGACTATACATAGAATTATTTTATTTTCACAATTTTTACAATAGGGTCAGCTCAAAAGAAATACAAAATATGCTTTTAGGTAACCCAACTTCCAGAGGCCATAAATTTTTAACCGTAACTCCATTTTTCTATTGTAACCACTTTTCAGAAATGCCATGACAAGATCTACAGTGCCTGACAGGCGCTAGCACCAATCAGTCGGGGGTCGATCGTGATCCGGAGCCTCTAAGGCCTTCAAAATTGACCTGAAAGATTTCATACCAAAAAACATCAATAACTTCACCAATACTGATGATGTGGTAATGAAACTCAACTAGTAGGCTGAAATGATTGAGATAAACCTCCAACTGTGAAATCAGAACATTCTGAGATCATATGACCAACTTACTAAAAATAGTAAGTTTCCATAAATAGCAACTCTTCACAAGATAGCCCTTATTGAAAAAGAAACTAGAAATATTTTTGGGTGATGCAAGATTGCTCTTACACCCAGGATGCTCCTGCCTCAAACACCCAAGGTAATTTGAGAAGTGACCTTGTCACGACTCAAGTGTGCAGAGGAAAACCAAGATGGTTAACCTCCTCCTTTGTTAGCCATGATGAATCTTCAACAGGTCATTCTTTCCATTTGACCAAATATTCTTCATATGTTCTGTTCCTTGTGCTTCTGCCAACACGACTGTCCAGTATGTCTTCAATCTCCTTGATATTTGCACTGGTTGCTGGAATACTCCACTGTGCTGCTGTAACCTCATCTTCAACACCTCCTTCATGATACTCTGTCAGATCTGAAACATTAAATAATAGTGAAATATTTAGCTTAGTAGGCAGCTCGACCTCATATGCATTTCCTGAATCATGCTTCTTCAATATCTTGCATGACCCAAACTTCTTCATTTTCAACTTGTTATATGTACCAACCGGAAATCGCTCCTTTCGCAAATGAACCATGACTTCATCTCTAACTTGAAATTCCTTATGCCTCCTTTTCTCATCTGCCTTAGCCTTATACTGCGCATTCATTTTGGTAATGTGCTTCCTCACCTCCTCATGGATGTTCTTCAAATGTTTTGCAAAATCCTCAACTTCAGCACTACTTATTTCTCCTTTATCTATCTTTCTCAACTCAGATGCATTTCTGGGACTACTTCCATATACAATTTGTGGATGATGTGATGAACTAAACTTCAAATTTGTCTTCAAGTCTTCACTTTCTGCTAGTGTCATTTTATGTGCTGCCTTATTTGGAAAATTGGCTCCTAGAATCAAGTCCATCTGATGACTGATCTTTCTTACTGGTGGTAATCCATCAGGCACATTATCGAATACAATATCTTGAAACTCATTCAATAATTCTGCAACTTCTACAGGTACATTTGCTACTTCCTCTTTCCTAGCCTTTGGAATTAAGGTAAAACACATATGCTCATGCTGCATACCATCTAAGAAATTTCCTCTATCAACAAAAGTTATTCTTGCATTACCACATACCTTTTCTTCTGTTTCCTTCAATGACTTTAGCTTATGTCGCACTCCATCCTTTGTCAGGGAATAGGTATTTGCACGACCATCATGTACAACACATCTGTCAAACTTCCACGACCTACCCAACAACATATGATATGCATCCATAGATATGATATCACATAGTACCTCATCATGGTACCCGCCAATCTTGAACTTTACTAGGCACTGTTCATTGACCATGACCTTGTGGTCATCCTGTACCTAGGCAACCTGATATGGATGTGGATGTTTCTACCTCTTGAGCTTCAACTTTGTCACCATCTCTTCTGAAACCAAATTATCAGTACTACCACTATCAATAATCATGTCACAACACTTACCCTCACACTTGCACTTGGTGCGAATCAAGCTCCTCCTTTGCTCAGGTTCATTCTCACCACTCAGTAGGACTCTTCTGTTAATCAACATTTCTCCTCTTTCAGCATCTTCAGAATGTGATGATCTGGCATCTTCATCTACATGTGCAACTCTAGCCTGGCCTTCATTCCTCCTATCTATCCTTCCTTGGCATTGAGGACATTCAAATGCCCTATGACCTTCTCCACAGTGAAAACATGTTCCACGGAAGCTTCCTCTTCCTGATCCTTGTCCTCTTCCTCTTCCTCTCTGATCTCTATTATTCTGATAATGGAAATGATTGAAATTATCTCCTCTCTAATTCTGACTATTACTAGCCTCATCCTACTTTTTTGGATCTTCATTTTGATCTCCATATGACCGTCCATTAGATCTTCTATAACGACCTCTTCCGTTTTGTCTACTCTCAAACTTCTTGTTCAACTTTTCCTCTACTTTTAGGGCAAATTGGTATGCCTCTTCAATACTGTTCATTCGAACCAGATTCAATTCTTCCTGAATGCTCAACCTTAACCCATTAAGGTAATGGGCAACTTTCTCCTTATCAGCTTCCGCATGGCCTATTCTGATGAGGATTCGATAGAACTCCTCTATATACTCCTGAACAGATCTTCTTGCTTGCTTCAAACTTTGCATCTTCCTCAGTAGGTCAAGCTCATAATCAACAAGAATGAACTATCACTTCAATTTATCCACCATCAGATCCCATCTTGTGATTTTTATCCTTTCCTCTTTGATTTGTCTCCAACTGAATCTCTTGCCACTAGATCTTCGCATGACCTTTCAGTCTGGCCTTCGCAAATTTGACCCTATCGGGATCCTCAATATCTTCATACTCAAAATATTCTTCACATTCATTGATCCAGTCGATCAACTCCTCTGGATTAATATTTCTTGAAAATGCAAGAACCTCAATCTTAGGTCTTTTCCCGATCTTGGAAATGGCTTGGAAAAGTCTTTCTTCTTCCTGATTTATAACTTTGACTTCTCCTTCTTGATCTTCTTCTTCGGCTTCATCCTTGCTTTCATCTCTGACATTAAGATTCATTCCTCTGCAAATCTCTTCTTGCATTGCTCGCACTTGTCTCTGGAGCACTCTAACCTCAGGTGTTACAACACTAGCTCTTCCACCATGTTCCCTTCATGGAGGCATTTTCATGCTTATCGCTGAAACCCTAACCACAGTCCCGGTGCAAACTGCCTCATAGTCGGCGATCTGTTTACATAGAAACCCTAACCCACAGTCCTAGTGCAAACTACCTCACAGTCGGCGATCTGCTTACACACTCAGGAACTCCCTCTCTGATAGCACTTGATGAAGGGTGCTCCCCTTAATACCACAAACACATAACAAAAATAAAGAAACAACAACAATTTGCAAGAACGTAAAATGGACTTCTTATTATCTCCACAAATGTGGAATTACAAACTTTCAGAATTACAATATGCAAAGCCACATGGGCATTTCCTTTACAATATTTTGTAGGATAAAGCCTTGAATCAATACCCAGATCTACTACCTAGAACTGTCCCAAACTGCCTAAGACAACACTACAGACCTTTCTTATATAGGTAGTTTCCACCACCCGAGAATGTTCCAGAAATTTAGCCCTTAAGGCTGACTATACATAGAATTATTTTATTTTCACAATTTTTACAATAGGGTCGGCTCAAAAGAAATAAAAAATATGCTTTTAGGTAACCCAACTTCCAAAGGCCATAACTTTTTAACCGTAACTCTATTTTTCTATTGTAACCATTTTTTGAAAATGCCATGACGAGATCTGAGTGCTTAATAGGCGCTAGTGCTAGTCAGCCGGGGGTCGATCGCAATCCAGAGCCTCTAAGGGCTTCAAAATTGACTTGAAAGATTTCATACCCAAAAACATCAATAACTTCACCAATACTAATGATGTGGCAATGAAACTCAACTGGTAGGCTGAAATGATTGAGATGAACTTCCAATTGTGAAATCAAAACATTCCGAGATCATATGACCAACTTACTAAAAATAGTAAGTTTCCATAAATAGCAGCTCTGCACAAGATAGCCCTTATTGAAAAAGAAACTAGAAATATTTTTGGGTGATGCAAGATTGCTCTTACACCTAGGATGCTCCTGCATCACAAGAGGCATATCCTAGTAGACAAAAAATATATATCATATATATACGTGCATGTACACACACACACATATATATATATATATCAATTGATTGAAATTTTGAAAATAAATTTAAGTTATTTATTGTAACATTAAATACATGTATATAATTTGATTTATACCTATGTAGGTGGTGGAAACTGATAGTACTCAGATTCCTTGGCCTCAATCCTATCCACCAAGGTATTAAGATTTTGTTGTGTCTGGTCCAAGCTCAACTCTGCATCTGCAACATGAGTAGACCACACACGCCTCTCTAATGATGAATGCAATGGACTAACCAAATGAGATGGCATGGAAGTTGTATCATCATGTGTCAACAAATCTAGATAACCTATAGTGGTCATGTTGAACTCAACATTGTCAAGGCCAACATCAGGGAACTGATGCCATGCACTAACTGAAGGGTTTGTATGTTGCGCCTCTCCCTGTGCAGCAATAGAGTGTTCAGTGGGTGGATCTTCATGAGCACTACCACTATGGCCACGGTCTAGGTGAGAAGGATGTGGCTGAGCGTATTTGACAGTACCCACACGAGATCTAACCTTTGATATGGGGATATCATGCTCTACTGCTATAAATGCATATGCATCCAATAGATCATAAGCCAAGCTAGTCAATGTGACACATGTCATCTCTCCTGTAAGTCCCTCCAGGCTAGAAAGTGAAGGGATGCCTACTGCACTGTACATGTCATCTGTGGTCCTGCTAGAGGATGCTCCACCTGATGATCTAGAGTGTCGTCGAGACATCATGTACTAACCAACCTAATCACTAGATATGGATGTGGCAGCTATTGCAATGTTCCCCACACTATCAATTGCAACTTGAAGCTGGGTGCTATGAATAACATCATCTGCAATAGGACCCAATGAAGGATCTATAGTAGGTTCCCTCTGACCAACAATGGCCCTATGTATTAGCCTTTGTTGATCAGCTTGACGAAAAGCATCTCTATTAGCAAGCCTACCACGCTCCTATCCTAGATGTGCTAGAAAATCAGTGTAATTAACAACCCTCCGTAAACGAACCTCAGCAAAAATCTACTATGCAAAGTATAATGGAATCTGGTCGTTATTCGGATAACGACCATGGGCAACTAGAAATCATGGGTATATCAATGCTGATATAGCAGGATCCTCACACCTGGTAACCTGATACCCCTTCACATAATTTTTATCTCCATAAGATGGGAAAACTTCCCCTTTTAGGGTTTCTTTAAGCACTAAAGCCTGTACATCCTTAAGAGAAAGACCAGAGCCAACCTCTTGTCTCTTCCTCTCAAGTATGACCTCTATAATATCTGGGGCATAGAGAGTGTAATACCCTTCTAACCCTAATATAAGTTTTGTGTTTTTGAAAGAATTAAGATCCTTCGATGTTTTCTTACAGCTTAAGTTGTACATGATACTTGTTTGATCTATTCCTATAATTGTTTATAATAATTTCATAAGCTAGTACTCAATGATTCTAATATCAGACATACTATCTAAAGGTATCATTTTTGTATGTATTTATCTCCATGTATGTATTGAGTACCTACAAGACCTTTATGAACATAGTTAGGATGTTATATGATATGTACTTGATAGATATATATAGGTGGTTATTTATATTTTCTTCTATTAAGGTTACCTTGGATGAATCTTGTATCTCACTTGATGATTTGATTATGTTAATTTATTATTAGTATTGATAAGAGACTAACACAATGCTTGAGATTCTAACCTTCATTATGATGATGCTACATGCTTTGAGTGTATATATATACATGATGTGTTTTCATGATTCAGGATGAAGTCGTAGTTACTCACATAGCTGAGGTCCACACGATGTATCGATCCTGGTCATCTGTCTGCAATGTTTTCTTTTATATGTATATTCGTGCATATGTATTTCTTCTTTGTGATGCAGGCTTGCAGGTACCGGGCATCGACTTCACCTGGCTTCACAGGTCTGAGCATGCCCTCAAATCCTCGATGGTTGTTGTTATGGAGATAGTACTAAGGCCCCTACATGAGTCTTCCTTTGTCATTATTCCAATTTGGGAATATTAGGGTTCCTTCTTTGTCAGTCAACCTTTGGGTCAAAAACCCAGATCCAACGCACCCGGTTGGGCATGGTTGTAGTTAGTGACTTGTGACCACTTGAATTCATTTGGTTGTATGATTTGTTTACTCATTTTATTTATTTATCCTTCTTGGTATGATTCTTAGTTAATCTTTCTATGTTGTGTTTCAGGAGTTTGGCTTGACTTTCCTTGTTGACTTTGGTTGACCTTGTTTGATCTTATGATTTTCTTGATATGTTTCATAGATGATTTGTAAGGCCTCTTTGGATGATTAGGTTTATTTTGAGGTGTGTGATTTTATTCTACCTCAGTGATTATATCCTATAGTAATTATAAATAGGTAATAATATTGTGATCTATTACTTCATAATCTTATAGATTATAGTGTTTGGTATTTGGCATGTATCTATATAAATATAAATATATATATATATATATGGAAATATATATATGGGTGCACACATATATGTATTTATATATATATAATTTATATGTGATTATATGTTAATTATTGTAGATATTGTTGATGGTGTATATTTTGGGATTAATGTAAAGTATAATATTATTAATAATTAAATATTAAATAATGCGAGGTATATTATTCTCAATTATTAATTATTAATAATGAGGATAGGTTATATATATAGATATTGATGTAATTAATGATGGCATATGCATATATGTTAGGATAATATTACATATGTGTATGAATGAATACAAATAATCTTTTATTGTATATTTGAGTAATATAGTTGTATGATATTAAGTTATTTTATAATACCCTTTAGTTAAGAGTTAGTTGGGAGTTGGTTACTTTTCCTCTCAACCTTTGGAAATCTATTTATATGCACTACTTTCTCATTTGAAGAGGGGAGATTTTGGGGCTGAAGCAATGAGGAGAGGATGGCCTTACTTTTCATGGAGATTTTGGAGAGAAAACTTGGAGATGTGAGGGAGAGTTTGTAAGCATATGTCTTTAAGAATTTTTGGTTATCTTTGCTTTTGGGAGAGAGACATTTTTGTGAGAATTTCAATAGTTGAGAGAGGGATTCTTTGCTGTGGAATTATTTCTTTCTTTCATGGAGATTTCTGAAAGTGGATAGGGTTTGAAGGATGCACCTCAAGTTTGGATTTGTCTTCTCTTTTGTTTCCTTCCTTCTTCGATTCAACCTTCGTAGGACATGAGGTATGGATTGAATATGTTAGTTACTTTATGTCTCTGATAGATTATGGATCTATTTATATATTATAATTATTTATTATATATGTACTTTTAATTTCTATGGTTATTTTAAATTTTTGAGTTTTTGTTTGTAAGAATTGGCATGTGTTTTCCTAGGGTTTTTAGCAACCCATTTTTGGAGATCTATTATTATAATAATTTAAATTGCATCTAGGGTTTGACTAAATTGATTTTATGGAAGTAAAATTCACAGATCTCAAATGGGTATCTCTCTGATTTTATTTTTAAAGTCGAATTAATGCCTTATTTTTGACATTTTGGCAGACTATGCCTGTCCATTCTCGATTCTAAAATTTCTGTCAAATGTATTCGTATTCTACAGGCTGATATGATTATATAAAAGTCTAAATTTGATATAAAATATTCTCCTAAGTCTTATCTTTCATTTCCAATTGGTTTGGAGAATTTTTATTATATTTTGTGAAAATTACAACCATTTTAGTGAAGGCAGGTCTGAACCCTAACCAGAATTTTCTGTTTTAAACTAGAAGTCATAACTTTCTTTCCCACCGTTGGATCTTCCTAAAAATAAAATTGAGAGTCCATAATTTTGTTATCTAAATCTCCACCGAAGTGATTGTCTTTATTATTTATTTTTTGGAAGATATGGATGACTGTTCTATGATGACTATTCTTTGCATTTAATCCTTGCTTGAAATAATTCAGTTTATGAACATCATTAAGTTTTAAGGTTTCGTATGGTCACCAAAGGCTATTAGAATTTTTTTTTTTGGTTAATTAGATCTATGTATACTCTGAATATTTTTATAATATCATTTGGATGTCTTCTTATATGTTTGGAACATTCTGTATGCCATATTGGGTTTAGGGTTGTCAAGTGGACTAGGGACAACATATGTTTTCCTAAACTCAATCAAATGTTGTTATGGAATTGATATGAATTCTTGATGATGAATTTATTATGTTCTTATGATTTTTATATGTATGTTAGGGAACCTAAGTACACTAGGTGAGTGGCTCATAGTGAGGGGCCGGGGCCCTAAGTGGCTAGTACCAGGATAACCTACTATGAGTTATTTAATCAAGTGATAACCTAAATAAATGAATTGGGAATGGGATTGGAATGGGAAATTACACACTAATCAAGATTAATTGTGCCTCGCCCATGCCTTTAGTGCTAGTAAAGACTAAGGATGGGAGTGGGAGAAGGTACCTATGCGTAGGTACGACTGGATGACCTTGTCTGTACGAGAGGCATTCGGTTCCGCATGTGCCTACTTGGGGGCCGGGGCCAAGAGTGGCTAGTACCAGGACAACCCAAGGGGTGAGGGCTATGCGATGACACTCACCTAGCTTGTAGCTTAGAGTCTCTACCAAATTTGATCATGCCTCTGGTAGTCCTTGTGGTCTTCTTGTCTTTTCTTTTGTGTTGTGACTTTGGGGAAATTTTATCACCACCTTAGGAATTTCCTAGTTGTTACCTCTTGTATGGGCCTTTGGTTCTATCTCCTAGCTCGGGGGAGTGGGCCTATTGGTTCCACATGGTTGGGTGGTTAATATTTATATCGAGGTATTGATCGTGATTCTTTGGATGATCCTAGCACATATTCCATTCCAGACCTGCAGTTGAAGATTTCTTATTGGATATTTTAATATGAGATGTACTTATGTATTTGTATTCATGTAATTTTAATATCCTAAAAGGAGTCTTGTAGTATTGATATAATCTCAATTCAAAGCAATGCATAAGGGAATGGGTAGTTCTAGGTAAAAGAAGGGAAAAGAATGTGGAATATTGGACATGTTACTAGCATTAAAAGAAAGTGTTTATGTTATTTCTCCTATCCTCTTATGTTGTCCATATGTAAAGGAAATGATCTTAAATATAGTTATATATAATGATGTATCACAAAAAAATAATGTATTCTCTCTTGATGAAAGGATCCAAGGAAATTATTGAGAAATGATAGGTTAGTGATTGGAATTATTAACAATGAATGGTTATGAAACAATGCAATAGAATAGTAATTTGATTTTAATGTTAATACTTGGTTCATGTTAATGAAGTACCTAGGATGATGCCTACCTTAATGAATATTAATCTCTTACCTAAATTATTAGAGAAAAGTGATATAAAGGATAGTAGATGTAGATGAAATCAATATGAATTTATGGAATGAGTTGATAAAAGGAATAATGATGTTGGATGATTAACCTATGTTTAATAAAAGAAATAAGTTAGGGACATTTAACTTGGTGCATTAAAACGAATGTAGATCTTTTAAGCTCATGATTCCGTGAATATCTTATGCATGTAAATGGTTTATATGATGTTGCTTTAGTAGCGACGTTAGGGAACCCGGGAGGACTTAAGTTGTATAAATCTTACATTCAAGTAGTAGAAAATTATTTCTTCTTTTAGAAATATGAAGTGTAATGATGAATATTATTCTAGTTAAAATAAATAAATAAAATAAAATAAAAATTCACTACTTGCATTTTATAGAGGTTTTATGTCTTGTCCTCTTGGGTTGCCTGGCGGGGCATTACAGAGAGTGGTACCATGAATATCATCCCTAATGCTAATCAAGCTAGTAAGGATGGACTAACATGTGCTCTTATAGACACTAGAGTTAGATGGATTATTTATGGATTCTTGCAACCGTTCAATCTCTCTATTAGTGCGTGCAACTAGTTTTGCAGGGGGAATCGATGCATCTACCATGTGTGATGTGCAATAATATGTCTGATAGATCTAGAATATGTATGTACCTAAAAGATTTTATTTACTATCAAATAAAGTCTACATATATGTACGTTTTCCTAATTTAATTAAAAATAAAATTAAAGTATGCACATTTCACTACATTATTTGGAAGTAAAATCAATTACATAAATTACATTTAAATGTAAATAAACATGTACTATACATACATGTATGTACACACATACATGTACAAGTGCATATATATACATGTACACATACACATGTGTACACATGCATATATACATACACATGCGTGCATATATAAATACAAATGTACACATGTATGACACACACACACACATATATATAGATATAATATATGACATGTGTACACACACACACACACACACATATATATATATATATACATGTATGTGCATATATAATATATGACATGTGCATATATACACATGTATACATGCATATATATACATGCATATATGCATGTATACGTACATATATACATGTATATATATGCATGTATACATGCATGTATATATACATGTATACATACATATATGTACATGTATGTACATACACATGTATACATGTATAGATGTACATACATACACATGTATACATGCATATATATATATACATATATACATGCATGTATATATATGTGTATACATGTATATATATATGTATATATGCATGTATACACATGTATGTACATGCATATATACATGTATATATGCATGTATACACATGTGTACATACATATACATACACATGTATATATATACTAAATCTATGTACCAAAAACTTCAAATAATGAAAAATCTATATATATGTACATGTGTATACATGTATATATATGTATGTATACATGCATATATACATTCATACATGCACATGTATATATATGTATATATACATGTATATACATGTACATATATATACATGTACATATATATACATGTATATATATACATATATATACATACATACACACACACACACACACACACACATATATATATATATACATATATATACATATATATACATATACATATATATATATACATACACACACACACACACACACACACACACACACACACACACACACACATATATATATATATGTGTGTGTGTGTGTGTGTGTGTGTGTATATATGTATATATATATATATATATGTATATGTATATATATGTATATATATGTATACATACATATATATATATATATATATATATATATATATATATATATATATATATATATATGTATATGTATATATGTATATATATATATATGTATATATATATGTATATACATATATATACATGCATATATACATGTATATATGCATATATATTATTTATCCATCTATCAAAAACTACAAATAATAAAAAATGAAATATGAAAAAACTTGTTCAAACGATGTTTGCAAATTCGGAAGCCATCCATGGGTTTCACTGTCACCGAAAGTGACAGTCACTGTCACTTTCGGTGATTTTATTTACGCCAAATTTAACCCTAATTCATGACTTTCGATTGAAAGTCATACGCTAAAGACTTTCGATCGAAAGTGCTATATTCACTTTCGATCGAAAGTGACATAAGACTTTCGATCGAAAGTCTTATGCCTAAGGACTTTCGATCGTAAGTTTTGTACTTATGATTGAAAGTTTGTCATAGTTATGATCAAAAGTCATTAACGATTTTTGGGCCAAATTCGTTCCTCCCGAAAAGTGTAACCCACTATTGTGGGTTCACCCCCATTCAATGAATAAATATGTAAACCCATGGATGACCTTCAAACTTGATATATCTAAAGTCTTTGATAGAGTCATACGTGACTTTCTTTATAAGGTCTTCATAAAGTTGGGATTCAATACTAAGTTGATTAGTATTATAAAGACTTGTGTGGAGATGGTGAATTTATCTATCCTAATAAATGGAATCGCAAGTGGAAAAATTGAGTCAAGTTGACCCTCTCTCCCGTTATCTTTTCATTATCATTTCATAATTTTTTTAGAGGAACTTCATAAACCTTGCAGCAAAAGGTAAATTTGCTGGTACAAAGGTTGCTTCTACCACTCCTATATGTGTTATCCAACAATTTTTGGACGAACCTAATATTTTTGGAAAGACGTATGTGATTGAAGCAAGAGTTTGGAAGGCCTCCTTATAAGATTATGCTAAGGCTTTAGGGAAGTACATTAATTATGAGAAGAGAAATATTCACTTCTTTAACAAAAAGGAGGATCTTTGTGTAAAAATCAAGGGAATTCTTGGATGTCAACATGTTGCACTCCCAGGCTTGTACTTGGGACTTCCATTGACCATTAAGGATGTGACCTAGACCTTTTGGAACTCCATAATTGAAATACGCTAGAAGAAACTTGTTGGATGTAAAGGGAAACTATTGAGTAGCATGGGTAAGCTCCAACTGCTTACAGGTTCCCTATAAGATATAACCCTCTACTTCCATTCAATCTTTAAAATTTATAAGCATCATGTCTAACAATTGGAAAGGATCCATAAAACATTCCTATGTATAGGTATGGAAGACAAAAACAAAGGCTTGCTTTGGTCAATTGGGACATAGTGTGCAAACCCAAGAGAGATGGGGGCTTGGATTATGAAGGATTATTCCTATGAATAGAGCATTGATGGCTAAAGTAGGGTAGAAGTTAGAAAACCAAAAAATATATTATTGTGGTATAATGTGTGCGAAATACCTTAATTCTATTTTTTTTTAGATTCTATTTTCCCATTCGTACCCTACAGGATCTAAGATATGGAATAATATTGTGAATCGAAGAATTTATTTTATTTAGTCATAACTCAATTGACAAATTGTTGATGGAAGAACAGTTAGATTCTAGGAGGATGTTTGGGTAGGAGAGGATCCATTGGGTACTAATCCTAATTTCATATACCTTGTGAAAAATTCTAAAGAATACTTTGGAACTAGAATTGGAGACTTCATCACACCATAGAAAACTTGGAAAGATATTTATTAGTATTGTCAGCCCTGATCTAAACTCTTTAACAAAGAAAGGAACTTTACATGATAGTTTTCTCAAAGTTAGAATCAATAGATCCTCATAAGAGATAATAAATTCTTTTGAAGTAAAAATCCTGATGGAGTTTTTTCAGTCAAATCAACCTATACCATGATACTAGCCAAGGTTAGCCCTCCCATTTGGGGTAACGAGGTATAGAATCCCTAACTCATCCCAAAAATTAATATGTTCTAGTGGATAGTGATGCATAATAAAACTATCAACTAGGATAATCTGATCAAGAGGGGATTCCAATTACCAAATAGATGTACTCTCTATAAACAAGAAGAAGAATTAGTACCCCATATTTTCTTTCATTGCAATTTTTCTCAAGAGTTGGGGTTCAAAGTTATTTGTAAACTTAAAGTTAAGTGGGTCATGAAAAACACCACTCAATAGTTACTTATGGAGTGGCAAGGACCATGCCATAACCCAATGATTAAAAAACTATAGAAGTAGATCCCTCCTCACTTGGCATGGAGCTTATGGAAAGAGAGGAACAACATAATTTTTAGAGATACCAAAATCTTGATTGATATTGTATTCTTGTCCTTTTCTATTGCTAATGGAAAATATCATTTTTACCTCTGAGAAGTGTGCAACCTCTACCTTGACCACCCATGAAAATAAGATGGTGAAAAATTGGGAACTCCCATATGTTTATGCTACTTATAAAAATTCTAAAATATTGAAGAGGAAAGAGACAAAATGGAAACCACCAAACCTGAGATGACAAAAACTAAACTTTGATGGGCCTGCAAATGGGGGCAAAGCAATTGTAGGGGGTTTTATAACATCTAATATTGGTAGAGGTATTCTAGCTAATACTGACAATCTAGATGGTTATAATAATAATTAGGATGAAGGGGTGACCCTACTTTGGGGGATAAAATTGACCTTGTTAGTTGGAATTAAAGTGCTAAAAATTGATGGGGGCTTTAAGTTAATCATAGATGCTATTAAAGAAATCACAAAAGTGTGCTAGTCTACAAAAGGAATCTTGGGAGACATTCAGATACTCCTTTTGGGACTAGAATTTTTTAAATTAATCATTCCTATAGAAAAGGAAATAGAGTTGTAGATTCCATGGATGCCTTGGGCCATGACATCAAAGGGTTCAAATGTTGGAGAGAAGAGGGGAACATCCTCCCAAGTATTTTAAAACTTATTCAGGATGAAAGAAAAAATTTAACTGTGGACTGCCAAGAACACTTTTACAAGCCATTAACAAAACCTTTGTTGATGGCTAGAATAAGTTTTTAAAGGCATGAAATATAATTGGTTCCCTAAGATTAAACAACAAAAGGAAAAATAAGGAGAATATTAGTAACAAGTGGACAATTACCCCTTGTTAGAAATGTGTTTTTAACTAAGGGGACATATACTTTTTTTTCAAAAATTTTAAACCGATGTATATTGGGGTTATGAGTAAAAGTAAAAAGAACACTCTCATACGACACCTGACCCTATGTGGCATTTAATCAACCATCTAGTTTGATGGTAGTTCAAAATGGATTCATGATACTCAAAACCCATTTTAAATAACCATTTTCAAAGAGGGAGGTAATGACTATAATATGGAAGTTTGCAAGCGTGTCTATAGGAAAAGGAACACGACTCCTGCAATCATGAAAATAGAGAAGATGACGAAAAATGCTATAAAAGGAGGCTACAACTATGGAGGAAAACAAAAGTGATTTTGGGCCTAGTGGGGATGGAGACATGCCAAATATGGGCCTAGATTACAACACCTTCAGATTTGTTGGAGTCAAAAATCTTCTCCCCAACTATAGTGGTTCGGCTCACATGATGGTCATGAGTGGGTTTACCAAAGATTATGACACCTAGAAGAAAGAAAGGAAAGACCAAAGGCTTGCCCATCTAAAAAGAAAAGTACTACAAATCGACAATGAATCTATTGTCTATCATTCTACAAATTGGGCTAAAAACTTGTAGCAGGAGATTGACAAGGAGGACAACATCTCTCATGTCTTCGACAGCCTCAGGGATTTAGGTGAAAAATACATGGAAGTTGATGACACTACTTCAAATTTCAATGGTTGTATTGGTTGTTTGGCCTTGATGGAGGAAATATATATTCTCAAGAAAAAGGTGGATTTTCTCTTGCATCATATGGATTTTCTCGTGAATCAGATCCCTAACATGGAAAGTGGGATGTAGAATGTGGCGAGGTTTGGAAGCAGGATAATGTATAATGTGACCACTACAATCTTCCTTCTTCAAAAAGACTTGTAGGAAATTGAGGAGGAAGATAACATAGATCTATGTTGAACTTTCTGAGACAATACTGGCTCTGAGTCCTAAGCAGTGCCAGATGTAGTCCAAGGGCCGAAATCTGTAGCCTTCTGTGTTTTGATTGTTGTGATTCCTCTAACATACGGTAGTGTTTTGTTTAGTAAACTGTTGTCTAAGCTTAGTTAGTCATTTTAGTTGTTATATCTCTAATTGGTTAGACCAGTTGTACAACCAAATGGTTGTTGTTATGTAAGGGTCAACACCCTTGTTTTGCCTCTTCTATTAATGAAAAACAAATCGTGTCTTTAGTTGTTTTACTTACAATCTTAACAATTAATCACTAATTCATATAATCTTATAAACATAACTATATTCATATTATGAAATCTTATTAACTACTTAAAATATTATTTATATATCCATTTTTCATAAATATTCTAAATTTTACCATTAACATTATTCAATAAAAATTATATTACTTATAAAATTATATACTAGTATTCAAAATTTAAAATACAACAAGTATACTATGTTACCATTTAGGCTCGATTATTTTAGAGAAAAATACACTTAAAACTACCATTAGAATATATTACTTAACAAAAAAAAAGCTGACCTCAAAATTATACCTTACCTTCCAAAATATATTATTTGGGCACATGCATATTTAATCGTGTATATCATATTTTTTTAAATTGTTTTTTAATAATGCCATCTTTTTAAGTATCCTCCTAAACAAATCTTCCTCAAAAGTTTCTTTCAATATTTATTGTCATATTATTTGTTCGTACATCTATTTTAAATAAAAAAATGAAATATTTATTATCACATTATTTCATTATATGCTTACTTTATATAGATCCTTGATGGAGATTAGCACGAATTGGGTATGTAGATAAGAAATCTTGTCTTTAGGAAGTTTGCTCTTGTTTAATAAATGTCAAGTGGCTAGCATAATCAAATTGATTCAAATTGTCTTATATCTGCCGACATATTTAACTAAATCTGTCAAGTCACATATTTAGTCCACTATTTTGATGGGAATGAAAAGGTGGGGATAGAGATATTATATTAAAAATAGTGATTAAAAGTGACTTCTAAAGAAAGGGGGTGAAACAAACAAACATTTTAGGTTAAAAACACACCATATTGAATTGTAATCTCATAATAATATTGGTGCTTATAACATTTTATTGATCAACATGCTTTAAAATAATTATTTAATGGTTCAAATATTTTAAATAAAAAAAATTATTTTAGGAAAATATCAATATTATAATTATAAAAAATTGGGTTAATATAGTTTTCAAGTAAATAAGTGGAGTATAAGGGGTTGAGATTAATTTCTTTAATATTATTGACTTTCATTATGAAAATTTAAGGATATTTATAATGAAATGTTAAGTTGAGAATTATGGTTTTTCATAGTTGATTTCAAATATGAAGGTGGTTTATAAATAAAATTGGATTTATATGTAGTGACTCGGTCTGCCATAAGTGATTTCTAGTGTGTTTGATTGTAAGAAGCTTGAGTTGGCCTCATGTTCATTTGTTGTATCAGAAATATAATGGTAATTTGGGATAACTTTAAGAATCCCCTCCCCTAAACAAAAACAAAAAAAAGATGTGTAAGATCTTAGCGAATCCAACATTATTTTGGGGGGGAATTTTTCATATCAATGGCAAAAAACATTTCAAAATAGGAAGAAAAAAAATACTTTGTACTGGTGATTTTTTCCCAACCGTATGAAAATTCCACAAAATCCTCACGAATAATTCATTAGTGTGGGGAAAAACATATAATGTATGAGGCGAATGTTTTTCTTGCAAAGGAAATATAATTTAATTGTATGGGCAAATTCTATCTACCATTTGAAAATTATTTAATTTTATTAGCTAATCTTTTGTTATTTATGGGAAAATAAATATTTTGTTGGCAATTTTAGTTATCTATTAATAATTACTATTCAAGAGTTGTGACTCGTCACTAGACCAATGTTGATTGGAAATTGATCATAGATCTAATTAATGCAACATCACGTCAAGATAATAACACTTTTATTTGTTGACAACTTGTTTGCAAACTCTGCACGATGGTATCAATAAGCATGATCACATCGGCATGTACCTAACCTCCATCATTTTATAATTTTAAATGTAGTATTTGAGACCATTCAATGATCGTAGATCAATGGCTGAAGTTTTATTTTGGCTTGAAATTCTGAAGGGAACATTGTTCTCTAGGAAGTCTCCGAAATAAAGACACTTATCAAATGTTAACCTCACGCCCTAACTTTGATTGTCAATTACAACTGGCTAGTAGGTTACGTGGACAATGGATAATATTGCATGGTCCTCATCAACATTAAACAATAAAGAAATGTCTTGTCAATGAAAGTGACATTCTCTAATTGTGATCCACTCACAACGCACGACTTCCAATTTGGTATTGGTACTAACGATATTACCGATTTCACACACTCGTGCATTTATGAGAAATATTTATAGGGATATAGGAAATATTTAAAAAAAATTAAAGGACAAAGGAATTAATAGGGTTAGAGAAGGGCTATTTATAGATGATCTTGCTTCTTTCTTCTTCAATTCCCTTTTGGTAGATTAAGTGTCCAAGTTGTCGGCGGTTTAAATTTTGCCTCTAATTTAGGTCTTTAGGTCTTTAAGATGTGAAGATGGACACTCCTATCCAGTTGAGAAGCACATCTAAGAAGGACCAGAACGCCTTTTTGGGCTCGGTCAAAGACACAATCCTAACATCAGTTTGTAAGGAGGTTGGGTCATTTACAAATGTGGTTGTGTCAATGGTGATAGGCTGAAAGTTTCTTCAAAATGTTGACAGATATCACATTAATGCAAACATTACGTATTGGTTCTTAGCGTCTCTTCTGGACCTTGGAGGAGACAAGGTGGACATGTTGATGCTTTTGAGGAAGGTTTTTAAAGGGGAATTCCCTAGCGACAATGTTCATGTTTCCATTTTTGTAGAAATAGGGGTGACGATCCCTTGGGAAAGTGATATACTCAAGCTTCTCCAGCCAAGCCAAAATGTGGCCAGGAAACCTTTTCTTTTGAACCTGAATGCAGAGAAATTAACATGACAAAGGAAATGGGCACAAATTGGGAAGGATTTTCTCTGGAAATGGTTTCTCCTTGACAAATTGGAGAACCTAGACTATAGATGGCTCAAAGAATTTTCAGAGGTTATCACCTCTTGATAATTCTACTTAGAAAGAGGGGAATATCGATAATGTAGTGTGTTACCCATTCATGTCACCCTATGGCCTGCCCCTAGTATTTGGACATGCATGGTTTCCTTTTTTTATTTTTTTTGTTTTTATAACATCATAGTACTGGTCCATTATTAGTACCCTAGTAGTTTAGTTTTTTTTGGTGCAAGTTGCAACCCTGCTCATTTTGGCTTTAAAGTTTTGGAGGGACTCCGACTACTGTAAATTTGAGGAACAAATTAATGAAAATTTTGCAACTTTGTTATAGTTTTTCTTTAATGGATTTAAAAAATGATTGCAGTTTCATTCTTTTGCAATTAGCATTTTCCATTTTGTGAATGAAATGACCAAAATTGTGTGTAATAATTTTTGGAAAAAAAAGAAATTACAGTGCAGTAGTGATTTAATAATTTGTCAATTTGAAAATGAACCAAACAAATGTATGTGTGTGATTTTGTGAATCATTAACAAAATAAAATTGCAATACAACAACAAGTACTTAGTGATTCACAAAATGAAATTGCAATAGAGTAGGAAGTACATTATTATTTATTTTAATTAATTGTCAAAATAGACTACACTTAGAAATATTTTATGATTTATAGAATATTATAAACCATAACCTTAATCAATAAAGTAGTTATTTATCTTTCAGATTTTCAAAATACTTAATAATTATATTGTATAAGAAAAATTAACAAAATTTGATGAACATCGGATGATCACGAATCGTAGATTGATGGTGTAAGTTCCATTTCAAGCCAAAGTTGTGAGGGTTAAAAAATTCCGCAACTATCCTCCAAAAAAGTGACATTTGTCACATCTACATGTCAAATGGTGAGGCCAAACAACCCATCGGACCCACTTTCCATACTTGATTGTGACCACAGATATTGTAGACTATGGGTCATTGGATGATCAAAGATTAATGACTTAAGGTCTATTCTATGTCGAATGAGGGAATGGTAATTAATTTGTCCACACTGGGTCCACAAAAGAGACACCTGTCACTGAATACTATATTATATTATTATCATTGATTTGGAAATGAATAAAATTAAATATTTTAGTTTGAAACATATAACATTTATATCAATATGTTATATTTATTATAATTTATATATTATAATATAAATTATTAAATCTTGAGTGTGAACACTGATTTAAAATTATAATTAAACATTTCTCAATATATAATTAATTGTGAGATATTTATACAATTTACATACTTAAACATGGTTAAACATGGTTATTAACTTATTTATAAATGACTCTTCCCATGGGATGATGAAGTGTCAAGTTATGTGGCCCCCAAACTGGCAAAAAAACTATTGATAATGGGACCCACAACAACTGACAACAGATATCGTCATACATTGGATGAGCACATATCAATGACTTAAGGTGAATTATAGGCCAAATGTGGGAACAATAAATATTTTCTACAACCTTCCTCTGGAAATGAGACACGTGTCATTGAACGTCTACCTACCAGATTAAATTAAGTATAGTTAAATTCTCAATTTGTGATTGTACAGTTAATTAAATATTAGCACTATTTTAGGCAGAAGTTCTAAAGCATTAAAAAGTCTTTAAAACATTCCAGAAAAGTGACACATGTCATTGAACATTGTCCTACAGTAAATGATAAATATTTAATTAGCTATAGTTAATTTCTAAATTTGTGTTTGTATAGTTATTTAAGTGTAATAAGCTCTATTTTAGTCTTCAAAAAGAAGCAATTAATTATTTTCCCTATATCTACGAATAGTTATTAATAATAATTTATAAAATTATAACATGATTCTACAAATTTTTCCCTTTAGGTAATAGTTTTGAACTTTTGAGGGTTTTGAAACTAAGGAAATCATATTGGTATTTCACTTCTTGGACAAACCAGTTAATCAAGGGGGATTTTGAAATGACTACTAGATTGAGGAATGCAACATAGTCTTTCTATGCCAGTCTACTCAAATAGAAATTCTAGGTAAAATCCATAACACCTACATCCCGTGTTTTTAATTTTTGAATATCATGGTTTACTATTTAGATTGTACAACTAGAATTAGGGGTTCAACTTGAGGGTTAGCATTTTTAGGCTTGTAGTTACTAGTTGTCTATCATTATTTTGAACCATAACAAGTATCAACAATGGGGAAACCAAACAATACAACTAAAATCCAAGAGAATGAAAATATAGAAATAACCAAATTAGTTAAAGCGATAGGTTTCACTGATGAATATCATTATATCTATAATCCTATTATCCATGGTACTAATAAAATCATACAAATTAGATATGCATTGTATCATAAGACGAGAGATCCAAATAGGGAAAAATATACTCCTTTTAACACATTTTTAAATGCAAGCACAAATAAAATTTTATCGTGGGATATTGAATTAGGACGCATGATGTTACTTGAAGTATTATCTTGCCCATAAATTGTAATGGTTTGCGCCTAAAATTATGATGAAGATAGAAAAGTAATTATCAATAAAAATACTCAAGAGAAAATTTTATCCATAACTGAGGGAGAATTTTCTGATTTGTTGGACCTAGGGTTTGTAGCACAAAACCCAAACGTCCACATTGACCTAGGAAATATGGAAATGGAATATGAGAGTATCAATGTAAATTATAAAGATACATTTATCAAAGGTTTAACCATGTGTGGTTCTCGATTGGATCAGAATCATAAGCCTCCTTATGATTTTAATATTTTTGTGCATGGGTTTCAAGATACTATTTCCTTGCTAATATTTTTCCTAGGATTGTAAAATAATAGGGAAGTGGGTTTCATCCTTCTTGAAATGATTTTTCATATCCATTGTGTAAGTGAATCGGTAAGATATAATTTTGTTGAGTGCATTGTTCAATCCATGCAAAAACAATTACTAATGATTAAAATAGGTTCATGTAAGACATTTAGGTTCACAACCTACTTGTGTTATCTTATTCTAGAAAAGTATCATGCAATATTCGAGACCAACAAGGTTCAAATTAAAGTCTATAATATTGATGAGAAGATGTAGAAAACAACAAAGTGTCCAATATATGAATGGAAACCTAAGATAAGGATGCATGATAACATAAATAACTACAACCATTTTTTTTGACTTCTTTTTGGCACCAATGTATGATGATTTTAAAAGTACTCCAATGCCTAGATTTCCCATGTCTTGTAGAGATTGCATTCAACTCAGAAGTCGAATGAAATTGACTGACTTGTTCTTCATGGAAGATTACACTGTGTTAAGGTTTTATATATTAGCAGTAAAACCCTACAAGCTTCCAATACATGTGACAAAGAGGGTATTTGTATTGGAATATGTATGGTAGATGGAGAGTGTAGATTCACTCTTTCATGGTCAACAAAAGAAAACCATATTTCCTTCCTTTCATTTCTCATGTGGAGGGTTTACATTTGACAAAAACGGGATCAAAGTGGCACATGATAATTTTTATCTTTGGTGTTGATAGTTACTGGTAGTATGATCCAATCAGCATAATTTAAACAAGGCTTAAAATGAATAGGAATTCTACATGAAAATTTCAACATGAAAGTAAGCCATTGCTAGAAAAGTTTAAAAACATAGACTCCTGGGATGAGGTAAAAAAAAGAGATGGATAAAATTGCCGCTGAAAATAATATTTCAATAGAAGAATTGTCATCATAAATTATGGCATTGCACACACATAAAATAACATAGTAGGGCATCCAAAATCAAAATGAAAATAGGAGGTCCTACAATTTATACCTAAAATTTGTTGATCCATCTAAAAAAGCTATTCCAAAAAATATATTGGAACAATGTAAAGATAGACTTTGGACTCAAACCAAAGTAAGACATTTTTGGACTATGAGGAAGAATCTCAGTGAGCCAAAGACCAGTATAGATCTTGATGAAATCGATGAGGATATTGAGTTCATAAAATTGTGGAATATGTAGCATCCCAAAGAAGCATGTGACCCAAGTGATGAATATGATGATAATGAGTATGATATCAAGGTTAATCCCACAACCACTCCAACAAATACTAAAATCTCTACAAAATTTGATGGAGTTGATGATTCCATGAGAGAAAAATATAGTAAAGGGGAAACCATGATGGAAAAAATGTGTTTTGAAGATCGTGGTATGGGTCACAAAGGAGAAGGGCCTTGGTTTCTAAGTGTCACACTACTTCCACCAAAATATGGTGAGAAAACAACCATTGGAGGTGAATCATAAAATTCATCACAGAAAGGTACTACTCATACCCTTGCATCTCTATTTCAGTTTTTTAGAGATTCAAATCCACTTTTTGCACACACTCAGATTCAATCACAACCACTACCAGACCATGGTATTCCTATTGGTGGTGAGTCAAGTGCCACTAGCACTAGTGGGGAATCTAGGGATATTATTCCTATTAGTGTTCAATCAAGTGCCACTACCACGGGTGGGGATGTCATGGGTATTGTGTTAATAATAGTTGTCCTGAACAAGTGCAACAACAAGCTATCCCTCACAAGAGGCCAGGAGTAGTTATACTATATAGATTACTAGTGGTCAAGGCATTGTGAAGAAGAAAAAGGTTATGACATCAATGATGAATACAACTCCAACTATATCAATTGCCACTCCAAATTTATTATTTCTAGATTCATAACAAACCCATCAAAAGAGTTCAAAAAATCTACTTGCAAGTGATAGTGGGATATGATTAGGAATGGTTGTTAGTAATCCTGAAAATGTATTAGTTAGAACCATGGGCATAGGTGGAGGTGCTTACTTCACTTCAAGTTCTATTTCACCTTTCAAACATTCAATTGAGTCATCCACCCTATATTTTTGTTATAGTGATTATTTTAATAAATTTGTAGAAACAACATAAATGAATAAAGAAAATAAGAAGACATTGAAGAAGGGTTCCCTTACTACATCTTTAGAGGAACAACCTACATTGAACAAGGTATTTCCCACGTATGACCCAAAAAAAGATATGATAGAGTTCATGGTTGTTATGCCCCCAAATAAAGATAAAAATCCACCACAAAGTCAAATAGATCCCTCTAAATTTATCGTTAGCACCCTCCAAATGGATTTTTCCAAAGTTACAAATGTGGATAAAATTAATGTGTCAAAAAAGATCAATGAAGTGATCTACACTTCACTGCTGAAGGTGGAGAGAAGAAAAAAAAAAAGATAGAGAGACAAATAGAAAAGTTAAAGGAAGGCGTAGAAAATGAAAAAGAAAAGAAGAAAGAAGTGAATAACAAGTGCAATGAATTATAGAGCAGGATAAAAGATTATGCCTCTACCTCAACAATTAAAAATCAAGAATAGATGGAATTAGAGATGACGGAATTGAGGGAAAAATTAGATGAAAGCAATAAAAAATTTGATGATGAAAAATCACTTCAACAAAATTATACAAAAGCATGGATCTTGTTGCTTCCACAAAAAAAAATTTACAGATCCAATTGAAGCATGAGATGGAAAAATAAATTTTTTTTGAAGAGAAAGCATAGGTAGAAAGAAAAAAATTTGCACAAATGAAAGAAGAGCTACAAAATGCAAACAATGAAATTAAAACTTTGGAAGACAGACTGAACAACAATATGAAAAATATAGTGAGGTATACATAATAAAACATTTGGGGGAAAATAATGCAAAGGAGTAACAAGTTGTCTGAATGGTTTGAATTGAACGAAAGTCAGAGAGTAATCTTTTGGAAGCTCAAAGAACACATTGAGAAGAACATAAATTTTTATTCAAAAGAGAATATTGCAAAACATTTTTTGCAAGAAGTCTACAACACCAGTGACAACTATTTGGCATCCAAGGGAATTAAGAGCTGCATTGATTCCTTAGTACAGGAATCATCTATTATTAAAAAATGCCAGAAAATTAGGGAAGCATGATAAATTATGGATAAAGATGGGAAAAAGATGTTGAAGCTACAAGAAAAGATAAACAAATTGTTAAATCTTGGTTTACCAAATATTGTTTACACATTGAATGAATTCATTGGAAAAGAGGCTTTCAAAAAAAGGATGGAGGACAAAATGAAGTTTGATTTAGACTCTCTTCCTAAGGACACAACTCGTGATCTTCACATCTTTCTAAATTTCATCAAACCATTGACAACTTTGGATGTGGTATTGGGTGAAATAGAGGTTTCAAGTCACTCTTCCAAATATTTATTGCTGATGAGGTTTCAGAGATTTAGTGACAGAGCTCAATTAGTTTCAAAGTCAATAGATTAGTTTTAAAATTAGATGAACTTTTGAGAGACCAATATTGAGGAAACACAATAGACATGGCTTCAAGTAGTTTCTTAGGATGGAATCTGGTTCTAATATGTAAGGAAAGGTCATGGGCAATTTTCTTCATAGATCGGTTACAGACTCAACAATCTTGCTAAACTCTTCCCTTGTAACTCTTTCTAGTCACTTCTTTGGGCGGTTTCTTGGTTCCTCGGGCTCAACCATGGAAAAGTAGCACATTGGTATCTCAACTCCACGTACACCAACACATAACTCCCTGTTTGCACCGATCTGTAAAAATTTATCAGGATTGTTCAAATCTGCGAGTGTCCGCCACTTAGAAAATTTTACATGAGATAATGTTGGTTGACATTGATAGAGATTATTGAGGGTGACACATATCATCTTACGTATCTTATCATATTATGCAATATACATAGCTCTTTGTTGGGATTTGTTCATAATATTTCTCATTTCCTCTAGTATGGGGAGAGGACCAACTAAAGTTAAGAGTGTCTCTATATTACTTAACCTGTGAAGTAGGTTAGGAAATTGTGGCTAGTCTGATTCATCATGATTTATGTGAAATAGTCCAATCAAGGATGGATATTCTAAAAAAATTTGATGTGATGGTCCATCCAAAGAGATCCATCTAGTATCATTATCTTTAAGAAGCTTGTTCTTATCGTTTATTCCATCAACAAAGTGTTCAAATTCCATAACTTATTTGGGAATTTGACAGAAGTGTGAGTAGAGCTCTTTGATTAAATATTTAACTTTTTTTATAGGAGCATGCTTGCTCACAATTCCAAAAGATAGATTCATTTTGTGGGCCATGCAGTGAATTCCAGTAATGTAGGGTGTGCAAGAAGTTTCCATCTTTGTGCAAAGACTGTTTCTGCGACCTTGCATTACTCAAGCTCCATCTGCTCCAACACACACTGACTTTTGATAATCTCCATATCATCCATACCTCCATATTCAATTAAATAACTCTTTACTAGTTGAAATAAATTTTCCGTTGTCGCACTAATGTTCATTTTAGAAATAGATAGTAGATGAGGTTGGTGACTATGATTCTATATAGTATAAACATACATGCATACCCACAAAGTATTATCTACTACCATAACTTGATCTAAAGACAATGCAATAAAGTTTGTCTCTCTTATTTTTACCTTTACATCTTTTTCAACCTGAGAAAGACAAATTGCCCATTCTCATCCACTGTTTACTAGCTAGTGACTTTTAGAATAAATAGGAACTCTTAAAAAGTATAATAAACCACTCATTGGTGGGTAGTCTATCACAACATTCCCTCTTCTCAAAATATTAAAAAATAATACTTAATTGAAGAGCTTTTCCCAGTTGTTCTACTTTCATTTCTTTTCCAAGAAAATATTCAATAGAGCCTTTAGCTTTAGCAGGCTTTGTCTATAATTTCTCTTGAAAATAAAATTATTCAGGATTCCTAACACTCTTACATCCCTCCTTTGTTTTCCATCTTATCACTGACTATTCAATTCCATCTATCATTTTTTTTTCGTAAACTTTACCCATATGCTTTTCTATGGTGTCAATTTATAGCTACAACATATTTTCCTTATTATGTTTCCAAGTGCAAATCTTACACTTGCATTCCATTGGAGGCTCACACCTCTAATTGGATTTTCCACTGGTTTGATAAATAGATACTTTGACGCCCAAGTAATTTGAAAATTCCTCACTGATAGATCCCACTCCCGATCCATTTTTGATTTGGGTTGATCCTTTTTTAATTTGTGTTGATCCTTTTTTTGATTTGGCTTTTATTTTCCCCTTTTGTGCATTATCATCTATGGCATTATCAACCAAGTCTATTATATCATTCCAGATAACCTAGGTATCTACCAAAAAATCTTCTTCAAGGTCATCGTTATCTAAGATATCAGGTTTGCCACCTTATTCGATATGCGATGTAGGTTGTGAATCTTGTACTTGTACTTGTGATGATGTACCTTTCTAATTTTCACCATAATGTTTTCCAATGACAAAGTATGAAGATAACATTCTACATTTTTCTAGCCTCTCTTGGTCTTTTGCACATTCACGATTCCCACCCTTCTTCTCGTTTGACATCTCCAATGAAATAAAGGCTGCAAAAAAATATCTTGTTGAAGAAGTAATAATAGACTATATGATTCATTGGCCCTGTGACCTACAATCTAGATGTGTGAGGTCTCCCTAGTGACCACTGATAGGTCCCTACTAAATAAGAATGAACTCAATAGTGCAAATAGATAGAGATGAATTCAAAATAATATTATAACATTTCAAAATATGATCACTTACCTTTATGTTACTTGTAGTCACCAATGCAGTCAGCAACAATGGTTGTTCCTAGTCTAAGACTTTTTTAGAGATCTGAATTGAGATCTTGCTATGCAAAATCGACCAAATCATGTAGAGATAAATTTGATCTTTGAATGTATTTATACCAATCCTTATTTGGTGAATTCGGTGGGAATTTTATATGGTATACAAATATTTGGTGAATCTCTCTTAACTATAACATGTCTTATGTAATTTCTAAGGCGATTATGGGTCGTCCAATTAATTAGTAATTATAATAAAGTTGGCAAAAATTGGGGTGAATTGAGACACACTTTCACAAAATGCTAGGTGAGTTGGGTCCTCCTGGCCAATAAATCTTTATATTTCTATTGGAATTGTGGTCGTCTATTAAGACAACCTTGAAAAGTGTAGGTGAAAATATTAAATTTACCATGTGGAAAACCTAGATTCTATTGGTGAAATCTTGATAGAGATACAATTAGTTGCATAAAACGATGAGCTATTGGGCCATGCATTGGACCCAATATTTATAAAGTTTGGGCGAAGTGGCCTCCCCCAATTGGTACAATATATTCACCATTTTCCAAGTCATCAACGTAAAATATTCTCCATTGGTGAATATTCGCCACTAAAGTATACTTTGTTTGTACTCAATTTTTTAAATATTTTTTTAAAAGGAAAATTAGTGAATCAATTAGAAAATAAATTTTATAAGAATTATATTTTAGAGGAGTAAAGTTAATAAATTCATATGTTATTTTTTTTAAATTGAATGTGATGGATAGGGTATTCATCTTTAAGGATAATAATGAAGAATTAATAGTCATGCAACATTGAATTTACTTATTAGGGTATACAAATGAATATTCTTGTTCTAATTAAATATCTTTGATTCTACATAGTCCCTAAACTATATATGGGTTGGATTTGAACCCCTTACTATTGACCAAAAGTATTATATTGAACTCAATGTATTGTGCAAAAGTAAAATTTGTCTTATAGTCTCTAGAAAGAATCATAGGTGCAAGAAGCTTTTATAAAACTAAGGTGGTTTGGTATGATAATTCAAGTTCTATAGATATGGCATTTAAATTATCCGCACGAATGGCATGATATTTTAAATCCTATGCACAACATGACTACAATTGTGCATTGCATAGATCCATAAGGTATATATTGTGAGAAGATTTCCTTGGGTATCGACCATTGTATCCCTACCTATGATGTTTAATTAGACATCAACATATATTGAGAAGGAGTTCAATAAACCATCTAGGTTTTTTGATAAGATTTACTATCTCTTTTAGCAATTTCATTAGGTATTACAACACAACTAAAAGAAGTATGAGGAAATGCATTATTAGCATTGTACACATAATCAATCATAGATCAAAGACAAGGTTTGACTTCTTGCTAGAAGTGAACTCATGAAAAAACATATAGAGGTTTGGCCCCTTCAGTATGGATGGTGCACCATCCTAAAAAAAAAATAGTTGAAAATTCTTTGGTCTCAATTTTCCCCTATCTTAGTCCTAGACTAAGTTGTTGTATCCATAATTTCTACCATTGTTGGATAATTTGAAGTTGTTCAACACATTCATACTATATAAAGTAATCTATAAAATATTATCCTGCTAGAAAAAAATTCAAGTTCTAATGTTGTTATCAAAGAAATAATGAAGAATTAGTAGCCTACCTATCTATTAAATTGTAAAAGTAGGACAATTTTATTACTAACTTAAGTAATTTGCCAAGGAACAAAATGGAATGAGGTTTCCTCATTTGTACAATACCTTGGTAAAATGGGGCTTATTGCATTTTAAGGAGGGATGAAAGATCCCACATAGATCCTAAAGTGTTTGGGTGGAAATTTCATTGTTGAATTCAAAAAAAGATATTAAAAATTCATTTTTTGATGTTTTTAATATCTTTGTAAATTACATTTTTGGCAATAATTTTGTTGTAAATTTTATAATTTCATTTGTTTTTTCATAGATCTTTGAGGTCCCTTTCCAAGCCAGCAAAGAAGTTTAATTTTTTCCCAGTTGACTAGAAGTTTTTGAAAAACGCAGCAACAAGAGGGTGTTGGCCCGTGGTACAATAGCAACACACTAGAAACACATTAATGACATTTAGAGCACATAAAGACATTGAATTGTAGAACAATAGACCTTCCTCTATCAAAAACCAACTTAAGGAAAGTAGAGTGCCACCACATATCATCAAAACAAAAGTCCAGATAAGTAACCATCATAAACCAATCCTTATCTAGAAGTTAGTACCTTGAATCACTCACTTTTTGTAAATGAGCTAATCAATTCCCTTTCAGTATGATGTTTCCTTGACCCCACAATAGATTGATTCTTCTAAAAGTGTTTTTAATGATAATTTTGGAGCCTAATAGTACAAAGTAAATTGCATTATACAAATTGATCTTAAAACAGACTATATCGTGTGCACCTGTTTTTAACTAATACACGTATCAAAATATATAAGATTTACCTTCTATAAAAATTTCCAAACTAATTGTTCTTACAAATATAATAATAAAACTTACTTCAAGATGAAAAGAAGCCCCTCAACTCATCTCAATTTTTTTGAAAAATTGTCCCAATCATACCAAACAATGTAGATGTGATACCTAAGTCCTAATAAAGTGGTCCAAAATCTAAATGAGGAACTAAAGTTGGATGCTCTAGAATTATATATATTATATCAAATCATAGAAATTCGTAGATGTATTCTGAGCTCTGTCACTAAATCTCTGCAAACCTTTCACATTTGAAAGGTTATGACAACTTTAGGTAGTACACGCCCTAAGAATGTCTTTTAGTTGAAGTGCCTTTATATAGAGAGTAAAAGACTCCTACTAAACTTACTGACCAAATTTAGAGCAACGCCGCCAATTAAGACTAGTCATTCGTATTGTCGGCAAAGTTATCTCTTTTCGGATAAATTTGGTTAAATTTTATTTATTTTTGTCAAGAATGAAAGCGATGCAAAACGAATATACAACTTTTTTTTAATTTAATATTTTCTTCCCTCAGAGTGAAAAGATTTTTGTTAAATTTGATTTCTTGTTGTAAAGAGAATGTCAATGATTATACAGGGCTCCACTACCTCCTATGTTTCTCGTGTTTTTTCTTTTCTAAAACAAAGTGCAAAATCTTATTTTAAGACTATGTCTGAGGCATCTATTAATTAAATGGTATTCGGTGGATTTAAAGGTACAATGTGTAAGGTTTCATAAATGTATTTAATAAATCAAAGGTTCACATGCATCCTATGGATGTAAGGGTCAAAGTCTCATTCTTATGTTTTTTGTTTTCATTATAGTGTCATAAATGTAATAATTCATTTATAAGTGTCAGATTGAAATTAGTTCGAGATTGTGAATGATATTGTATTTTAATCCCTTTGATTATTGTTTCTTAGATTTGCATTCTTAATTCTTAGATCTATTATTCATTGGCCTAAATGAAATTAATGGTCATAAACGTGATCTAGGTTACTTATGTGGGTGCAAATATGATGTCCAATCTTTTGAAATTCAAAATTTAAATTATTGTTTTAAGAAGCACATTACTAGCTATTGTGAAGTCACTTAGTATACATCATGTTGATTTGTGTGCTTGGTTGTATTTAGGGACACTCTCTCATTTGGAAATCATCCAAGCATCTTAGAACATTCTCGTCAAACTCAACTAAATTTAGAGTATTAGATTTGCAATCCTAATCCCTAGATTGATTATTCATCACTTGAAGTGAGATTTTTTATTATGAAATTGATCTAGGTCACTTTTGTGGGTGTGAATATGATGTCCAATCTTTTTGAGTTCAAAATTTAAACCATCGCTTTATGGAGCACATTACTAGCCACTGTGAACCAACTTAGCATGCATTATGTTGATTTTTGTGCTTGGTTGTATTTAAGGACATCCATTTAGAAATCACCCAAGGCTTCCTAGAGCATTTTCATCAAACAAATCTAAATTTAGATATTTTGGTGAATAAACAAAATCTAGCAACAATTACATCAAAACATGTCATGCTAAAACCACAATGTTTGCCTATTGTCTCCAGACATTTTACTTTTAAGGCCATCACAATTTGTTAAATTCTCCAAAAGTATTTGTGAACATTGCTTGTTTTTACAACAATTGGACATAAAACACCGAGGTAGGAAAATCTTAGTAGACCATATTTATTTTTTCTATATTCATAATTATTAGTTCAAGTATACATAAGAAATCAAATCCACATTTGTAAATATGAGCACCACACTTACATAACTAAACTTGAAGGAAAAATACTCATTATTGAACTATGTGTCACATTCAATTTTATTTAATTTCTTATGTCTATACTTTTAATTACTAGTAACAACTTCTTTATCTAGGTTAATTTGTGTGTTTAATTGAATGCATCTATTTAATTATCCAAGATAATTAATGTAGGGTATTATTCCCCCTCAAGATCGTTTTGTTTTTTATTCACTCTCCTTACTATCAAACCAGGGGACAATTATCTTGCATCTTTAAAGGCCCATATAACTCACTCTATATCTTCATGGATTATGAGGATTGGAGATGCTTTTCTCTTTTCTTTTAAGATATTTTTTATAAAAAATTTGGTTTCATTATGAGCTCTATATGTGGAAGATTTTTTTTTCATTCTCAATTATTTCTTCGTCAATATTGAGTAAGAAATAGTATCATGCATTTATATTATAAATGAAAATGATAAGCTTTAGATTTATGATGCATCGATTAATATGATTTATTTTCATATATTACCTTTGATTATTATAGATTATTACATAATAATTTAGTAGATAAAATTGAATAATTACAAATCTATTGTTAGATTAATATTGTTAACATATAAATGTTGTTATTAGGCTACTATTGAAATGGTTTGAATGGTAGTATTAAATAAACCTAGTCTTTAAGTTAAAAATATTGTCATACTAAAATAATGCATAAATATTATTTTAATTTCTCTATTGTATTGTCTCCAACTATTATATATGTCAATATTCTTCTAAATGATAGGCTATTAAGATTATACATTTTTACCCCTCTTGAAAACTGAAAATAGTTATTACATTATATTTACACAATAACATTAAACTAAATATCATAGGTCAAATTTACAAAAAGGACTGATAGATTTAAGTATTTTTCCCGAGCTTAATAAACCTTAATCAATCCTCCTAGAAATTAGTAAACCCAAAAAATCTCCTTTAAATTTACACAAAAAACACAAATTGATCATGCACTAATAGAAATTACCCTGATTACAATCAAGCCTATAAAGATTTAAATGAATCCTCATCTTTGGCCCCCCTATTTTCTATATTGTGTACTACTTGTGAGCTTTATCGGGTGTGATTGAAACAATTGCTTTCTATGAAGCCATCAGAACTTGTATCATTTATCTTGGTTAAATTAGAAAGCCTTTCTTGAATTAAATGGGTCTATAATATAATACAAGAATATTGTGCAACAACAAATACAACAATAGTAAATGTCTATACCAAAAACCAAAACAATTAACAAATAGTATAAACCTCATGTAGCCAAAGTTATTTTTATGATAATTGGGCTTGAGATTCTTTAAAAATATGTTGGTGCAATAATAATATCAAGCATGGCATGCATTACTTACACTCACAACAACTACAAGTCTCATGAAAACTTAGTATTATTGGGATCCTCAACCAAGAAATCTCAAATACAATATTTTGGTGAGATTCTTCTTTTGAACAAAGGAGTGTCATCCTATACTTACAAAACTAAAAGGTTTTTATCCTCTAGTCTCTTGAAAATGTCCTCCATATTAATGGAGAGAGATCCCATAGTGTTTAAACCATAATTATCATATTAATGGTAGCTATTGAGGTGATATCTTCATTTACAACATTATAGGTACACATGGATCAACATCCATATTATTAAATAGTTCTTTTATTCTAACATAAAACCTTCTGAAATATATGTCATCCATCAAAGCATTGATGATGATTTGGTCATGTAGGGAGGTAGGTGAAGTGAACATTTTTAATAAGAAAGAATGTTGGAGTTTACAAGTCAATTCAATACTTCATGATTATTATCACTTATAAAAATAAGTAGAGGAGTGATGGTGAGTACAAGTATGAAACATTAACATGGAATGGAGAAAGAGAAATGTTTTAAGGAAAGGGATGATGGAATGGAACACTTTGATATGATGACAAGGGAAGGGAATGAAGGTGGGGGATAGATGTGAAGTATTCTAGGATGGATAAGTGCAACACTCCAATTGACATAAATGAAAAGTGGTCTTGGGAGAATATCCATGTCAAAATGAGTTGGTTTAAAAGTCTGGTAGTAGCTACTTGAAAGGTTAGACCTAGAAATGAAAGAATACTTGGATATGAGACTAAAAACATTTAAAAAATAATAGAAACCTAGAAGATTATGTATTCCTTAAAACTTAGAGATTTCAATGACCTTATATAGATATCTATCCCTAAGAGCTCATGCATAACTAAGGGTAGTCAAGAATCTCTATATGGGGGAAATGGTGCACTATGCAGAGTTAATTCTAGGATTTTTGAAGTCGGCTCTTCATGGTTTAATTTTGGGAAAAGGGGGAGAGGGAAAAATAGGAAATAGCTAACCTAAAGTGATTTTATAAATCTTTCACAATCCTTTAAGATTCCTCCTAGAGATAAAAAGAACAAGGTTCCCCAAAATACTGGACACAAAATGCCACAAACTCTTCATTGTTAGAGAGAGAGAGAACAAGATGCAAAAGTCAGACAAACATAGTGCAAGATACTTAGATCTCTCTATGAGAAGCAACCATTAAGGCCCAAAGGTATTGTTCCTACTATCTCACTAGATAGGTTGTTGGATGTGAATCTTGTAAACCAAATGACATAGTATATTTTTAGAGCATAAACATCACAAATAGTTGAAAGAGTGTAAAACATGGTCTAACATCCTATACATCCATGATGAAATTATAAAATCTTGAAAACAAAAAATGATAGCTATGTCCCTCTGTAATGACATAGAGCTTAAGATTATTCAAAAAAATAGAGCAAACACATAATAAAAGAAAACTAGGCATAGTCCAATGTATTTTCCTCTATTAATTATTTGAATATAAATCTAAGATCGAAGAATGATACAACTATTTTTTAACTGTTCCTCTAAAGTAGTGAACAAAGACTCTAAAAAACTCCTCTTAGAAGAGGTATAGGTATAATTCTAGAACTAAAAGATTTATTACTAAAAAGTGTCCTTAGGATTATTTATGGAAGAGGTTTCACCTACGATGGAACTAATAAATTGGCTATAAAGGGACTCTACAAATTTAGCACATGCAGAAAAGGTGGCTCTTTGAAAAGATTCCTGCAAAGGTTCTTGTAGACTGAAAAGGTGGTGCACCTTTCTAAAAGTCAAATGCCGCAAGATGCTCCATCATATAAGAAAATTTTCATCTTCCTTTGGAGATTGCATGATCCATCACCTCATTAATGGTGTGGAAAAAAATTGGCCATGTGTTGCATGGTCAGGGACTCTTGGAAGTTCTCTCCTTAAGCATTGGTTAAACTTGTGCAGTGTCAACACATGACAAGATAGTGTTCTTTCTTGAAGAATTATTTTAGATTTTGTAGTGTCCTAAAATTTCACCCCTACATTTATGACACTTCTACATTGAGTCCCACAAGTTAGTCATGGAGGACCATGATCAAATGACCATATTTTGACATCATGATCCCTCTTAATGTAGTGTCCACTTTCTATTACCTAAGTTTGAGGTCCAAATTAGTAGACATAAGTGTGATGTACAGACATCACCACAACATGATAGGGCCCACAAAATTCAAAAAGGAAAAATAACTTGCAATGCATGTCCCCTCTCTTGGATTCATACAAAATGACTACTTCTGCCTATTTGCAACCATTAAAACTATTTTTCAACTCATTTTCTCTCCCTATACTCTCTAAATATTTCTCTCTTAATCTCTCTAAGTTATTGGGAGCTCTCTCTCTTGTGTTTTTTGGCTCTCAAGCTCTCATTGTAAAGCTCTACCAAATTCTACTCTCAACTTGGGAAGATCTACACTATTATCTATCTCATTTACACTTACATGTTATCTTTAATTATTAATATCTTGTACAGCTACTTTTATATCTTGAAATAGTATTTAATCAGGGAGTAAGGGATTTCCTCCCTCAATTGGGGCTCATTTTTACTACCTATCTAATCAACATGTGATAAGGGCATTCCTGCCTCAAGTGAGGCTCGTTCTTATTATCTGTATTTGTGCAGTAGGGTTCCTCCTCCATTAAGTGGGGAGTTATTTTTATTTCCTGTCTCCATTTTGGTTTATCATATATCTATCTATTTGTATGTCCATGGAGCTGGGAACACCAAAGAAGAGGTTTGACTGAGACAAACCTCTATACGACCCCAACACTTTTTCCTATTTTTGTGTGTGGAGGTGATGTACAGGTACCTAAAGATGGAATCTTATATTGATAGGAACAGTTCATTACTTTTTTGTTCTCTTCTATATAGGACCCCATCATAGTGCACATATGTCTCCTCTACACACTCTTGTCCAAGGATGAGAGCTCCAAACTTTCCTAGTCTTCTCTTTATATTGTCTATTTCCCATTTCTAAAGTTAGAATATCTATATATACTATAATTTGTATTTAATTAGTATTTTCTATACCTTTTCCTTTGTAAACATATGATACATACATTGAATTAGTATAATTAAATTCTCGCTTTGATTCATATAGAACTCCTTTATTTTATTAAAGTTTGTTTCTAGTTAGTTTAAATAGATTAAATCTCTTCCCCTTAACTTCACATGTCTGTATCATTCAAGTTGTATGAGGAATATTTGTTCTTACAAAAGGTAGAAAATCCCTAACTCTACATTCTGGTGAACTTGACGTGAATGTTGATATGTCAGATATATTCCTTTAAGGATTTTATGCATTTGACAAGACATTCTCTAAGGATGACTTTGACATGCTAGATGACACCTTATATTACTTCTTGGGTACATCCTATCACGATTCCAAGTCCACTAAGAGTCTTTCATGTATGACGACTTCTCTAGTAAGTGAATGTCATTGTAGTCTCAATGATACCCTAGAAACCCAAGAGACTTGTCATTTGAGTGACTTCTACTAGCCCCTCACCTAAAAAAGTGAAGTCCACATATAATGGGTCACGAGGAAGTGGTTCTTCAAATCTCTTTTCCAAATTCTCTCGATATAGGAATGAGTCATATAACATCGTCGCTCATACCTATAACACTCAAAAGAAAAAGGATAAACACAACCAACCAAATACAATTTTACCACCTCCTCAATCCAAGATTCCTCAAGCCCCTAAACAGGTAACCAAGAAAACTAGTGATTATGATCTTATCGAGAAAATTCATGTTACTCCTGCTAAGATCGTATTTTGGTATTTTCTTAAGATAGACCCAATTTATCAAGGCATGCTTCAAGAATCTCTTCAAAAGATCCATCTTCATTCCTCTATGAGGCTAGAATATGTGAATTCCTTAATGGACGTATCCATGCAGATACACCAAATATCACATTTTACCTACATGATCTCCTACCTCTAGAGACAAGGAATCTTGTAGATCCTTTGATGATTATAGTATTTGTAAATGGTGTAGGAAAAAGAGAGGCATGACTTTTGAGTTTAGAGCGGTGCTTTGGATTGTGTCCATATGAGAGAAATCTAAAGGCACGTTTTGCAATTCATCTCCTATGAGGAAATGCCTCTACTTGGTGAAGACAAGAGGAATATAAGAGAAACTTAGTTATTAACTCTCTCGATTGGGATACCTTCTTGGAGAAATTCGGAGATAGATACTTGTCCAAGGATTTTAGGTAGCATCGCATTGATGAGTTCCATGATCTTCCATAGAGGGGAATCACCATATTGCAATATGAGAGAAAGTTCCTTGAGCTTCTACCTTATGTGAATTACATGAAGGATGAGAAGTTTCTAGTTAATTGCTTTGTTAGGAGACTGAATATTGCAATATCGGGACCGGTATGCATGGAAGTTCTAGAGAGCCTTTGGGTTTCCATAGAGAAGGAATTGATAAATTAGGAGATTAAGAGGAAATCACTGGATACATGGGATCGATCTTAGAATCGTAACCACACACAACCAACATCTAGATTTATGAAAATCCATTGGAAGGGTAATCATATGTAGTCATTAGGGTTTTATAAAACCCCTCACCCTCAGTAGTAGTCTCAATAGAATCAAACGCAGAGGCCACCAAAGGGACATCAAGGATCTAAGACCAAGTAGTGGTAGACATAGGGTCTTAGGAGAGATTAATGGCCACAAGTTCCATCTACACCCTAGCTTAGAATCAACAGTCCACCAGGGGTGGTTTTAGTGGGTCTAGTAGGATTGGAGGATTGCAATATTATAGGACATAGGGGGTTTAGAGTTAGGTACGTGGACCATGTTACACATGTGGTGCCATGAGGCACATAACTAGAGATTATCCACATGTTCATATGGAAGGAAGCCAATGTATAGAAGCATCAAAGCCTATAGTTGGGGACATAAGTAGGTCCCACAGGGTATTTGTAGTGGTTGATAACCATCAGGTAGAGCAACGGGCCACAGTGATAGATTCTACATGTATTATTAGAGGTAGTAGTATTACTGTCCTATTTGATTCAGGAGCTACTGATTCATTTATTTATCCATTGGTTGCAGAGCACTATGGGCTAGTGGTAACTAGGAAGGGTGTCAATGGGGAGTTTGAGTTAGAATTAGGGGCTAGAGTGTTAGTTATGTCAATGGTTAAGAATTTCCAAATTTGAATTGGTGATATGACTTTAATGGAAGACCTTCATATTACACCTCTAATATATTATGGCATTGTTCTTGGCATGGATTGGCTATATTCCTAGAGAGCCAAGATGGATCATCATTAGAAAAATATTGAGTGTGTAAATGATCGTCACTTTTAGAGTGATTTTAGGGATTTAGAGGTCTATATCTCTTCGTATGATCTCTGTTATGTAGCTTAAGAAGAGCATGTGAAAGGGATGTCAGTTATTTACCATCACTATCAGTGATAGAGAAGAGGGGGAGGAGAAGGAACCATCTCTTGATGATCATACTATTCTTCAAGAAATTACATATATGTTTCCCTTTGATATACCCGGTATGCCTCCCCATAGATAAATTGACTTTCATATAGATCTTGTATCATGATCTGATCTAGTATCAAGAGCACCATATAGGGTGACCACTAATGAGCTTAATAAACTCAATATCTTTTAGAGAAAGGGCACATTCATCCTAGTGTCTCTCCTTGGGGTGCACCCGTCATCTTCATTATGAAGAAGGATGGATCTCTTTGGCTATGCATAGATTACCGATACTTGAACAAGTTAACTATTAAGAACTTAAGTGGTTTAACCTTGTCGAGGGATTTTGTCAAGTCAATGCTTGTCATGATTCTCCTTGAACTTTCCCTAGCCCTATCTGGCTATATTTGAGATTAATTTAATCTTAATATATTCAAACCCCATTAGTGATCTTGGTAAACTTATAATCATTTTACCTTATCAACATACAACATTAGTGAATTTTAGTAAAAAAAATAAAAAAAATTGGTGGGTTTTTTCTATAAAATTTTGGGCATGACATTTTGGTATCAGACCTTTGTTTCAACACTAGGAGCCTTAAACCAATATGTTTGACTTAAAACTTTTTATTGAACATGTATGATGCCTTCCATTATGTGGAAAGCTCATAGACATAGACAAGGCCCTAGGTGTTCTCACTCGACATGAGAAGATATTGAGAAAGTAGTGTAGGTCCTTAGAGGGGATCATAGACCTCCTCCCAAGAAACCACCTAACCAAAACCAAGACATTGTGAATCCTCTACAAAAACCTATCAACATAGTTCAATAGAGGCTATCGCTAGTGGATCAATAGAAAAAACATCAGGGTCAGGGTACATAGGGACATAGGTTAGAATCTAGAGAGTGGATAAGGAGTCCTCACCCTAGTTGCGTAGAGAGTCAGGATGATCATTAGAATGAGTCAGTTCATATGCCAAAACTACCACTAGATATACTTCTAGGGGTTGTAGAGAGAGCACCCCAAGATCTAGGGGGTTAGATTAGGGAGCTACTTCATTTATAACCACCACTCTTTTCAGGATCTAGCGATGGGGTAGAGGTCGATGCATGGATTTTGAGTTTAGAATGGTTCTTTGGATTGAATCCATATGAATAAAATCTAAAGACATGTTTTGATATTTATCTCCTAAGAGGGACCACCTCTACTTAGTGGAGATAAGAGGAATATAAGAGAAACCTAGTTATTAACAGTCTCACTTGGGACACCTTCTTGGAGAGGTTTAGAGATAGATACTTGTTAGAGAATATTAGGAAGTAATGCATTGATGAGTTCCATGATATTCAATAGAGGGGACTCACCATATTACAATATGAGATCAATTTCCTTGAGCTTCTACCTTATGTGGATTACATGAATGATGAAAAGTTGCTAGTTAATCATTTTTTTAAGGGACTAAATGCTGTGATATCAGGACTGATACACATGATAACTCTAGAGAGCCTTTGGGTTTCTATAGAGAAGTCATTGATAATAGAGGAGATTCAAATGAAATCATAGGATACACAAGATCAATCTCAAAATCATAACCCCGCACCATCAATATTTGGGTTTCAAAAAACCCAATGGAAGGGTAATCATAGGCAATCATCAGGCTTTTATAAAACACCTCACCCTAGGTAGAAGTATCATTATAATTAGAGGTAGAGGCCACCTTAGGGTAATTAGGGCTCTAAGCTCAAGAAGTAGTAGACATAGGGTCCATGGAGATATTAGTGACTGCAAGTTCCATCTACACCTCCATCTCAGACTCAAAAATACACCAAGGGTGGTTTTGGTGGGTCTAGTAGGACTGGAGGGCATCGATATTCTAGGCCATAGGGAGTTTAGACTTAGGTACGTGGACCATGTTACACATGTGGTGCCATGGGGCACATAGCTAGAGATTGTCCATATGGTTAGATGGTAGGCATTCAATATATGGAAGCATCAGAGCCTATAGCTGGGGACATGGATAAGTCTCATTGGGTATTTGTAGCAGTTGATAACCACCAGGTAGAGCATCAAGCCACAGTGATAGAGGCTATAGGTATGGTCAATGGTAGTAGTATTAGCATCCTATTTGATTTAGGAGCTAGTGATTTTTTTATTTATCCATTGGTTGTGGAGCGCTACAGGCTAGGGGTAATTAGGTAGGATGTTAGTTGGGAGGTTGAGTTAGCATCAGGGGCTAGAGTTTCAATTAAGTCAATGGTTAAGGATTGCTAAATTCAGATTGGTTATATGACTAAAATGGAAGAACTTTGTATTACACCTCTAGGATCTTATGGAATTTTTCTTGGCATGGATTGGTTTTATGCCCATAGAGCCAAAATGGATTGTCATCAGAAAAATATTGATTTTGTAGATGATCACAAAACTTTCAGAGTGATTTCAGGGATTCAATGACCTATATCTCTTTGTATGATCTCCTCTATGCAGCTTAAGAAAAGCATGTGAAAGGGATGCCAATCATTTTCCATCACTATCAGTGATAGATAAGAAGAGGAGGTGAAGGAACCATCTCTTGATGATCATCCTATACTTCAGGAATTTTTAGATGTGTTTTCTTTTAAGCTACCTGGTATGCCTCCCCATAAAGCTATTGAATTTCATATAGATCTTATACCAGGAGTCAAGCCAGAATCAAGAGCGCCATATAGGATGACCACTAATGAGATTAATGAGCTCAAGATATAGCTAGAGGATCTTTTAGAGAAAGGGCACAATCATTGTAGTGTCTATCCTTGGTACGCACTAGTCTTATTCATTAAGAAGAAGGATGGGTCTCTTCAGTTATGCATAGATTATTACTAGTTGAGAAAGTTAACTATTAAGAACTGGTATGCACTCCCTAGGATTGATGATTTAGTTCATCAGCTTTAAGGTTCCAAGATATTCTCAAATATTGATCTGAATTTAGGGTACCCTCAGTTGAGGATTGTGGAGAGTGATATTCACAAAACTATTTTCCATACTAGATATGGCCACTACAAGTTCATAGTTGTTCCATTTGGTCTTACGAATGCTCCAGCTATATTCATGAGTCTCATAAATGGGGTATTTTTCACATTCCTTGACTAGTTTGTTATTGTGTTCCTAAATGACATATTGATATATTCTCAAAATGAGAAGGAGCACGAGGAGAACTTGAGATAGGTATTTTAGTGTTCGAGAGAAAATTAGTTGTATGGTAGCTTGTCAAAGTGTGCATTCTTTATATCTAAGGTTTGATATCTAGGACATGTTATTTCATGTGATGGGATCTCATTTGATCCATAAAATATTAGAGCCATCATGGATTGACTAGTGCCAACCATTGTGACCAAGGTTAAGAGTTTCACAGGATTAGAAGGATATTAAAGACACTTTGTTGAGGGATGCTCTAGAGTAGCACACCCTATTAGATCTATTTAGTGAAAGGGAAATAAGTTTGAGGGGGAAAATAAATTCAAGGAATTTTAGGAACTAAAGAAATAAATTTCTAGTACACCTATCCTTTCTTTGTTGGATCCTTCAACATATTTTGTAGTTTGCACAGATGCTTCGTTGGATGGTTTGGGAGAAATACTTATGCAGGGTGGTCGAGCGATCACATCTGAGTCTTGGAAAACTAAGACTCATTAGATTAACTACCCTACCCATGACCTTGAGCTTATGGAAGTAGTGCATGAATTAGTGAAATAGAGACATTTCCTCTTAGGACATCAGTTTGAGCTCCATACAGATCACCAAAGTTTGTAGTACATATTCACTCAGCCAAACCTTAATGCTCAACATAGAAGATGGATGGAGTTCCTATATTAGTATTATTTTGATGTCCACTAAATCAAGGGGAAATAGAACATATTCACATATGCATTGAGTAGGAGACATATGAGATAAATTCTATGTCCATAGACACAAGTTTGAGAGATCACATATTGCATCACTTGCATGAGGATGAGTGTTATGTAGAATTTTTCAAGTAGTTCAATCTTAGATATCCATAGAAGGGAAATATTATGACTATTCATCAAATTCTGATGGATATTACATCATAGAGGGTACATCTATATACCTTATTCCAGGGGACTATAAGATTTGATCATGTTAGAAGCTCATAGATCACCTTATGCAGAACATTTTGAGGTCAGGAGGATGATTATAGATTTGAGATAATTGTATCACTAGCCAGACATGATGCAACAGATTGTAGAATTAGTAGCCCAATGCCTAGAATGTTAGAGAGTTAAGGTGGAACACCACCATCAAGGTGGATTGCTTCAGCCCATGAGATACCTAAGTGGAAGTGGGACACTATTTCTATGGATTTCATCATTAGACTACCTATTTCATCTCACTGCTATGATGCCATCATGGTGATGGTTGATAGGTTATCCAAAGTGTCTCACTTATCACCAATCAATACTACATTCACATCAACAACAATGGCACAAGTGTTCTTTTAGGATATTGTTAGACTTCATGGAATTCCTTGCAAGATCATTTATGATATGGATTCTCTCTTTACATCTTCCTTTTGGAGGTAATTATAGGAAGCTCTGGGCACTAGACTCAAATTTAGAAAATCATATAATTTAGAAATGGATGGGTAGATAGAGAGAGTTAACTAGGTGTTATAAGATATGCTCCATGTCTATGTTATGGATCATCAGATGAGATGGAAGGAGTACCTACACTTGGTAGAGTTTTCCTGATGCAGGAGCATCTTGGGTCCTTGGCAATCCTATGTCACCAAAAACATATTTGAGTTTTTCTGTGTTGCTCAGTTCCTTCTTTGACCGAGTTGGTTCAGTGTTGCTCAATTTCCTTTGTTCACCGGTGTTGGTCAGTTATCTCTCTAGCGCTCGGCGAATTTCCCTGGCGCTCGGTAAAAGAATATACTGAGGAATTCTATAGATTAGATATCAGATCTGGACATGATGAAGATGACGTGGAAAAAATTGCTAGATACCTGAATGGTTTGAGAGTGTCCATCCAAGAGGAAATTAGTTTGGTCAAATTAGAGAACATTGAAGAGGCTTATCAATTTGCATTGAAAGCTGAGGAGAAATTGAATAAGAGACATGAGAAAAGACAAAGAGGTAGAGGTGGTAGATTCCCTAGAGGAAGACATAGATCTCATAGTGAAAACAATAGATCTGAACCAGAAAAGACAAATCTAGATAAAGGCAAGACCGAATGGAAATGTGAAAGTTCATCTAGAGGCAGAGGTAGTAACTACCAAGGTGGTTATAAGAGAGGAAGTTTTTGAGGAACTTGTTACAATTGTGGAGAAGAAGGACATAGATCATTTGAGTGTACACATCCATGTAAGAAGGTTGGTAGCAGTAGAAATGATTTGGTGCAAGAAGAGTCACCGAATGAACCTGAGAAGGAAAATTGATGGTAAGAAGAGCACTTTGGAATGAAGGTAAAAAGGAAGATCTGGTAAGGAAAAGTTTGTTCAAGACTATATGTAGAGTTTTTGATAAATTTTGGAAGGTAATCATTGATAGTGGTAGCTCAGAGAATCTGACATCTAAGGAAATGGTCACAAAATTGCAATTGAAAAGATTGGAACATCCGAAGCCCTATTAGATTTCATGGATCAAAGATGAGCTTACACTCTTGGTAAGTGAACAATGTTATGTGAATTTGAAAATTGGAAAGTACTATGATAAGGTGTTGTGTGATATCATGCCTATGGATTGTTGTCATATTTTGTTGGGTAGACCTTGGAAATATGATAGACATGCTATATATGATGGAAGATTGCATAAATATACTATTTGGGCTGATGGAAGAAGAAAAATCTTGTTACCTTTGATTGAAGAACCTGTTAGTAATGTTTGCACATCTGTGAAAGTTTTCTTGATGGAAGGAAGAAAGTTTGTTAAGGATTTGAAGAAGAATGATGTATGTTTTGCTATGATTCCTAACAAACCGAGTAAGAAAATAGAGGATAGTGTCCCTAAGGAGATTGATAAGCTACTCACCAAGTATAGTGAAATCATTTTTGATAATGTACCTGATGGTTTTCCACCAAAGAGAAACATTGATTATTGCATGGATCTAATCCCTAGAGCTAGTTTACTGAATAAGGCACCTCATCGATTGACACCTACTAAGAATTAGGTATTGAATCGATAGATTCAAAAATTATTGGAAAAAGGTTTGATCAGAGAAAGTTTGAGTCCTTGTGTAGTACCTGCTATATTGGCACCTAAGAAGAAAGGAGAATGGGGAATGTGTACTGATTCTAGAGAAATCAACAAGATAACAATGAAGTATAGGTTTCCTATACCGAGAATGGATGACATAATGGATAGTTTGACTGGAGCAAAGTATTTTACCAAAATTGATTTGAAAAGTGGGTATCATTAGATTAGAATCAGAGAAGGTGATGAATGGAAGACTACTTTTAAGACAAAGGAAGGTTTGTATGAGTGGTTGGTTATGCCTTTTGGTTTAACTAATGCACCAAGTACTTTTATGAGGTTGATGAATGAAGTTTTAAAGAAATTCTTGGGCAAGTTTGTGATTGTATATCTTGATGATATTCTAATATTCAGTAAGACTAGAGAAGAACATTTGTTGCATGTTAGACAATTTTTGCAGAGATTGAAAGAAGAAAAGTTGTTGATAAATCTGAAAAAGTGTTCCTTCATGAAAGAGGAGATTGTGTATTTGGGATTTGTGATTTCAGCTAGGATGGTTTGAAAATGGATCCTGAAAAGGTTGAAGCTATTTTGAATTGGCCTACACCTAAGAATGCTAGTGAGGTAAGATCATTTCATGGTTTGGCAAGTTTTTACCGAAAGTTCATTAGGAATTTCAGTTCAATTTGTAATGCTATGATTGAGACTATGAGAGGAGATAAAAAAGAATTCAAGTGGACACATGGAGCTGATAAAATTTTTGAGACTCTGAAGCAGAAGGTTGCTAAATTGCCTATTTTGGCATTGCCTGATTTCAATAAGGTATTTCAAGTGGAATGTGATGCAAGTGGTAGTGCAATTGGAGCTATGTTGAGTCAAGAAGGTAAACTTGTTTCTTTCTTTAGTGAAAAGTTGAATGATACAAAAAGAAAATATTCTATGTATGATCAAGAATTATATGCTATTATTCAAGCATTGAAGAAATGGAGACATTATTTGATACCGAGTGAATTTGTGTTGTATACCGATCATAAGGCTTTACAATATTTGGGTAGTGAGAATAAGTTGAATCAGAGACATATGAAATGGGTTGAGTATTTACAGTTATACATTTGTGATAAAGAATAAGAGTGGAGTCACTAACCAAGTTGTTGATGCATTGAGTAGAAGGAGATCTTTGATGACCGAGATGAAAATTGAAGTTCTAGGCTTTGATGACATGAGAGATTCTTATGAATTTGATCCTAATTTTTTTGAGCCATGGAGAAAGTGTAGAGCACCTATTCAAGATCAACTGAGTACTAAATGGGATGAATATTTTATTCAAGAAGGTATGTTGTTTAAAGTTATTTACTTGTGTATACCGAAAGCACCAATGAGAACTAATTTGATAAAGGAGAAACATAGTAGTGGTTTGGCTGGACATTTTGGTGTTGATAAAAGATTGAATTTGCTTAAGGAGAAATAATTTCGGCCACAGTTGTGGAAAGATGTTTAGAAATTTGTGAAAAGTTGTGGAGTTTGTCAAGTTGCAAAAGGAGTAAGTCAGAATACTAGATTGTATACACCGATTGTGGTACCTAAGAAACCTTGGATTGACATCAGTATGGATTTTCTTGGCTTACCAAAGACAGTAAGAGGTAATGATTCTATATTTGTTGTTGTGGGTAGATTTTCTAAAATGGCATATTTTATACCTTGTAGAAAGGCATCAGATGTAGTACATGTAGCAGATCTTTTCTTTAAGGAAATTGTCAGATTGCATGGATTACCGAGCATTATTATCTCTGACCGAGACAATAAATTTGCTGGATACTTTTGGAAGATTCTTTGAAGAAAGTTTGGCACCGAGTTGACATATAGTTCTACATTTCACTCACAAACCGATGGACAAATAGAAGTTGTGAATATAAGTTTGGGTAATATTTTGAGATGTTTAGTTGGAGACACACCAAGTAATTGGGATTGTATGTTGGCACAAGTAGAGTTTGCATACAATAATTCAGTGAATAGGAGTACTGGGAAAACACCTTTTGGGATTGTAAATGGCATACAACTAAGAGGTACATCTGATTTGAGAGATATTGCTAATGAAAGAAAGAGAAGTGTTGAAGGAGTAAAATTTGTTGAGTACATGAAGACATTGTATGAAGATGTGAAGCTTATGCTAGAAATGAGTAATTAGAAATACAAAGACAGAGCTGATAGATCAAGGAGATATAAAACTTTTGATGTTGGTGATGAAGTGCTGATTCATTTGAAGAAAGGCAAATTTCCTGTTGGAACATATGGGAAAGCTGAAAATGAAGAAGTTTGGACCTTGAAAGATTTTGAGAAAATTTGACAGTGGAAATGCATATGAGATTGAGTTACCTGATGACATGGACATATCACCTATTTTCAACATTGCTGATTTGTATGAATTTCATGAACCTGATGAAGACATGACAGTACTGATGGATTATCCTAAGAAGCAGACTGAAGAAGTTGAAAAGATTTTGGAGCAAAGAATTGGTAGAAGTACAAGAGGGAAACAATATATGGAATATTTGGTAAAATGAAAGAATAGACCGATTGAAGACAGTTCATGGATTTCACAGTCTGAGTTGGATGCAGCTTAGATCGTACCTACCTCATGATTCAAAGAATCATTTCAAATAACCCTAGGTGTCTGATGCAGGAGCATCTCGAGTCCTAGGAAATCCTGTGTCACCAAAAACATATTTGAGTTTTTCTATGTTGCTCGGTTCCTTCTTTGACCGAGTTGGTTCGGTGTTGCTTGATTTCCTTTGTTCACTAGTGTTAGTCAGTTATCTCTCTGACACTCAGTGAATTTCCTTGGCACTTGGTGATGCTTGTCTGGTGCTCAGATTCCTTTCTTACCGAGTTGTTTGTTTTGGATTTCATTTGAGGCTGACTTGTGCATTTAATTTGGGTCATGGATTTAATGTTGGTATCTATCATTGGGAAGCATGTGGACCTAGATCTAGTAATTCCTTATGTTAATTGTGGATCTGTAGGCCGACTCAATTTGGTAGCCTCTTGTATAAATGTAGTTGTTTGGTTAGAGTTTAGGGAGTCATTTTTTGGATAGAAGATAGAAGATAGAATTTAGAGATTATCTGCAGATCCTCGCATGTTGGAAGACTTTTTTACTTGATTGTAATATCTAGCCTAAATTGGGAAGGCCTTATAACCTGACATGTATGAATCAATTTGAACATAATATATGAAAGGTTTTTGCATTCTCTCTCTCACTGTTGTGTGTTTTTTCTTCCGCGTGTTGTTCAACAAGGTGGATCTGGTTGGGTGTGCCAGTTCTGGCCCCTCCTATCTTCCTTTGCGTTATTTCCTATAACAATGGGCATCATACATCATTAGGGATGTCACCCTTTTTGGCTTTGTATGGTAGGTCATGTAGGACACCATTGAGTTGGTATCATGTTGAGGATAGAGTAGCTATTAGGCCAGAGTTAGTTTGGGATATGGAGCAGTAGGTGGATTTGATTAGACAGTGCCTTAGAGAGGCTTATGATAGAGATAAGAAGTATATAGATGGAAAGAGGATAAATCATAGTTATTTGGTTAGTGTTAGGGTCTTTTTGAGAGTGCGACCATATAAGATTCTAATCTATTATGGAAAGGGCTCTAAGATCGCACCTCGCTTTGTTGGACCATTTGAGATCCTTGAGAGGATAGGACCAGTTTCTTACCATCTAGCCTTGAAACTTACCCTATTACACATTCATGATGTATTTTACATTTTTGTACCAAGGACATATATTTACAATGAGTCGCATATCAGATATTGGGATTCCTTGTAGGTGGAGTCCGATGGGAAGATAGCTTAGGAGCCCATTCACATTTTGGCTCATCGTATGCTAGCTATTTAAGGTTGAGAGCTGGACTAGGTTAGGGTCCAGTGGGATTGTTATGAAAAGGTTACAACATCATTGGGGGATGAAATGTGGATGAGATCTCAATACTTGCATCTTTTTGATGAACTCCAGGAGGAAGTTCATGCCTAGAGGAGGAGGGTGTGAGGCCCTACCCTGAGCCATCATAACACTGCTTTATTTTTATATTAGAATCATTATTTGATACACTATTTGATGCATTTAGACCTTATCTAACAAGGATTTGATATCATTAGATATGATGGATTTTATTTTATGTTGATTTCAGTATTTATGATGATGATGTTATGAAACATTATTACATGATGCATGGTGATGAGTGGATTTAGATGATTTATATAATGATGCAATTGAGTATATGTTTTATGAGAAATAATTGGCAAAATGGTAGTTGAATTCATGTTAGGATGATCTGTGATTCTATTGTAAAATTGTATATTAGGTGCTTAAATGCTTTTGTATATGTTTAATTTCTTCATGTGGAAGATTAGTGAAAAGGTGTGAATTGTTCAATTTAGTTGAATTATGAATTTGATTATGTGAAGATGTTAAGTAATTGGTAAATGCCCGAATGATGTTGAGTTTCATATATTTTATATGCATGTGGTTTTCTTGGATTACTGATGTTTGAAATGAGATGTGCAAGATAGTGACCATGGAATTATTTGGAGAATTGAGACCAAACCTATGTGCAATAGTAAAGCCAAATTTTCATCTATTGAAGAGACAATACCTCATATGTAATGTGCTTTATTTTGTAAATGTGAATGCTTGTATGTTTTTTATTTTTATAAATTGTAAATTGTAGTTGTGTTTATTGCTAAATAGACATGCCATGTGTTTTATGTGATGTGTAGTTTTTGGTGCCACTTGACACTTGTAATGTGTATGATTTGGCAATGACATGTCCATCTTAGGATGAGTGTGTTGCAACCTAAAGCTAGGGTAGTACTAAGTAGGATCCACATGTGACCCACTTGGTTAGAGATACTTAGGATGGGTCAAATGAAGTTGAATTCGTAGGTAAACTTTAGGTGCATTTTTGGAGGGTTAAATGAGCTCTTTGGGTTGAGTTTGGGTCATTTTTAGCAAGCCCACTTGATATACCTTTGGGTAGGGTTCAATTTGAACCATAGGACAACTCATGTTTGAATTTAGGATCCTTTCAAAAGTTTATTTTCCAAGATGAAGGAAAATCAACTTTTGAAAAGTTGGTCTTGGATAGACAACCTTCCCTTTTGTGAAAGTAACTTGTTCCTCTTTTCAAGTCACCTTTTAGGAATCCATTTTTAGTAAGTGTGTAAGTGGGTTGGGAAGACTAACCTATGAGAACTCACATCCTTCCCAAGGGAGTTGGTAAATGTGTGAGAAGACTTTTAGAGGAGATTTTGGAGAATATTTTGGTTGTTCACCCACTCTCCAACTTTGGAGACAACTAGAATTTTAGAAGACTTGGGAGAATAATTTAAACTTAAGGAAGCTCTTCATAAAATATCATTGCCTTATCTTGAATTGAGGTTGGTGGTTGCAATCTTACATTTTTTCGTTAGTTTCATTTCATGTGTGGATAGGATAGTAAATTGTAAGATTATGTGTTCTTCATGTGATGAACCATGAATTTGTTCTTTGAATGTTGTTATTTTTCTTATTGTTTTTGCATGTATGTGTTTTGGGATTTCAAGACCAAAATCACCATTGGGAGGAAAGGGTAGCCTTGGGGTGAAGGTTAGAATGGATAGCCATGGGTGTAGAGTATCTCTTATTGGAAGAGAGGAAAAAAAGTATGGATTATGGGTTCCATGTTTTTTATTTTATTTGTATGTTTTGGGGTTCATATGGATTTTTAGTTGTTGAGAAAGTATGTGACAAGAAGACTTGTGTAGAAGTCTTGTGAAGGCACATATTTTAATATATACTTCAGCTTCTCATCATGGTGTTTGGTCCACCTTCACCCCTTGAAGAAGTCACTTGGTGACTATGTGTGAAAGCTTGGGTTGGGAGTGTTGTGGTAATCATGTTGCAACATTAATTTTATCTTCAATGTATATGGATTGTGTGTTATCCATTTGGTCTTAGTTCTCCTAGCACGGGAGTGGCCTTATTAAGACCTAGGTTGGGAGGTGAGCCTCCTGATGGAATATGGATGAAGTGACTGAGAGGGGGGGGGGGTGAATCAGTCAACCATAAAAACACTTCCTATTAATTCTTTCCAGATCCCTTAGGATATCTTAATAATGTTATCTGTTTTAGCACTCGGTAAATAGATTGCAGTAACTTTGAAGATGCAGAAAGTATTAGCAATATTATCTTTAGATATTCATCAGCACATGTATATGATTGAGAAAGCAATTAAGAACACAAGAGACACAAGATTTAACGTGGAAACCCAATATGGGAAAAACCATCAATGTATCTAGATACTGATTTTCACTTTTCTGAAGTGATGCCCGGTTAGAAGCCAACCCGGTAAAAGGTTACAAAACACACTGTTAGGTGTGACCTTGTTAGAGGATTTAAAACACCCTGCAAGGAGTGGCCTGGTAAGAGGTCTTGAAAACAATTCAATGGAATTGTCACCTTGTTAGAGGATTTACAATATGGTTGTTAAGCCAACTCGGTTAAGAGATTTAGAATTCACTGTTACAATGATAAGAAGGTAACAATGAAAAAGTGACCTATATAATAATGCAACTGTCTTGCTGATTACAGATCTCTGTTCTGCATAATTCTGATCCTTTCTGATCGAATAAATCTCTGCTGCTCCTCAAGGATATCTGAACATCCTTCAAAAATTCGCATATACCTTTCCTTCTTTTCTTCTGTAGATTTTCTACTGTATATCTATATTTTTCACATTTGACCTTTTATTTATATGATTTTGGATTTGTCAAATCGACATTATAACAGTATAACAGTCGGCTGAATTAAGCAAACTCTATTTGCAAAAGTCCTTCAAGGGCCGACAGTGCTTGGTGACCATAACTTTCTATAATTTTTCGGTGACCGAGGGAACTCGGTAAACACCGACAATCCTTTACCTTTGATAACCGACTGAACTCGGTAAACACTATCTTTTCTTCGATGACTGAGTGAACTCGGTAAACACTATCTTTTCTTTGATGACCGAGTGAACTCGGTAAACACTATCTTTTCTTCGATGACTGAGTGAACTCGGTAAACACTATCTTTTCTTCGATGACTGAGGGAACTCGGTAAACACTAATATTCCTATCTGGCAGACCGACAGAGCTCGGTAGAAACTGATTGCTGCAGACTATGACATAGTGTGACATCAAAGACAATACATAATTGAGTAGTAATTTCCTTCAGACAATTATTTCCAACAATCTCCCTCTTTGGCATTGATGGCAACACAATATGTCATAGCATAAGAAATTTGAAAGAGTTAGCTCGGTTTAGATTCAAATCTCCCTTTGTCAGCAAACTTCCTGTATCCTGAAAGTTCTTCCTTCTGACTATTTTAAAATTTCTTGAAGTAATAGCAAAGACATAGCAAACACTCCCTCTTTGACAACACATGCCAAAGACAATTCTCATATTACCGGTGAAGGTTAATGTACCTCAAGTATTGATTCATATGCAATGATTCCTTTAATATGCTGCATCAACAAGTTGATTTTCAATCATGTTCTGGTTGATGCATCACTAAAATTGTATTTAGTGAGCCTCGGATAGGGGAATGACCCCTAACTTACCTCTTAGATACATAAATGCATCCTTAGGTAATGGTTTGGTGAAAATGTCTGCAATCTGTTCTTTTGTATGAATATATTCTAATCTGATTTCTTTGTCCTGTACCAATTCTCTGACAAAGTGATATTTAATAGCAATGTGCTTGGTTTTGGAATGCATCACTGGATTCTTAGAGATGTTTATTGCACTGGTATTGTCACAAAATATAACAACTGGTTCTTTTATTTCAACCTTCATACCTTCTAATAGCTGTTTAAACCAAACAATATTTGAACAGTTTACTGCAGCAACAACATATTCTGCTTCAGCTGTGGATTGAGATGTGCAATTCTGCTTTTTACTAGTCCAGGATACCAGTCTTTTTCCAAGAAAAAATGCTCCACCACTTGTACTTTTTCTGTCATCAATGTTTCCTGCCCAATCAGCATCAGTAAACACTCTCAAATCTAGATTGCCTCCAAATTTATACCACAAACCATATTCTTCAGTTCCTCTTAAGTATCTTAAGATTCTTTTGATTGCCATCATGTGATTTTCCTTAGGTTTTTCTGCGAATCTAGCTACTATACCGACTGCTAAGGCAATATCAGGTCTTGTATGTACTACATACTGCAATTTTCCAATCATAGATCGGTATAGGGTCTGATCAACTTCTTTTGAATCATCATTTTTGGTAAGTTTCAGTCCAGTACACATGGGTGTACCAACTGGTTTTGAATCTTCCATACCAAACTTCTTAAGTATCTCCTTAATGTATTTGGATTGAGTAATGTATATACCATTCTTGCTTTGCTGAATTTGAAGACCAACAAAGAATTTTATTAAACCAAACATAGACATTTCAAATTCTCTGTTCATTTTCTCTGAAAATTCTTTGCACTGATCCTCATTCCCTGTAAATATAGTATCATCCACAAATATTTCTGCCAATACAATTTTGTCATCCGGTCCTTCTTTAATATACAGATTACTGTTATCATTAGCTCTTTTGAAATTAATCTGGATCAAATAGTTATGAAGTCTTTCATACCATGCTCTAGGAGCTTGTTTTAAACCATACAATGCTTTGTGTAACTTGCAGACCATATCCCTTTTATCTGGATCAACAAAACCTTCAGGTTGTTCAATGTAGACTTCTTCATCAAGAATTCCATTGAGAAATGCAGATTTTATATCCATCTGATATACCTTAAATCCTTTGTGTGCTGCATAAGCAAGTAGAGTTCTTACACCTTCTAATCTTGCAACAGGAGCAAAAGTTTCTCCATAATCTATACCTTCTTCTTGAGAATAACCTTTACATACCAGTCTAGCTTTGTTTCTAGATACTTGACCATCTTCATTCAGTTTATTTCTGAATACCCATTTTGTTCCAATTACATTCTTATCTTTAGGTCTAGGTACAAGAGTCCAAGTTTTGTTCTTTTGTATTTGTTCTAATTCTTCATTCATTGCTTCAATCCAACTTTCATTCTCTAATGCATCTTTGATATTTCTAGGTTCAAAATCAGTAAGCAGACATGTACCTTTTAGCTTGCTTCTTGTCATAGTACCATCTGATTTGTTTCCAATGATTTGATCTGGTGTATGATGTCTTCTGACATATTTGGCTAATATAGGTTCCTTGCCTCTTGAATGATTCATGCTGTTGTCTTCTAGGATCTCTTCTTCAGGTTGCTCGGGCTCGGTAGATATTTGCTCGGTAACTTCAGGCTGAGACTCGGTCTGAATTTCTTCCTGTGACTCAGTTTGAAATTCTTCCTGTGACTCAGTTTGTGACTCAGTAACTGTGCTCAGCTCGGTAGATATAGCTTCCTTATTGATAGTTGTGTTTGTCAATGTTTCAGGTTCAATGTAAACGAATCTTCTGTAGTTCTCAGGTTCCCTTTTGCTTTCTTCCTCAGTCTTTTATGCAAACTCATCAAATTTTACATGTATACTTTCTATGACTTTGTGAGTAGATAAGTTCAGACATTTGTATGCCTTGCTTTTGCTAGAATATCCTAGGAATATTCCTTCATCACTTTTCACATCAAATTTATTTCTTCTGGATTCTTTTAAGATATAACACTTGCTACCAAATATTTTCATGTAACTTACATTAGGTTTATAGCCATACCATAATTCATAAGGAGTTTTGAATGTGTCTTTCTTCAGTTGTACTCGGTTCAAGGTATGAACTACAGTGCTGATAGCTTCCTTCCAGTACTTTATAGCAATGTTCTTTTCTATCATTAGAGTCCTTGCACAATCCATAATAGATCTGTTTCTTCTTTCTGCTATTCCATTCTGCTCAGGAGTTCTAGGAGCTGATACCTGTCTTTTGATTCCTCTTTCAATGCAAAAGTTGTTAAAATCATGGGAGATGAATTCACCACCTCTGTCTGATCTTAAGCATTTCAATCTTTTCCCTGTTTCTTTTTCTACTCTTGCTAAGTACCATTTGAACTTTTCAAATGCCTCTGATTTTTCTCTTAAATACATAACAGTCATCATTCTAGAATAATCATCAACGAAAAGAATAAAGAATTTATCTCCAGTATAGCTTTGTATTCCAATAGGTCCACATAAATCAGTATGCACAATTTCCAAAATTTCTTTAGACTGATAGTTCTTACTCTTGAAACTAGTTTTACTCATTTTACCAATCTGACAATTCTTACATAGACCAGTGTCAGGTTTCTTCAAAGTAGGAATGCCTCTAACCTTCTTGAATTTGCTTATTTTTATCATGTTATCAAAATTCACATGACATAACCTTTTGTGCCATAGCCAACTTTCTTCTATTTGAGCAATAAAGCATGAATATTCATTGAGATCAAGATAAAATAAGTTACCTTTTGTTTGTTTGCCTGATCCAATGAGTTTTCCTTTTCCATCCAGCAGTCTTGTTTGACCATTCATGAATTCAACTTTGAAACCAGTGTTGATTAGCTGTGCTACACTTAAAAGATTATGTTTTAGTCCTTCAACCCAGTAAGCATTATCACATATGAGTTCTTTGGTTAATGAGATTCTTCCTTTTCCTTTTATACAACAAGGTTCATTGTTTCCAAATCTTACATTACCATTATCACAGTCTTCTAGATATTCAAATTTTGTCTTGTCACCAGTCATGTGGTGTGAACATCCGCTGTCTATTATCCATATATCATCTTTGCTTATATGAGAAATAAGTGCCATCTTATCTTCATCATCATCAGATTCATCTTTTATAGCAATAAAGACAATTTCTTCTTCACTATCATCAGAATCTTTAGCCATAAAACATGATTTCTTACCTTTATCCTTGTATGATTTGAAATTCTTTTTGCCATAGTACTTGTGACTTCTCTTTTCTTCTTTGACTTGCTTGTTTGGGCACCTAGCTGCAATATGTCCAATTTCTTCACATGAAAAATAGATTAAAGGAGTTTTACCTTTATATTTACCTTTCCCTCTAGAGTACTTCTTTGCAAGTAATGCTTCTACAATTTCAAGATCACTATCAGAACTTTCTTCTGATTCTTCTTCACTTTCTGACTGAACTTCTTTAATTTTCTTGTTCTTCTTTAGTGAAACCTTGGCCTCAAATGCTGATTCAATATTTTTGGAACTAGGAACATAGTTATCATAGTTGTCTAATTCAAAAGCTGTCAATCTTCCAACTAAAGCATCCAAAGTTATATTGTGGTTTGTTTCACATCTTCTTTCTTGAATAGATGATACTCTTATTGCATAGATAGGGAGTAGTGTTCTGAGTACCTTACTTATAACAGTCTCATCTGAGATTGTTCCTCTAGAAGCTCTAATTGCACTTACACTTGCTTTGATTCTTTCAACATATTTTGCAATGTTTTCATCTTCCTTCATATTCATCTTGTCAAACTGTCCTCTTAGGCTTTCTGCTTTGGCTCTTTTCACATTTGCATCACCACCATATATTTTCTTCAGTGCCACCCACATTTCATATGCAGTAGTGCAGTCTTTAATATCATCAAATTCTTCATAGCTGAGAGCAGATGCAATGTCTATCATCATGGTGTTGTGAGTCTTTTTATCTGCAATGTCTTCAACAGTTAATGCGCCATTAGGAATTGTGTATTCTTCATCAATGTATTTGCATCCTGAATCACCAATGGAAGCCAGATGAAGTTGCATGAGACCTTGCCATGCTGAAAAGTTATCTCTGTTGAGCTTTGGAATTTCCCTCTTGTAAGACATCCTGATCTTTAGCTTAGGTCCTTGAAACCCTTCCTGCAAGCACCAAATGCTCTGATACCAATTGATGGAATATGGATGAAGTGACTGAGAGGGGGGGGGGGGTGAATCAGTCAACCATAAAAACACTTCCTATTAATTCTTTCCAGATCCCTTAGGATATCTTAATAATGTTATCTGTTTTAGCACTCGGTAAATAGATTGCAGTAACTTTGAAGATGCAGAAAGTATTAGCAATATTATCTTTAGATATTCATCAGCACATGTATATGATTGAGAAAGCAATTAAGAACACAAGAGACACAAGATTTAATGTGGAAACCCAATATGGGAAAAACCACCAATGTATCTAGATACTGATTTTCACTTTTCTGAAGTGATGCCCGGTTAGAAGCCAACCCGGTAAAAGGTTACAAAACACACTGTTAGGTGTGACCTTGTTAGAGGATTTAAAACACCCTGCAAGGAGTGGCCTGGTAAGAGGTCTTGAAAACAATTCAATGGAATTGTCACCTTGTTAGAGGATTTACAATATGGTTGTTAAGCCAACTCGGTTAAGAGATTTAGAATTCACTGTTACAATGATAAGAAGGTAACAATGAAAAAGTGACCTGTATAATAATGCAACTGTCTTGCTGATTACAGATCTCTGTTCTGCATAATTCTGATCCTTTCTGATCGAATAAATCTCTGCTGCTCTTCAAGGATATCTGAACATCCTTCACAAATTTGCATATACCTTTCCTTCTTTTCTTCTGTAGATTTTCTACTGTATATCTATATTTTTCACATTTGACCTTTTATTTATATGATTTTGGATTTGTCAAATCGACATTATAACAGTATAACAGTCGGCTGAATTAAGCAAACTCTATTTGCAAAAGTCCTTCAAGGGCCGACAGTGCTCGGTGACCATAACTTTCTATAATTTTTCGGTGACCGAGGGAACTCGGTAAACACCGACAATCCTTTACCTTTGATAACCGACTGAACTCGGTAAACACTATCTTTTCTTCGATGACCGAGTGAACTCGGTAAACACTATCTTTTCTTCGATGACCGAGTGAACTCGGTAAACACTATCTTTTCTTTGATGACCGAGTGAACTCGGTAAACATTATCTTTTCTTCGATGACCGAGTGAACTCGGTAAACACTATCTTTTCTTCGATGACCGAGGGAACTCGGTAAACACTAATATTCCTATCTGGCAGACCGACAGAGCTCGGTAGAAACTGATTGCTGCGGACTATGACATAGTGTGACATCAAAGACAATACATAATTGAGTAGTAATTTCCTTCAGACAATTATTTCCAACACCTCCATGGTCTATTTTTATTTTATTTACAGGTTTTTCATGGGGGTGTAAATTTGGAAAGACATTGACATGTTAAGAAAAAGGAGGTGCATTGTCCTCCATTGTATCTAGTTTTCAAGTGAAAACCAAACATGTATTTGTTAAAACTTTATGTAGTATGTAGTAAAGTTGTAAGAATGTATTGGAAATCTTATTATACATTTATTCTATGTTGATAAAAGAACCAATCAATCTCCTGATCAAACCCATGATCTACCAAGAGGTTCAAGAATTACTATCTACAAGAATAATCTTCCCAATCCGACACACCACTTAGGTGAAAAATATAGTCCTGGTCCAAAAGAAAAATGGAGAAATTAGATTTTGCATATATTTTCAGAACCTCAATAAGGATCCAAAGAAAGACAACCATCGAATTCCCTCACTTGATGAGGTTCTTCATATCTTCAATGGTTCCCAAATGATATCCTTCTTGGATGGATACTCGGGTTACAACTAGGTTATGGTGAAATTTGAGGACCAGATCAAGACCACATTCAACACCAAGTGGGGGATGTTTGCTTATAGGAGAATGCCCTTTGGTTTTTTTAACATTGGGGATATGTTTCAGAGGGAAATGGACATCACCTGTGAGGTATTAGTTAACAAATTCATAATCATCTACATGGATATTTTGATAATTTTCTCTTGAGACAGATGTGATCACCCCACCCACCTTGCCAAACTTTGCTAGAGATGTCGTCGGTTTGGAATTTCTCGTAACCCTAAGAAATGCATATTTGGGGTCACAAAAGGGATTTATATAGGACATATCATCTCTAAGAATGGTATTTTCATTGATCTTGAGAGAGTAGAGGCACTATTACATTTGCAGATGGCAGGTAGCAAGAAAGAAATGTGATCTTTCTTTGAAAAGATCAACTTTATTTGATGCTTCATCATGATATTCGCTAAGGTTGTTAAGCCTCTAAATGATATGATTAAGCTATCATGGATGCCCTAGTCTTGGAAATCCCAGATTAAGCCCTCCCATTTTATATATATGCCTTCACCTCCACCCACTCTACTGGTGTAGTAATTATGTGCTAAAATGTTGACACACTTCTATGAGTCATTAAATCCAAGATTGCTCAAGAATGAGGTCTCAAATGGTGACTCATAGCTCTCTATTCATGGGGTGCAAGGGTTTGTAATGGAGGCCCTCAGCTTAGACCTAGTTTGTGCCCATGCAAGTACACCATAAAATGAGAGATTCAAAGAGGAAAAGAAAGAATGCTAGTCTCCATGATCATCAAGTATGCATGCAAATGAAAATAAAAGCTATTCTAAATGATAACAATGCATGAAAGTAAACTAATCTATGAAAGGAAATGCTTATGCAAGATTAATCTATGAAAAAAAATATGAATCTAATCTAATATGCAAGTGCAAGATTAATCTAAATGGATTGCCATGGGGCATGAGAGAAGACAAGAAAAGAGAAGTTGCAATGTCCAAGCTCAAGTGCTCAAGAATCTTCTACAAAATCGCTCTCAAAACCTACAGCATAACAATACAAAAATCTTCTATATCTTTCTAACCTAAAATGAGAAGGAGAGGGCTCCTTATAAAGGAAAGCATATGGTCAAGATTAAGAGGCAAAAAAAAAAGAGCAATGGTGGAGATTAAATCTTGGTTGATCCATGTGCTCAAGATTCTTTAAGAGGCAAAAGGATGAAAAAGGCTCACCACTTAAAAGTATGTGCATTCAAAGTGGAGAGAAAAAGGGATTTTTATTTATTATTTATTTATTTTATTTCCTTTTTAACACAGAGAGATATTTAAGTGGGGATTTTATTAAAAAAGGAATTTTATTTTAATAAGATGATTTTATTTAATTAAAAGGGAAGTTTTCTTTTAATTAAATGATCAAACCTTTGAAATTAATTAAATTAATTATGATTTGATCAAGGAAATTGATTTGAATTGAAAATATTGCAAGGCATCGATTCAGGAAATTGATAAATTGATGAATGGGGCCCAAAGTTTAGGCGACTATTTTAGGGTGCATACATTTGCCCCTCTTTGACTAATGCGTGATCTTTATGGGAACACATGTAGTCAAAGAATGAAGTTGAAATGTGAGATCGATTTGGGATCAAAAACAACCCAGACATGTGATCGATGGACGGGAACACATCAGGACAAAGATAAGCTAATTGAAAAAGACAAGGCCAACACCCTTGTAAATAGGTAATTGTCAAGTCTCAAGTAAGGTTTGATTGATAGGTTTGATAAAGTTGAATCAAGGATTGAAGTTTGATAGGTACTGCCCCCTCGTGATCAAAATCAAAATGAGATAGAGGAGAAATAGTGAATTGATAAATTTGATCAAATCGAACTAAAAATAAGGTTCTTGATGTAAGATGAAAGATATAATGATCACAGAACCAAGGTAGATCATTAAGCATGAAAGATTATGCCCCAAGGTAGAATTAGAAGAAAAGAAGTGGGGGGAAGGAAAATGGAAGATTGAAGTTTGGAAGAGGTGGAAAGAAATGGAGAGAAGAAAGAGAATTTGCCTCAAAAAAGAGAATGCCCCAAAATCAATCAACTATTTAAGATAGGAAATTTTGATTGAGATCAGGAAAGAAGATAAGGAAATGAAGATCAAAACGTGACCATAGTTGATTAAAAGTCCAAAAGAAAGATGGCGAAAAACCCTCTCAAACTCCTAATGCAGCCTAAAAATGCAAATTAACATGAAGTCTAACAATGCAAGCTACATGAAAATGCAAAGGTGTACTTCTAATAGAGCAACTGTAACATAGGATTTTGTGTTCATCATTCATTAGAGAATGTTAAGGAACTTATTTTCATCATTGAGCCATTATTAATGGACATCAGAAAATCACACAATCATCACTAGTCACAAGCACAACTATGAAGATATGAATGTGATTTATATCAGATTGGAATGTGGAAAGATTCTAACATAAGCATCAAAGACATAAAGGTCAAGATGACTTTGATATTAGCTTACCCAATTTAATGTAGCAAAACCATGCTCACATCAAGGCATCGATGCTAGGATGACCATAAGAATGATTGTGCAAAAATAGTCAAGGATGATGCCTCAAATCTCCTAAGTGTTTCAAGGGGACAACAAGAGACACTCCGGAGCTTCAAGACCATACCCACAAGAAGAAAGCAAATAAAAACATGCCCCATGCCCCAAGTCCTCTAGCTATGCATCCTGTAGAGACTTATTAGACAAGGACACTCAACAAAAATCAATAACATTCAGCACACAAAGAAAAGATCATGACATAGTTCAAGCATTAAGTGTTGTGTTTAAAAATTTAAGTGTGTTAATTAATACTGAGTTCTGAGGATAAGGATTGAATGCTTGCAAGCAGGTAAGATCACATGACAAAACTGGGTAAGACCAAGCTGATAAGTGTTGAAAAACACTCAATGTCAGGGGTTATGTTGAAAAACACAGTTGGGGTGATGTTAAAAAACACCGTTTGCGAGGTGTCCTAAAGACTAACACATCCAAGAGACCAAATCTAACACAGTTATGCCCCCTAGAAAAAGACAAAGACCAATACCAAATCAAGGAAACAAGGACAAGGCATGATGGAGAAAGGCTAAGTGTCGAGGATGTGTGCTAAGAAACAGGGGGGCAAAGGCCTCAAGTAGTGCCCATTTCCAAGTTTTCACCACCTGGATTTTATTGCAATTTTTTTTTCTTTTTTTTTTTAGGACTTTTTATAAATTTTTTTGTATTTTTTCTACCAAGGCACTTGTTTCCAAGTTTTCACCAAGGCACTTTTTCTATTTTTTTAAAATTTTTTTTATTTTTTTATTTTTTTGGTATTTTTGGAATATATAATCTTTTTGAGATACATCAAAGCACCTATTGCTAGGTTTTCACTAAGATGATCATTTTTTCAGGACATTTTCCAATTTTTAGAATTTTTGACAATATATCATTTTTTTGGATTTTTTCAGGATCAATAAGTATGTACAATAGATGCCCCTAGACAGAATGGGCATCATGGATAGAACTTCTTTAGGTGCAAGACATTGATAGGATTAGGGAGTTGCTCTCTCTCTTCAGTAGATAATAAATAAGCACTTGTCCCAAAAGTTGTTCTAATGACATAAGGTTCAAGCCAATTAGGCTCAAATTTTTCCTTTTGATCTCTATGTTGTTGATTCTTAGGATTTTCACATAGAACAAGATCTCCCACTTGGAATTCTCTAGGGTGGACCTTTTTGTTGAAAGCTTTGGACATGCGCTTTTGATAAACCCTCATATGGTCAAATGATGCTTGATATTTCTCATCTATAAGTTCTAACTCTTGAAGTCTCATGGCGCGGTAGTCTTCATCTGCAACTAGACCTTTGAGGGAAACTCTAAGTGAAGGAATCTCAAACTCTAAAGGTAACACTGCTTCAACACCATATGTAAGGGAAAAAGGAGTAGCCCCAGTAGGAGTATGAATACTTGTTCTATAGGCCCACAAAGCCGGATTTATCTGTAAATGCCAATCTCTACCATTCTTATGAACTGTTCTATGTAGGATTTTAAGAATGGTTTTTTTTGATGCCTCTGCTTGACCATTTCCTTGCGGGAAGTAAATGGAGGACCAATGTTGTTTAATCTTGAATTTTTTGCAGAGTTGTTTAAGGTCCTTATTTTTTAACTGACCTTTGTTGTCAGTGATAATCTCAGAAGGCATTCCATATCGATAGATGATATGGTTCAGAATTAATAGAGAGACTATCTTTCCTGAAGCAACAGAAAGTGGGACAACTTCTACCCATTTAGTGAAGTAATCAGTAGCAGTGATAATAAACTCGTGTCCACCTGATGAGTTGGGATGAATCTTCCCAATAAGATCAAAGGCCCAGTGCTAAAATGGACAATGAGATATAGAAGGAATGAGCTCCCTTCCTAGAGCATGTATTAGGTTACCATGTTTTTGACACTTTTCACATGACTTTGCAAAAGCTACTACATCAATCTGCATCATAGGCCAATAGTACCCCACCCTAAGCAACCTTCAGGCCATGGCAAGACCATTGGAATGTCCCACATAGATGCCCTCATGAATGTCAACTAACGCTTGGTTAGATTCTTCCTTTTCTAAGCATCTAAGAAGTGTTCCATATAGACCCCTCCTATACAAATCACTAGAGATAAGGGAATGATGAGAGGTGTTTCAGATAAGGTTTCTGCATTTAGATCGGTTAAAAGTTTTAGGAATAATTCCATCATGAAGATATGAGTAAATGGCACCATAACTAGATGACTCATGACCGACTAAGGTACATATAACATGACTTTCTTGGGATTCATAGATAGGGTAGTGTAGCTCTTCCACCAGGAATTCAAATATGGATTCATGTTGCTCTAACTAAAGGAGTGAAGCAAGTGTGGCCATAGCATCAATTGCTTTGTTTTCTGCTCTAGGGATTTGCTGAAATGTGACAAATGTGAAGTATCATTTCAAGGAATCAACCATTTTCTTGTAAGGTACCAGTTTCTCATCTTTTGTTTGATATTGTTCATTGACTTGGTTGATTATCAACTATGAATCCCCATAGATGTGTAACTCTGTGATTCTCCATTCTATGGCCATCTTAAGTCCATTTGTTAAAGCTTCATATTCAACAATATTGTTTGTACATGGGACCAATAGCTTGTAAGACTTGGGAATTGTGTACCCATGAGGAGAAACAAACAACACACTAGCTCCTAAACCATTTTTCATAAAAGATCCATCAAAGAACATCCTCCATGTTCTTGCAGTCATATGCATAAGGTGCTCATCTAGAAAGTCAACTTGAATAGGTGCACTATCTTGAATTGGAAAATTAGCAAATTGATCTGCTATGGCTTGTCCTTTGATTACTTTATGTTCAATGTACTCTATGTCAAATTCTGAAAGGATCATCATCCATTTAGCAAGTCTACCTATGAGGGTAGCCTTACCTAGTAAATACTTAAGTGGATCAAGTTTTTCTATGAGGTGTATTGTGTGCACAAGCATGTAATGTCGCAACTTTTGGGAAGAAAACACAACTGCAAGGCAAGCTTTCTCAATGCTGGTGTAGTTAACCTCATATGAAACAAGAGTACGACTAATGTAGTATATTTCTCTTTCTTTCCCATGTTCATCAAGTTGGGCTAGGAATGCCCCCAAGGAAGATTCTGTCACTACAACATATAGAATAAGTGGCTTCCTTGGGATAGGAGGCATTAAAATAGGAGGATTTACCAAATATTTCTTGATTTGATCTATGCTCTTTTGACAATCCTCATTCCAAACACATTTGACTCCTTTGTGTAAGTTCTTGTTGAAAGGTTGAGCTCTATCTACCAACTGTGAAATGAACCTCCTTATGGATTGAAGACGTCCTTGAAGACTCCTCATTTGACTAATGTGTCTAGGAGGTGGCATATCCATGATTGCTTGGAACTTTTCAGGGTTTACCTCTATTCCTTTTGCTGAAATGATAAATCCTAGAAGTTTTCTAAAGGTGACACCAAATGCACACTTCTTAGGATTTAACCTTAATTGAAATTGTTCCATGTGATCTAGAATAACTTCTAAATCATCTAAGTGTGTTTCTCTTTTCTTAGAATTGGCCAAAGTGTCATCCACATAATATTCCATATTTTTATGCATCATGTCATGAAAAATGGTTGTCATAGCTTGTTGATAGGTTGCTCCTACATTTTTTAATCCAAAAGGCATAATGTTCCAACAATAGGTACCCCATGCACAAGTGAATGTAGTCTTTTCTTGATCTTCAGGAGCTATCTTAATCTGATTGTATCTAGAAAAACCATCCATCAAGGAATAAATCTCATAACCCGCAGTCATGTCCACTATCATGTCTATATTAGGGAGTGGAAAATCATCCTTTGGGCATGCTCTATTGACATCTCTAAAATTTGTGAAAATTTGAATGGATTTTTCATGTTTGGAGATTGGTACAATGTTTGATATCCATTTAGCATAGTCAATAGCTCTTATGAATCCTGCACTAAGAAGTTTCTCTAATTCTACTTTGACTAGAAGAGCTATGTGAGGATGCATCTTTCTTAATTTTTGTTTGACTGGTTTTATACTCGGAGCTATGGAAAAGTGATGCATGATAAGATTAGTGTCCAACCCTAGCATATTTGAATAACTCCAAGCAAAGTTGATCTTCTTTTTCTGTAAGAACTTAGTGTAAGCTTCCTTTTCTTGTGGTGACAAAGACTAAGCCAAGTGTACTATCTGTGGAGCCTCATCCATACCCAAATTGATTGCTTGTGTTGGCTCAATAAGCACTGAAGATCTATCTTGAAAATAGCTAGGGAGACGATCAAGTACCTCATCCTTAGGCACCTCAAAGAGGTTTTCACCCTTGGATACATCATTAATTTTTACTTTTTTTGGTTCTGACACCGCCACACAGTGGTTTTCACCATTAGAACTCTTATTATTTTTTTCTTTCCTTTTTATTTTGTGACTAAGGTACTTGATGTCTGGCTTTGTCATGCTGGTAGCTAGTTCACTGGTGGAAGAGACTACAAGTTCAATGGAATTCAAGTAACACATTATCTCATAGTTATTTTGAAATGTTAAGAGCTCAAGTTCTTGATAACATTGGGACCAATCAATGAGGTTAGGATGAGAAAGAAGTAAGTCAATAACTGGTTCAAGGTTGTGAATGTGAATAATATTATCTCTGGCGTCCGAAGAGTTAGAGTCTGTCAAGTATCCTTCTAAGCTACCCAAATCAGGATTCATCCTAACAAGAGAAGAATCATCCACTAAGGCAACATGTGGGTTCAAATCCTCTAATCCTACATGTGACTTGTCAACTACCTCAGGTTGAGAACTATAAGTGTGGATGACATCAACATTCATGTCAACTCTAGAAGGCTCTGAGAGAGAGTCCCATTCATACTCATGTGAATCTATTTCTGAATCCCGACTAGGATGTTTACACCATGAAGGTTTGGGACATCTTGATGTGGAAGCTCTAATTTCATCAAGGGTAACATCTCTCTCCATAAAATGAACAATATTATTTTGTTGACGTTCTTTGATAGGATCTTCTACATCTAATTCATCTTGTTCTAAGTTTGCAACTGTTGCATGAGCAAAAAGATTATCTGAATCTCCCTAAAGGAGAGTAGTGTAAGGGACCCAATCATCACACATAGATTGTTGATTTGTCAAATTAGGTATGTATTTGAGTTCATCTTCACTATCTGACTCATCAAAGATAGGAGCAGAGTTCTTGTTATGATTTACAAATCCCAGGCTAACCGTCTTCTTAGACTTGCATCCAAAAGGAGGATGATTAAGAGGTTCAACTCTAGCATCCAATCTGTGACTAAGAGGGCCATGTCTAGGATAACCCATCTGTTTGACAAATTTATATCCTCTTCCATAAGCCTTAGGAGAGGGAGAGAAGTTCTCATTATGCATGTATTTTTCTTCTCTATAGATCCAGTCTTTAATAGCCACCTCTTCTTTCTCATCTTGAATAGGCACCGAGGACTCTACAAATGTGCCAAATAAAGTCATAGCTAAAGAGGAAGTTCTTTCTTCCTATGAAGGCTTTCCATAAGACCTAGGTGAAACTGGAAGCTTTGTGAGGGAGTTGAGCTGATACCCTCCCATGCCAAGGTCTATTGACTTAAGCTTGTCTTTACATTCTGCTAAGGTCGCATTGAAATCTTCCGCTTCTCTATTTAGGGGAACATGAGTACTTGCTGAAATTGAGTTAATAGATAAAGTGCTATCCCCAAGTATGAAAATCTCTACTCCATTGTAGGGGAACTTAACACACTGATGATAGGTAGATTGCACTACTTGCATATCATGAATCCATGGTCTACCAAGTAAGATGTTGTATGCAAGATAACCAACATCAATAATTTGAAATAAAATATCCTTCTCAACAGGGCCAATCCTAACAGGAAGGATGTCCAACCCCTTGGAATTCTTTCTGCCTCATCATAGGCTTTGATAGTGATCTTCTTTCTGGTATCTATGACCTATTCAACCCAATGTCTTCAAAAGAATCAAGGAAAAAATATTAATCCCAACACCCCCATCTATCAACACATGCCTAACATGGATTTTGTGGATCATGACTTCAATATGAAGGGTGAGATTGTGTGGGTGGATCAAAGCTTTATCATCATCCTCCGAAAAGGTAAGGTAATGAGGGCTGGAAATATGGTTAACCATGTTTTGGAATTGTTCAACATCTAAGTTGTTAGGGACATTTCCTGCGTGCAAAGCATCCTCAAGGACTTGCTTGTGTCTCAGGGACAACTCTAAGAGCTCAAAGATTGAAATCTGAGTTGGGGTTCTTTACAAATGATCGACAAGATTATAGCTCAACTTAGGATTAACTTCTGGTTTTGAGGTGACATTCTTGGATGCCACTTGCTTTGGTTTACTGGGTTGACTTGAATTGGGCCCTCTAATGACAATGGGACCTTGACTTCGTGTAACAACATTGAGAGCTTGGGATGACATTCTAGAGTTGGGACCCCTTAGCACCACAACGAGTTCTTCATGAAAGATAGGAGGAGAGTCCATGTCTAAATCATAACCATAGGGATCATTATTTCTCATCATGTTGACATTTTCCTCTACAACTTCAAGCATGTTGACAATATTCTCTATAGCTGTGTAAGTGTAATTGATCTCAGCCTTACCATTCCTAGGTTTAGAGGTTTCCCCCTTCTCATACTTGGGCAAAGGCTCTTTGAATGTCATATGATCAGTGTTGGTGTTTAATCTGCCTAACTTAAGTTTTCCACTCTCAATGAGATCTTGGATGATATGCTTAAGTTTCTAATAGTTCTCAATATTATGTCCAATGCCATTATGAAGCTTGTAGAAGGCTTTCTCATCCCATTAATGTGGCATAACATTAGGTATGTAATGCTTTGTGGGATCTTGAGGATGTATAAGGTTGTTGGCAATGAGTGTTTTGAAGACATCCTCATATGAATCACCAAGTTTTGAAAACTGACGTCTCTCTTTCTTAGGCTTATCATGGTATCTTGGCTTTCTTACTTGTTGATGAGATGTGTTGAGCTTCATTGCTTGAACAACACTAGACAAGTGAAGAACAACTTGATCCTTGGGTTGAGAAGAGTCCACAACTCCATCAGTGACCACTTGTTTGTTCCTATTCCAATGTGAGTTCTTTCCTTTATCCTTGTTAGAGTTGTTGTTATTTTGACCATTGTTGTTATTTTTGTTGTTGGCCAAAATTCCTTGTTCTTTCAAAACATCCTCAATCCTACATGCGGTTTCAACCATGGTGTCAAAGGAATAAAAAACAATCTTCCTAACTTCATACCACATTTTGAGAACCAAGTTGCTAACAAGGATGTGAATCTTCTCATCTTCAAGAATGGTCCTAGAGTAGCGAGAGCATTGTCATCTCCACCTTTGCAAGAAAGTGACAAAGGATTCCCCCTGATGTTGCTTTAAGTTGCATAAGTCCAACATGGTGATAGATCTTGAAAGGTTGTATGTAAAGTGTTGGACAAATCTATGGACAAGCTCTTTGAAAGTCTTGACGGTGGGAGTTATGTTGGTGAACCATTCCATCTCTTGAACCTTAAGACTCCTTGGGAACAATCTCATGAGGTACAAGTCATCTTGATGGAACTCAAAACTCATAATATAGAATTGCCGCACATGATCATGTGGATCTCCATTATTGTCATACTTGTCATATGGAGGGATCTCAACCTTTCTAGGAAAGTCTTTCATGCTCACACTCTTGTCAAAAGGATTAGGAAAAATTGAATCAAGAGAGAATGTACTCTTGGGTGCCAACACCTTTTCTATCATACGCTTAAGTTGCTTGATCTCTTCTTCTTGGGATGGACCTTGCTTCTTTATCTTCTTGTCTACATCAAAGTTGTAGGGGACATTGGCACCCTTGTTGATCAAACTCTCTAGGAACTTATCTTGGTTTTTCTCCAAGTATCTCTCCACATACTTCTAGAAGAGTGGTTCTTGTTGTATCTTCATGAAATCTTGGGAGTTGAGGTCAAAGCTTGAACTGCTACCCCCATATTGTGAACCATGGTGAGCATGTTGAGAAGGTTGTCTTGAGTTCCTAGGAGGTGTTTGTCTCCTATAATTCTCTTTTTGTGAAGCCCCTCTTCCTCTAGGGCTAGGAGATCGTGAAGGTGTTCTTGAACATCTTCCACTTCATGGAGTCTTGGAAGGAGTGGATGGAGGAGAGTTGTTTCCACCACCAACATACATGTTGTTGTACTGATCATTAAATTGTTGAGCCAAGAGTCTATCTTTCTCTTCTTGTGCGACTCTCCTTTCTATTTCCAATAAGGCTTGTCTTTCTGACTCTAGGAGTCTAAATTTCTTTTCCTTTGCAGATTGTTCATCTAGAAAGGCTTTCTTTTCACACTCAATTCTCTTAAGTCTTTCACTTGTGTATCTTGAATTTGTTTGGAGTGGTGAACTTGGTCTTGAATGTTTAAATAAGTCATTGGTATATAATATGTTGCATTCATATGAGTATCATAAGGTTCACCATCTTGACTGTCATGTTGTGATTGCTCTTCTTGATAGGATTTCTTCATTTCCCTTTTAGTTCTTTGGTGTGCATCCAAATATCTGGTTGAGATAAGGGATGAGACTAGTTGATTTTCATTAGAAGAACTACCAAACAGAATGTTATCTCTATGTCTTTCAAATATATCACCAAGACTTTTATCCATTTCTTCCCTCTCTTGTTGAGTCATTGTGTAACTCATATCCATATTTGAACGAGAAGGTGCTAAGGGTGTTCTCAAATCACTAAGATTACTTTTGGGATCAAACCAAACTTCTGAGTTTTTCCTAGGGGATTGATCAAAGATGAGCTCTTTTCCTTTACGTTTTTGGAGAGTTTGAACTAAGGGTAATTGGTTAAAGACTACTTGAGGTCATTTTCCTTGATTTACTTGATATCTTGTCGTAATCGACATGAAAGAAAAGGTACTAGGTGATAAGATGACCCTAAGAAATGTTGGTACCAAACTAGGATAGTAAAAGCACTCACTTGTCCAAAAGAGAGATGATAAGATAGATTTTTTTTGCAATAGGCATAAACCAATACTGCCACAAAGGTGCCCAATGATGGATACGTATCATAACACATATGGATTAGGAGGATGATTTACCCAAGTTATATTTTATTGATTTTGAATTTGGATGGAAATGAATTGGACAAGAGATTACTAGGACTCTCCAAGTGTGTTATCAAAGGATCCAAAGGTTGATCTTCTCAACAAGGATGATTTCTAACTTACCAATCCCAAGAAAGGTCACTTGTGAAATCAAATATTACTAATTCAAGAGGTCAAGAAACATGAACCCAAGGTGTAGATAGGCTTCTAATAGTGGGGTAAGTGACCTACTATAATCTAGATCGACCAAGGAAAACTAAAAATGACAGGAATCAACTCACTATTTTGATAGACTAGGGGATAGTTTCGCGCAAGGGAATGCAGTCCCGCACAAAGAAATGCCAGGGATCGTAGAAGAAAATGAAATCTTGTGTGAGAAAATGCTAGGCTCATGCAAGAATGTGCATAGAGGCAGGTGACAAAATAGGATCAGGCCGCTTGACAACAAGTTTGTAAACTCAGGAACTTAATTTTTGTTCGTTTTAAAAGATCAAGTAAACACATCAATCAATTTTTATCATTGGTCAAGCACATAAGATAGAAATCAAGGAGTTCAAGCAAACAAATGTCTTCAAACAATGAGCAAGGGGAAAATAAAGTTTGCACATGAATAAGAATAGTGACTTAGTATGCTACCCCTTAAAGATTCTACTTGTGTATGTTCTCAAAATGTTTTGCAATAACGCACATAGTCTTAGAAAGAAAATTTTGGTTGCACTATGGTTCTTAGTAATGGTTTGACTCTGCAACTTTTGCAATCTCAAGAGGGTGAACTCCAATCTAGGCACACTGGGGTTTTGACACATTCTGAGAATTTAATCAATCAGAGATGCTGAGGAGATCTGACAACCCAACAAGAAACTACACCCGTGGAGATTTCTTCCACAAGGACATTTATATAGCGGTTGTTGCTACCACAATGAAAATGGCTATTACCACTTGAGGTTCCATCCATGTGGTTTACCCAATAAAGGGAGTGTCCACTATGGTAAACCCTCACTAACAAGGTGACTCACAAAAAGGACCACATGGGGATTTGGTTCAGCTTCAAGGATCTGAGTTTCTGGTACTACCCAAAAAGGGAGTAGAGCATAATCCTCTAGCCTCTTCACTTCACCCAAACATAGAAAGCAAGTTCATTGACATGCTAAGATTGAAACCACCTCAGCAAGGTTTGTAATGTCAACAACAATGTCTACCGAGCTCTCTAAGTAGGACCATGAGAGAACGTACCGATCAATGTTGAAGACTAAACCAAGTAAGACCGTGAGATAGTAACAATATCCTCCCTACCTACAAGGGGTTCTATCATCAAGAAGAACTTCACAAGAAACCCACTCTCTCAAGAATGCCACAAATATTGTTCATAGGGCCTATTTACTATGTGAAACATATATGCAAGAAAGTGAATCTATGTTCTTTTTAGAGCCCCAAAATTGAAGTGTGATCTATGAAAGCAATAAGCACTCAAGCTAGACACATGAGAGATTCATTTTATACCCAAAATCCAAATGTTATAGAGATTGTAGCAACTCACTTTAGGTCCAAAGATCTGCAATCCAATGCTATGCTGCCTCAGCAATCAAAATCAGGGAAATAATCATGGCAAGCATTAAATGTCAGAAAACAACAAGCAAAAAGTAAATCTGCAAATTTAGGTCTTTGCTGTCAGAATTTCATGCGAGACAGTACACAGTGCCGTGCGAGAAAGTACATAGGCCCGCGCAAGAAAGTACACATGACCACATGAGAAAGTACATAGGCCTACACAAGGAAATGCCTTTTTTGTGCACAAAAATGCTAATACCAACACAACTTCGCATGATATAGGAAGAAACCTTGCACAAGAGTCTATACCAGAGACACATGGAAGTATGGACAATGCACAAAAATTGTCAGAAAAATAAAATAAAATGATATGAGGCAAGAAATGCAATTTTCTGCCCCATGGTGGGCGCAAAAAATGTGTGCTAAAATGTTGACACACTTATATGAGTGATTAAATCCAAGATTTCTCAAGAATGAGGTCTCAAATGGTGACTCATAGCTCTCTATTCATGGAGTGAAAAGGTTTGTAATGGAAGCCCTCAGCTTATACCTAGTTTGTGCCCATGCAAGTACACCATAAAATGAGAGATTCAAAGAGGAAAAGCAAGAATGCTAGTCTCCATGATCATCAAGTATGCATGAAAATGAAAATGAAAATGAAAGCTATTCTAAATGATAAAAATGCATGAAAGCAAACTAATCTATGAAAGGAAATGCTTATGCAAGATTAATCTATGAAAGGAAATATGAATCTAATCTAATATGCAAGTGCAAGATTAATCTAAATGGATTGCCATGGGGCATGAGAGAAGAAGACAAGAAAAGAGAAGTTGCAATGTTCAAGCTCAAGTGCTCAAGAATCTTCTCCAAAATTGCTCTCCAAACCTACAACATAACAATACAAAAATTTTCTATATCTTTCTAACCTAAAATGAGAAGGAGAGGGATCCTTATAAAGGAAAGCGGACGGTCAAGATTAAGAGGCAAAAAGTAATGAGCAATGGTGGAGATTAAATCTTAGTTGATCCATGTGCTCAAGATTCTTTAAGAGGCAAAAGGATGAAAAAGGTCCACCACTTAAAAGTGGAGAGAAGAAGGGATTTTATTTATTTATTTATTTATTTTATTTCCTTTTTCAACACAAATAGATATTTAAGTGGGGATTTTATTAAAAGAGGAATTTTATTTAATTAAAAGGGAAGTTTTCTTTTAATTAAATGAGGCTTAGGATAAAATGATCAAACCTTTGAAATTAATTAAATTAATTATGATTTGATCAAGGAAATTGATTTGAATTGAAAATATTGCAAGACATCAATTCAAAAAATTGATAAATTGATGAATGGGGCCCAAAGTCTAGGCGACCATTTTAGGGTGCATATAGTACTGACCCAAAAGGTTAAAGGGGAAGAAAACACCATCACTTTCATGAGTTCCCCTTTCAATAATTTTGAAGTACAATATTCACCCTTGGAGAAGAAGACATTCACCTTTAGTCGGGCAGTAAAGAAATTCTAGCATTGCATTCTCTAGAGTAAGGTACACATGATTGAGCCAGATCAAGGTGTGAAGTATTTGTTGATGTAAAGTGAAATAGGAGAATGCCAGGGGAAATGTATGGCTATACTCCAATAATTTTACTTAGAGCTGAAACCTATGAGGTTATTCTAGAGACATGAATTGTGTTAGGCCATGGATGAGACCATTCCAAAAATTGAATGCCAAACTTACACAGTTGAGTCTCTCATCTAGGATCCCTAGTATGTTGACCTAGTGTACTTTCTTTTGAATAATCAATACCCTAAGAGACTTCCTTGCAATAAATGCCAAGCACTCTAAATAAATAGTGTACATTTCATGATTAAGAATGAAAATATATTTTGTAGGAACTATGAAGGCATATGTCTTTAGTGTCTTGACCGACAACAAGCTACATGACTAATCAATGAATTTCATAGATAGTTTGGAACCTAACATGGCTTTGCTGATGCCAGTGCTCATCAAATTATCTAGGCTGAGTACTATTGGTGTTGGATATTGCTAATGCATGGGTGGTGATTGAGACATTTAAAATGTTTAATCACTACATTACTGAATGGGCACTCATACTATTGTCATTTGTGTTTTGTCATTGATGTCAACATATGCTTCTATAAAGGAACCATATTGGTAATCACAGTGTACAATGGGTGTACAGATGTTTCAGATGCTATGAAGTTAGATGAGAGCTCAAGAGGATGTTGTGATCTTATATTTGAGATCGCATCATTAAGTTTTGCATATTAAGAAAGATACAACTATTTTGGTAAAGACTGGTCACTAGACTGTGACAGTGAGAATTGACAGAGTTAGTCTCCAAGTTTTTGATATTGATTTCAGAGGGATTGGATTCAAGGTATGTGATCTTGAAGGATGATGGAAGAGGCACTGATGAATGTTCATTGGTCAGTGTAAGGTATGGAATGATTGGTGATGCCATCTATGACTTGTGTTCTAGCAATGGCTTATTCTCAAGCCGACTTAGGGAATGAAGTGCGTGTCTTGTTTGGAAAGCATAATTCAAGGATGTTGGTCCTTAATTATTGTAATGTAATCATTGTAAACTTGTTTTAGATACCGTGTGTATCTTAGCAAGGACTTATGTAATTTTTATTTATTAGGAAAGCCTTATGGGCCGACCTAATCTTGGTAAAATGTAATAAGGTATAAATGAAAGACCAAGACATGAATGGAATATATGTGAATTAAGGAGGTTGTGAAGGTTGAAAACTTGTGTCTATTGTATGTAGAGCAGAGGATTACTGGTGGACTTCATTGGAACTGATCAAGAAAAGATAGTTGCTGGAAAATAGTTCAAAGATTGTGAATTTATTCATATACACCTATTGCAAACTAGTGAGTTCTGAAGGTGGATTTAAAATTCTTTGGGCAGTGAGCCCTCTATTGTTCTTGACTCCTAACAGGGTCTATCCTATAACAAGGACTATGTACTATAATATTTCAATAAGCTCCTAATAGGGCTATATCTTCTAACAAGGATTACTATACTCTCAATACATCATTAGTGGGTGCTAATTCCCACCGGGGTTTTTACCTTTAACAGGGTTTCCCTGTAACCAAAATATTGTGTTATTGTGTTGGAATTCATTGTGTTCATTGGATCTTATATTGATGAGCTTAAATTTTAAAGTTTAATATTCTATCATACAACTGATTCACCCCCTCTTAGTTGTATTGTGGACTATTATTCCTAACAATTGGTATCAGAGCTTGTGGTCCTCAAAGAGAAAGCTTAACAACTTGAGGTGATCTTGGAAAATGGAATTCTATAGGAAGGACAGTCCTAAGTTTGATCTTGAAAACTTTGACAGTTGGAAAAACAAGATGCGAACACATTTGCTATGTTTGGGCATAGACTACTAGATGATTGTAAAGAAGAAAGAAACTCTGAAGGATGAGAATGACTTGGGGTCAGCCACTGATGATGAAAAGAAGTTATTTTCATGCAACATGATTGCAAGAGAAGCATTGATCAGTGCACTATCTGAGGGTGAGTTTACTGAAATTAAAGATCTAGATTCGACACATCAAATTTGGAATAGACTAGAGGCACTTTATGAAGGGGATAAGTATACCAAACAAGCAAAATTGCAAAACTGGAAAACAAAGATGGAGAAGTTGAAAATGAATGAAGATGAAAGCATTAGAGCCTATGTTCAAAGGGTTAAAGAAGCTATAGTTGGAAGCATAAATTATGGAGGTAATTATGATGAAGATGAAGTCATTGCAAAGATTCTCAGATCTCTAACTCCTGCTTACAAATTCAAGGCAATGTCAATTCAAGAAACTATACTCTTGACTCCAAACTTTAGCAGAGAGATGTTGATTGAAAAGTTAACTACCTTTGAAGCTACAGAATTAGGAGAAGCTACACCTAAAGTTGAATCTATATTTAGAGCATCTGCGCACAAGAAAGTTTCTGCACCTCTGAGCACAAGCAAAGAAGACCTAAGAGAAGAGCTTGGTGAGTATGCTGAGGAATGGGAGAAGATAATGGAAGAAGAAAAGAAGATGGAAGAACTTGTTGCACTGATTGCTAGAAGAGAGAAAAGAGGTCAGGGCAAATTTGAAGGCAAATTACCTTTGAAATGTTTTTCATGCAATAAGATAGGTCATTTTTCATCTAGATATCCTACAAGATTTCCTAAGTACAAACCTGATTATGAAAAAATTAGAAGAGACAAAGAATGTTATTATGCTAGTGAAGGAATCTCTGATGATGAGGATTTAGATAATGAAGAGATTGGATTTTTTGCTATTAAAGATGAATCAGTTCATGAAGAAAAAGCCTTAGTATCTCATGTTGACAAGAAAACTGAATGGATAATTGACAGTTGATGTTCTCATCACATGACTGGTGATAAGAATTTTTTTTTTAAATTAGTAAATTATGATGGAGGTGTTGTAAGGTTTGGGGAGAATCTCCCAAAATCCATCATAGGAGTAGGATCCATCACTCTTGATGGAAAGAATAATACAGACAATGTACTACTTGTTGAAGGACTGAAACATAACTTGTTGAGTGTTGGACAGTTAAAGGATAAAAACTTTTAATTAAGTTTTGTTAATGGTAAATGCTTTATCAGAAGCAAGGAAGGAAAACTGATTGCTACCCGTTCAAGGTCTAGAGGTAATGTATTTGAACTAAACACATTTGGAGCATCTTGTTTTGTTGCAAAGGTAGATGATAGTTGGTTATGGCATAGAATATTTTGTCATGTTAAATTTGATAACATTGTGAAGGCAAGTATGGCTAATGCAGTAAGAGATCTATCAAAGATTGTGAAACCTTCTAACACTGTATGCAGATAATGTGTTATGGGAAAGAAAACTAAAAGCAGTCATAAAAGAAAAACATTTACATCAAAAGGAAAGTTGGATCTGGTACATACAGATCTATGTGGGCCTACAAGAACAAAGTCATACTATGGTGAAAGGTATTTTATACTCTTTGTTGATGACTTTTCTAGAATGATGTGGGTTACTTATTTGAGAGAGAAATCAGAAGCATTTGACAAATTCAAGTTGTTTAAAGAAAAGGTAGAGAATGAATCAACACTGAAAATAAAGTGTTTAAGATTAGAAAGAGGTGGAGAGTTTACATCAAATTTATTCAATTCATACTGTGAAGAGTATGGGATAAAAAGACAAACATCTACTCCTAGGACTCCACAACAAAATGGGATAGCAGAGTGAAGAAACATAACTATACTTGATGCTACCAAGACAATGCTGATTGAAGGAAATGTATCTCATGTACATTAGAGAGAGGTTGTTGGAACAAAAATATACACATTAAACATAATTCAAATCAGAGATGGCACAAGTAAGACTCCCTATGAACTATGGTTTGATCACACTCCTACTGTAAAATATTTCAGAATTTTTGGTAGCAAATGTTATATCAAGAGGGATGATGAGATAGGGAAATTTGATGCTAGAAGTGATGAAGGTATCTTCCTTGGTTAATCTGTTAAAATAAAGGCATACAAATGTTTCAATTTGAGATTAAGGAAGATGGTTGAAAGTAAAAATGTAAGAATATATGAGAAATTTTAGATACAAGAAAGAATGTATGACAGCAGTCAGATATCAGAAGTGAAAGAAACCACTACTACTGCCAAAGAAGAAGAACTTGTTGAGGAAGAAAGTGAAAAAGAGGCTTGTGATGATACAAGACAGACTACTAAAACTCCTAAAACTCCAAGGTATGTAAAAAATAACCATCCTAAAAATCAAATTATTGGCAAAACCAATCAGGGAGTGCTATCTAGATCTAAAGTTAGAGAAGAAATTTGTTTGATTTCTCAAGTTGAGCCGAAAAATACAGATGAAGTCTTTAAAAATGAATCTTGGATACATGCCATGAAAGAAGAATTGAATCAGATAAAGAAAAATAATACTTGGGAATTGGTTCCAAGACCTAAAAATAAAAATGTTATAGGAATAAAATGGGTCTTTAGAAACAAGATGGATGAAGAAGGAACAATTGTAAGGAACAAAGAAAGACTAGTGTGTAAGGGATACACACATCAAGAAGGCATAGACTTTGAAGAAACATTTTCTCCTATTGCTAGAATAGAGGCAGTAAGATTATTTCTATCTTATGCTGCACACAAAAACTTCAAAGTGTATCAGATGGATGTTAAATCTACATTTTTGAATGGAGATCTTGAAGAAGAAGTATACATAGAATAACTAGATGGATTTCCTATTGGCATTAAGCAGAATTGCCACTAGTGACAACACTTATTTGCATTCTGGGTGAAAACCGAGAAAGACAGTGCAAACCGAGCAGACAGTGCAAATCGAGCAAGACAGTGAAAACCGAGCAGAACAGTGCAAATCGAGCAAGTTAGTGCAAATCGAGCAGACAGTGCAAACCGAGCAGACAGTGCAAATCGAGCGAACAGTGCAAACTAAGCAGACAGTGAAAACTGAGAAAGATAGTGCAAACCGAGCAGATAGTGCAAACCGAGCAAGACAGTGAAAACCGAGCAAGACAATGCAAACCGAGCAAGATAGTGCAAACTGAGCAGAACAGTGCAAACCGAGCAAGATAGTACAAACCGAGCAGGACAGTGTAAACCGAGTAACATCATGTCTACCGAGTCACCAGTATTTACCGAGTTCAAAACCTACCGAGTGGTCAGTATGAACCGTGCCTTCACTTCTACCAAGTGCATGACGATGCCGAGTAATGCAGTGGACGCCGAGTATCAGAAAGTCACCGAGTTAGTTTGCAGGAACCGTGTAACCATACTTGGGCCGACTTAGTAGCACTTATGTTAATTTGTCAAGCCGACTTTGTAATTGTAATTGTAATTAATTGTTTAGACTTGTATATAAACAATGTTGTAAATATGTCAAGATATATGTAATAAGTATGAATGTGAAAAAGAAAGAAAGGCAGAGATAAGGGAATTACAAAGGGCTTCAGCAGTGTAAGGAACATCAAAGACAAATTCATCATAGAAGGTGATCAGTAAATCAGCGAATCTCTATCAGCAATCCAGTTGCAAAGCAAGAGATCTACTGTTTCATCCTAACAGGTGAATCAGTACTAAAATCCTTTAACCAGGTAGACTTAACAGTCTTTTGTAAAATCTCTTTACCGAGTGCATACTTCATTGTATGTTTGTAAATCCTTTAACAGGGTGGATTTAGCAATCCTTATTGCTCCTAGCAGGGCAGATCATCAGAAGTGATCAATTGTAAGCCTTAACCGGCCAACTTTATTCTGTAGTACTAAAGCTTTGTGGGTTTCATCCCCACCCCAGTTTTACTTTCTTTTTTGGAAGGTTTCTGGGTGACCAAATCTATGTGTCATTATTGTGAATGCTTTTAAGTTTCATGTTTTCTATATGCAAAAGGTTAAAGTGAATTACATGTTAATACATCTGTAATTGGAAGAAAATTTGGAGTTACTGATTCACCCCTCCCCTCTCAGTAACTCGGTTAATTCCTGAATATTTCCAACAATTGGTATCAGAGCAGCATTGGTTCTCAAGATAAAGCTTAACTAGCTTGAGCAAAGATCCAGGACAATGGAGGTATTCAAACTGAACAAGGTGATTGAAAATGAAAAGCTAGATCTGGAAATGGCCATAGCTAAACTTAAAGAAGAAAAAGAACATCTTTCCCAATCCCTAAGAAGAAGGAAGGAACTTGCAAATCAGATGAATGATCAGAATTACATTGAAGAAAAGATTGAAGATATTTTTCCCTCAAATAGCTCAGATGAAGAAAACAATGCTGTCAAAGAACTCCTAGAAAAGAATGGGTCTCGGCAGGAATAAGTGAGAAAATTAAAAAGAGAACAAGAGCTACACTCTACAAGATTTTGTGAGATCTTAGAACAAAGAAACAAGTTGAAAGATGAATTAGATGGAAGGAACATTGAAGTCCAAAATAAAACCCTTCAGCTAGAAAACCTAATTGATCAAATCTCTCACACAAATGAGGAAATTCTGAATCTGAGATCAGAAATAGAAAGCACAAGAGAAGAACTAAGATCTGAAAAGGAAATCAATCTAAGATTGGTGGATGACCTAAACGCCGAAAAACAAATCAATGAAGGAATGCTGAAAAGCCAAGAAGACTTGAATCAGCTGTATGAGCGAAATCTTCATAGGCAGAAAGGAAAAGCAGGACTTGGATACAGAGGAGAAGGTGAATCTTCTAAGCAAGGTACTCAAAGAAATCAAAAACCTACTTGTAATCATTGTGGTAAAATAGGACATACTTCAAATAAATGTTGGAGCAATGAAAAAGAAGAATTCAATGGAAAATGCTACAACTGCAATCAACATGGTCACAAAGCAAATGAATGCAGGGAAAAACCAAGATTCAAAGGTAATTGTCACAAATGCAACAAACAAGGTCACAAGGCATCCGAGTGCAGATCCAAAACATTCAATCCAGCAGAACAAATTATGAAAGCAATGTTTGGATGGGACTACAACACCTGGTGTAGATGTCATTACTATGAAGAATATGGACACATTGGCAAGAATTGCATAAAACATCATCTAAGGAAAAGAGATACTACCGTAAGATGCTTCAAATGCACTAAACTCGGTCACATAGCCAGAAACTGCATGAATGCTAGTGAAGTTGAAGATGGAAAGAAGAATGAAGCAACTAAGGTCAGGAAACAGGTGAGACAAAAGTGGACTCCTAAATCTACCGAGCAAACCAGTCCAAGTAATGGAATGGGTGGCTCTACCGACTCAAACTAAATTTCCAAGAAAGCACTGGAACTGTATTCTCATAGACCAATCTCAAGCAGTTCCAGAACTGAATTAAAAGAAAGATCTAAATCAGCATGTAAGATGCAGTAAGATCACAGGAAGGTCGGTATCAATCTTTACCGAGCAAGGTTGGTACCAGTCTTTACCGAGCGAGGTCGGAGCAATATAAATTCTCGAGTTCACCAAGTTGCGAAGTCTTTACCGAGCAATTAATTCTTAGTGGGTGACAGTCTGTCGGAATTCATACCCTAATTTTACTGAGCATTAATGACAGAGTTGTAAACAAAAGGCAAGAAATCAAACTCATTCTTCACCGCGAACCTTTAGCACTTTGAGAGCAGAAAATTTCAAGAGCAACCCAGCGATTCAATACTTTTGCGAAAGGAATTTTTTGTGAGCTACCATGGCATCATCCAGCACTTCAGTGAAGAAAGGATCAGAAATGTTAGTCCAAGGGGAATGGAGAGCACCAGATTTCAAGATCGTGCTCGCAATTGCAGCAGCCCTAGATCCGAACGGAGCTCAATCTCAGATTCCTCCTAAGGTACTACTTATTAATGATATCCGCAATCATTTCAACTGTTCAATTCAAGAAATGGGAAACCTAGAGCTAGATATTGTGCGTGAGGAACTGTGTGTGGATGGTATTCTTAAATCCAAGCACAAACATCTGGAAGATAAAGGATTAGTTCACATTGCACATCTACCTCGAAACTTTCAGGAAAAATGGGTTAGATACATTCTCAGCCATATACATGATGGCAAGATTTGGCTTGAGCAACCCATAGAGATCACAAAGAAGATGATTCATCAAATCACCGGTCTTCCCATGTTGAACAAAGCAAAAACTACCAAAACCCTAGGTCGGACAGAACTAGAGAAGAAAACCCTAGCCGAGTGGGACGGTAGAGGCATGAAAGTTAGCAGTATTATTGATGCTGAACTGAAGTTTGGTACACACATAATTGCCCATAAGATTTATAGTTCAAGTCGACAGAATAGTGTCTCCTGTGAAGCTATTGACCTAGCATACAAAGTGGTCAAGAATAACTTAACATTTGACCTAGCAGATTTATTGTTAAAACAGTTTAACAAAAACATGGAAAGCATTCAAACTTCCAAAAACAATCCATGTAAGTTTGGATCTTTACTAGTCTGTTTATTCTTCTATGCTCAGAAATTCTTCCCTTCCAAAGGAAAAGTTGTATGGAGAAAAGATGTGCCAGTTCTTTATGAAATAAATGAATACATTTCAGAAATGGGTGAAAATTTTGAAAGCATCATGGATAATTATTTTGAGTCTTTCAAAGAGAAAATGAATGACAGATTCCAGATTCCACAGAAGTTGGTGGAAGATTATAAGGATGACATTTGTTTCATGGTGGATTGTGACAATGTATATATTCAAGCAGCTAAATCGAGGACTGTATATGTAAAACCTCTTCCTTATGAGGTAAATATTGATGAAACCAAGAATATCATTGAAGCTCTTCTTAATCAGCCTGTCAATCCCAAAGCTCCATATTTTGGAACATATGATGAAGCTAAGGTGAGAATTGAATTAAGCATAAAGCTTCCACAGGCAGTAAACAAAGGAAAGAAGAGGATAGCCAAAATGCAAATGCTAACCGAGGACAAAGGAGAAAAAGATGAAGAAGAAGAGGAAAAGGATGAGAAAATAGAGGAACCAGAACCTGCAAAGAAGAAAGGAAAGGTATTCATCACTAAGGCACCTAAGCCTCCCACTGCTGTATTTATAAGGAGAAGTGCAAGAGGTAAGGCAGACAAGGCAGACAAGGCAGACAAAGACATAGTATTCAAAAGGCCTCCTCTAAACTTTCAAGAGAGGATCAAACTCTTTAGAGAAGGATCAGGATCTGGAGTAAGTAACATAAAATCTTTTAAATATGAAACCAGATCAGAAATAGAACAGAAGGAAATAGAAGATGCTGTTATTGAAAAGATGGGACAGTGGAAATACTCTCCTGAAGAAATAGCCCCACAGGTTCCAGCAGTTCTATTAGATCCAATAAAAATGAGATGGAGCAATGCCAAGCAAACTGTAAAAGACATATTTGATCAAACCCTGAGATAGTTAATGCCGAGCTTGAAAAATGATGAAGTAAAGAAGGCATTGAAGGAAAATGAAAGTAAGATGACATTAAAGTTCAATACTTGTTTGATTCTGATCAACAACATTGAATCGGTTGTGAAGGCTGCAAATGCCAAATGGAAAAACATATACCATCTTCACCAACCAAGTATTGAAACAGTCATAATAAAAGACATTGAAGATGACAGTGATGAACAAGAAGAAGCCACTGAGGTAGATGATACTGTGAGAATAGCGGCAGAAGTCATTGCATCACTTCCTACCTCTCCAGTAAAAGTTTCTACATCTAGCCCGGAGACACCTTCAAGCATGGTTGTGACAACTTCAACTTTTGTCCAATCACCCTTAGCAACAACAGAAGCAACTACCATTTCTTCTACCGAGTTGCAGTCTCCCACTTCATCAAGTTTTCTAGCAGTAAGTTTTCCAGTTTTTGAATCTACAAGTGTAAATATTTTAAGTTCTCCAGTAGAAAGTATACCAGTCTCTATAGCCAGCCCTACTATATCTACTGTCACTACTACTAAGGCATTAAGTACAGATAAGCCTAAAGCTCAACCGAGCATAAGATTTTTGGGTAAGAATATAGTAGAGGATATAGACCTAGATGAGGAAATAGAAATTTCAACATTAGATTTTGCAAATCTATCAGCGGACCAAATGCAAAATATAGGTGAAATCCTTCAAAGGAAAGCAAAGCAAAAGAAGCTTAAAGAGGAGAGAGACAAGGAATATCAAATCATTAAGGATGCTAAGGACATTTTGTCTGATGCATTAGGTATTAAAGTAGACTCCTCCCAACATGTTTTGCTACAATTAGCAGAAGCAGTAAATAAATACAATGAGGATTCATCTGGGACAGAAAAGTTAGTTGAAAGAGCCGAGAAGAGATTCAACAATAAAGTTCTTGAGCACATTGCTCAGCACATAGCTATTAACCAAGTAGAATTGTCTTCAGTTTTGTCAAACATTGAATCTACCTATTTGAATGCTACCTCTCTTTTGGCCAGACTGTGCAATAGTGCCGAGTTCACAAAGGATGTCATGGATAAAATGAATAAAATGGATGAGGATATGAAGATTAGCATATAGAAGCTGCAACTTGAACCAAGTTCAAGCTCTGCTCATCACATGAAAATCTCATACCTATCAAATATGCAGTCAGATCTACTGAAAGAAGACACAAGGATCCGGTCCACATTGCTAGACATCCAGAACATGATCCTTCCCATCATGAACATAATGTATAAGCACATTGAACATTCCAAAACATTGATTCATGAAAATCAGTTCTCTATAGCAGATCACATGATTGAACTTTCTGCAGAAGTCCAAATTGCAATCCAAACATGCAAGATTCTGCAAGAAAATTGGGATAGAACCCTGGCACTAATAATGAAGGTACATTCTGATTTTCTATCAAATTTTGGATTCTCTCTGTAAATCACTTGTATATACACCTTTGGCATTATCGTCAAAAAGGGGTAGAGATGTATAGAGGGAGATGTATGTATAGAAGAAGATTTGTATAGAAGAAAAAGTTAGCACATTGAAAGGGGGAGATAATGTATAAAGCCCTATAACAAAAAAAAAAATCAAAATAAAACTCAGCATGATTCATGTATATAAGTTTTGGCCAATAAGTGTTTTTGTCACTAATGCCAAAGGGGGAGATTGTTGGCATTAAGCAGAATTGCCACTAGTGACAACACTTATTTGCATTCTGGGTGAAAACCGAGAAAGACAGTGCAAACCGAGCAGATAGTGCAAACCGAGCAAGATAGTGAAAACCGAGCAGAACAGTGCAAACCGAGCAAGATAGTGCAAACCGAGCAGACAGTGCAAACTGAGCAGACAGTGCAAACTGAGTGAACAGTGCAAACCGAGCAGACAGTGAAAACTGAGCAAGACAGTGCAAACCGAGCAGACAGTGCAAACCGAGCAAGACAGTGAAAACCAAGCAAGACAGTGCAAACCGAGCAAGATAGTGCAAACTGAGCAGAACAGTGCAAACTGAGCAAGATAGTACAAACCGAGCAGGATAGTGTAAACCGAGTAACATCATGTCTACCGAGTCACCAGTATTTACCGAGTTCAAAACCTACCGAGTGGTCAGTATGAACCGTGCCTTCACTTCTACCAAGTGCATGACGATGCCGAGTAATGCAGTGGATGCCGAGTATCAGAAAGTCACCGAGTTAGTTTGCAGGAACCGTGTAACCATACTTGGGCCGACTTAGTAGCACTTATGTTTATTTGTCAAGCCGACTTTGTAATTGTAATTGTAATTAATTGTTTAGACTTGTATATAAACAATGTTGTAAATATGTCAAGATATATGTAATAAGTATGAATGTGAAAAAGAAAGAAAGGCAGAGATAAGCGAATTACAAAGGGCTTCAGCAGTGTAAGGAACATCAAAGACAAATTCATCACAGAAGGTGATCAGTACATTAGCAAATCTCTATCAGCAATCCAGTTGCAAAGCAAGAGATCTACTGTTTCATCCTAACAGGTGAATCAGTACTAAAATCCTTTAACCAGGTAGTCTTAACAGTCTTTTGTAAAATCTCTTTACCGAGTGCATACTTCATTGTATGTTTGTAAATCCTTTAACAGGGTGGATTTAGCAATCCTTATTGCTCCTAGCAGGGCAGATCATCAGAAGTGATCAATTGTAAGCCTTAACCAGCCAACTTTATTCTGTAGTACTAAAGCTTTGTGGGTTTCATCCCCACCCCAGTTTTACTTTCTTTTTTGGAAGGTTTCTGGGTGACCAAATCTATGTGTCATTATTGTGAATGCTTTTAAGTTTCATGTTTTCTATATGCAAAAGGTTAAAGTGAATTACATGTTAATACATCTGTAATTGGAAGAAAATTTGGAGTTACTGATTCACCCCTCCCCTCTCAGTAACTCGGTTAATTCCTAAATATTTCCAACATTTCCTTTATGCAAAGACAAAGACATGGTGTGAAAATTGAAGAAAGCCTCGTATGGGTTGAAGCAAGCTCCTAGGGCTTGGTATGCAAGGTTGGACAAGTATCTACTTGGACTTGGATTTAGAAAAGGTAATGTAGACAGTAATTTGTATTTAAGAACTATTGAAGATGGAATCCTAATGGTAGAAGTATTTTTGGATGACATTATCTTTGGAGTTAATGATGATCTATGTAAGAAGTTTTCTAAAGAAATGGAAAGTGAATTAGAGATGTCCATGATAGGTGAAATGAAATTCTTCCTTGGACTATGAATAACTCAGAATGAGAATGGTATTTTCATTTCTCAGACCAAGTATCTCAAATAATTTCTTAAAAAATTTGGTATGGAACATTGTAAAGCAATAGGAACACCTATGGTGACTGGAAACAAGCTGACAATTGATGATGAATCAAAATGTATTTTTCAAACTTTTTATAGATCAATGGTTGGAGGGCTACAATATCTGACTCACACCAGACTAGATATTGCTAATGCTGTTGGAATTGTGGCTAGATATCAGGTAGAACCCAAAGAGACTCATCTAGCTATTGTGAAAACAATATTGAGGTATCTCAGAGGAACCTTAGACTATGGTTTATGGTATGATAGGAATGATAGCTTTAAACTTCATGCTTATACTGATGTTGATTAGGTAGGATACATTGATGATAGAAAAAGTATAAGTGGTGGTGCATTTTTCCTTGGGAAAAAGTTGGTTTCTTTGCTAAGTAAGAAACAAGATTGTATACCACAATCTACTATTGAATCAGAATATGTTGCTACTACTATAAATTGCACTCAGATTGTTTGGATGAAACAAATAATGACAAACATTGGAATAAATTTTAATGAGCCTGTGGTTATCCATTGTGATAACACCAACACAATAAACATGTCAAAGAATTTGGTGATGCACTCTAAAACTAAACACATTTCTATCAAGTATCACTTCTTGAGAGACAAGGTGGCAGAAAAAGAAATCAAGCTTGAATATATATCAGTAAAAAAGAGCAGATTGAAGACATTTTTACAAAGCCACTACCGAAAGATACCTTTGAATATATCAGAGGTATGCTAGGGGTTCAGGCCCCTCCTAGTCAAAACTAAATGATGTAGAGATGCATCAGTCTAGAAGTTCTCAGAGCCTCATCATTTTTTGGACTAGATGTAGGGATCTACTCCTCAGGGGGAGTGATCATGGAAGAAAGTTTATATGTGAAGTTAGTTGGCACCCTTTGCCATTGTTGTCAAAGGGGGAGTGTTGTTATGAGAAAATCCTCATTGTATGGGGAGATTGTTCAATTGAAGGACTTTTGGGTTGATACAACTTTGGGATAAGATTTTACCATATGTTCACATTAATGCCAAAGGGGGAGATTGTTGGATATTTCTAATGCATGGGTGGTGATTGAGATATTTAATATATTTAATCACTACATTACTGAATGGGCACTCATACTATTGTCATTTGTGTTTTGTCACTAATGTCGACATATGCTTCTATGAAGGAACTAGACTGGCAATCATTGTGTACGGTGGGTGTAAAGATGTTTCAGATGTTGGGAAGTTAGATAAGAGCTTAGGAGGATGTTTTGATCTTATATCTGAGATCACATCATTAAATTTTGCATATTAAGAAACATACAACTATTTTTGTAAAGATTGGTCACTGGACTGTGTGAGAGTGAGAATTGACAGAGTTAGTCTCTGAGTTTTTGATATTGATTTCAGAGGGATTGGATTCAAGGTATGCAATCTTGAAGGATGATGGAAGAGGCACTGATGAATGTTCATTGGTTAGCGCAAGGTACATAATGATTGGTTATGTCATCTGTGACATGTGTTCTGGTGATGACTTATTCTGAAGTTGACTTAGGGAATGAAGTGTGTGTCTTGTTTGGCAAGCATAATTCAAGGATGTCAGTCCTTAATTGTTGTAATGTAATTATTGTAAACTTGTTTTAGATACAGTGTGTATCTTAGCAAGGGCTAATGTAATTTTTTGTTATTAGGAAAGCCTTATGGGCCGACCTAATCTTGGTAAAATTTAATAAGGTATAAATGAAAGGTCTTTTCTTTGGAAAAGACATGGATGGAATATATGTGAATTAAGGAGGTTGGGAAGATTGCAAACTTGTGTCTGCTATATGCAAAGCAGAGTATTATTGGTGGACTTCATTGGAATTGATCAAGCAAAGATAGTTACTGGTAAACAGTTCAAAGATTGTGTATTTCTACATATACACCTGTTGCGAACTAGTGAGTTCTAAAGGTGGATTTAACCTTCTTTGGGTAGTGAGCCCTCTATTATTCTTGAATCCTAACAGGGTCTTTCCTCTAACAAGGACTATGTACTATAATGTTTCAATAAGCTCCTAATAGGGCTATATCTTCTAACAAGGATTACTATACTCTCAGTACATTATTAGTGGGTTTTAATTCCCACTGATTCACCCCCCCTCTTAGTTGTATTGTGGACTGTTATTCCTAACAATTGGCCCCATAGCTTTAAGGATTTCCATGCACATGTGAGGAAGTGTCACACTTGTCAAATCTCTTCCTCTCGAGAGCGAAACCCAAAAATGCCTCTCTAGCCTATTTTTAAGGTCAGAACCTTTGCCCAATGGGTATTTAATTTCATCAAATAAATAAACTCCAACTCATCCATTAGACACCAATACATCTTAACTATCATAGACTATTGCACCTGGTGATCTAAAGCCATACCATGTAAGAATAACACAATGGATGTGGTAATCAAATTTATTAAGGAAAACATTACCACTAGATTTGGAATGCCCTTTGCCATTGTGTGAAACAATGGTCTAACATTTTAATCTATCCAACTACTTGAGTGGTATTACAACTGGAACATTGCCCTAAAATTCTCAATAAATTACTATCCATAGGGAAATGGAGTAGCAGAGTCACCAAACAAGAACCTCTTGAAGGTAATAAAACATCTTCTTGAAAGGAATCCCAAAGATTGGCACCAGAAACATAGGTTCACACTCTAGATGAATCATGTCCAAGTCAAAGTCACTGTTGGTACTCAAAAATAGAACATGGTTTTTGAGTACCATGTTAAAATTTTGCAATTTGAAGCTCTTTAAATCTTTTTCATGCATATGTATCCGACTGTCATTTTGAAGCTTATGAGGTGTTCTATGTGTTGAAAACACTTCATTCAGTATATGCATACATTATATGATGTTACTTTATCATCCTGAATCATTCAGTGAAGTCCCATTTTGAGCAAGTGTCAAATTGCACAATTTTGTTTAAATGCCAAATCACTGTCGGAGGCCCTGTTCAGTTGATTATATCTTTCTCCAAGAGATTGATCATAATGTGCTAGTGATTAAATCATATTGTAGACATGGGAATGAGTCATTATGCCAATTTTCAGCTCCCCATGTGCCCGTTTGGTCACTTTTCTAGAGCCATTCCATTTGCAGATTGTCAACATTCTTTGAGTGTGCATTGTTCAGATTTTCAGTCACATTTTTTATCATAACTCAAAAAATACAAACTGGGTTGGGCTGAATTTTACATATGTTTGAGATGGCCATGTGTGAATTGTAAAAATTTTTTTATAGAAAAATCCAGTTTGAAAATCAAAAGTTATGGTTCTCTGAGTGCTGGAAGCCATAAAAAATCAGCATTTTCTTCATAAAGTTTTATCCCACATTGCTCCCAATTTCAAAATTTGAAGTGTTTATATGGAATACCACAAACATATTAAGTAAATAAAATAGAGAAGGCTATGCTTGTCCATGCTTGTGCATCCACCTTGGTTTCCATGCCAATAGGCCCAAAAGAAATTTTGTAGAAAAATGCTGGCGAAAAATGCTAGTCTCCAAATCTCCAAATGCTAGTGGTTAAGTCACTAACATTTAGAGATCTAGAGACTAGTTAGTCTCCAAATCTCATAATGCTAGCAGTTAAGTCACTAACATTCAGAGATCTAAAGACTAACTAGTCTCCAAGTCTCTGAATGCTAGTGGTTAAGTCACTAACATTCAGAGATCTGGAAACTAACTAGTCTCCAAATCTCCAAGTCTCCAGATCTCCAAATAAAGTTAGTCTCCAAATCTCACAAAGAAAAAAGTTCATTATGAGACTTGGAGACTAGTCTCCAAATCTCCAAGTCACCAGATCTCCAAGTCTCCAGATCTCCAAATAAAGTTAGTCTCCAAATCTCACAAAGAAAAAAGTTCATTATGAGATTTGGAGACTAGTCTCCAAATCTCTAGATAACTATTCAAAGATCTAGAGACTAAAGTTAGTCTCCAAATCTCATAATGAGAAAAAGTGATTATGAGATCTAGAGACTAGTCTCCAAATCTCTAAATAACTATTCAGAGATCTAGAGACTAAAGTTAGTCTCCAAATCTCATAAGGAAAAGTAGAGAGAGAAAATGATTGTGAGATCTAGAGACTAAAGAGATTTCTCCAAGTCTCTAAATGAAACCATGGTTAAGGAAATTATTCAGAGACTTAGAGATTCATGTAGTCTCTAGATCTATAGATGGACTGGGGTTGAAGATGGGTTAGTCCAAGCAGGGAATGAGAAGATGACAAGTGGCAAGTTCTGGTGGCATGTATAGATTTTAAAGAAATAAAAGATTTAAAATGTCATAAAGTTGAAACATTTGAGAAATTTTGAAATTTTTTAATGACAGAGCTGTTCACGAAAAAATGTCTGCGAGATTTATTTTTTATCAGAATATGGCAGTATAATATGTTTCCAAAAATGCCAAAAGATGGTGGATGCAATGATGATAGTTAGAACCAGATCAGATCAAGTTGCTGAGAGCAGTAAGAGCTTTTAAATCTGTGACCAGATTTTGGGGAGATTTTTCTTCTTCCAAAATTGATTGATTTTGCAAATCTGGCAGAGGGAATGATTCATAATTGCACGGTGATGGGAAAATAGGGTACATAGGACTAAATTAAATTTCAAAGAAGAGTAAAGGACAAAGAAATTAGATTTCTAGTAGATGAGCAAATTTTATGGAGAAAATGACAAATTTATCAGATTTTGAAGATGCCCAGGAAGATCAGATTTCCAGAGAAGGAAGAGAGAAGTAAATGAGATTAGATTGCAGAATGGACAAGTGTTGGTCAAGTACAAATTTTAGGTTTTCTCTCTCAGTCTATTTATTCTTTTCTCTTCTCAGTTGTAGGGGTTCTTGTTCCTGTTTCTTCTTCTGTTTAGTTGAAGGGTTTTCAGACTGGTTCTGCCCTCTCACTCAGAAGATTTTATAGTAGGCTTCCAGATGGTTATTTGAATGTATTTCTACAAGACACATTTCTCAATCTTGTCTATGCTTTGAGTTTTTCTGTTATTAATGTATTGAAGCAAAAATATTTCAATAAAATACAGTGCAGTCCCTATTCTCTGTTGTTATGTCTCTTTGCATTTTGTTGATGCTCTTGTATGTTTTATTTGTAAGGCATCTAAAAACATACCAATTACAAGGTAGTTTGTTCAATTATTTATGAGTTTCTCTTAAGGAGAGAATTAAATTTCATAAATGGTTTTAGAGAGCAGGCATTATTGAAGGATTTGATGAAACAATTTGGAAGTGAGATGATAGTTTGTAAGGCACTCTATCTGGATTGCATATAGTCTGTTAGGCATTCTGTAGTATTTTGTTTGATTTATAACTTGTGGATTACATCTTTTGACTCCTTGCCCAAGAATAGGCACTGGTTGGTAGTTTGTGTTGCAGTCATTTTTATGTCATCAAACACAAATTTTCATTACCAGTTCTTTTATATTTTTAAGTTCATGCATATTGTGAAAGGATTGTATCCAGGTGATATAGTTCAGATTGTTGATTCCTTGGAGAGAGAATCATAGGTTAACCTTCCTTGAGTTGTACTCACAAAAAGAAGAAGGATTCACATCCTTATTCCATTGTCTATGCTATCACATTCATAGTTTCTACTGCTATCCTCTGTATCAGAATGATTCTCAGCTATCTACAGAGTGATCTTTTGTTTAAAGTAATTTGAAGCCTAGATAGCATGACAGTGAAGACCAAATCCACTAACCAAAAGCTTACTTGAGATATAGTAACCTACTCATAGACAATACCCACCTGAGTCTTGTGGAGCTCGAAGTAGAAGGGGGATCTTATCCAATCCTCATTAATTAGGCTTTTCTTGGAAGCTTGGAGTCCCTTTTAACTGGGAATCAAGCCCATATCTTGCCAAGTTTGACCCTACAAGAAAAATCCCTAACAGTCACCTTGGGGACTTCCCCATTCTATCTGGTCTATGGCTAGAATATGGTGTTTCTGATGAACCTACATATTTTGGTCTTGCAGTTCATGCAAGATTTTGATATGAGGGATAACATTGTGGAGGTTTGCCTCCTCAACTTAATATTCTTACAAGAACAAAGAGATAATGCCATTTAACATTTTGCAAAATATCAAGCAGTTGTCAAATGTTAGTTTTACAAGAGAGTCCAATATAAGGCTTTATAGATATCAAACCTAGTCCTCCTATGGGAGAAGGCTCGAGAGAAGAAAGGTAAGTACACCAAATTCCAAAGGCTATGGTTTGTACCTTATCAAATATCTAAATTTTGTGGGGCTAATACTTACTACCTCAATTCCTTAACTAGAGAGGCTATCCCATTACCTATCAATGGACATTTTCTCAAACACTACTTTGAATGAGGCAAGAAGAAGGGTTTCCAACCCTTTGTATTCTATTTATAGAAATCTTGTAAATAATCCTAGCACCCCCTTGCCGACATGCCCTCCTTGTAAATTATTTCTATTGGTGGTTTTTCCCATGTAAATAGTTTTGGGGCATCTCGTCTCTTGGTATTTTAGTTATTTTTCTTTTTTCTTTCTTTGGTTTGTCTTGAACCATGACATTTTGTATCCTTTTGTAGGTAGGAATGCTTTGTATAATATACCGCTACTTTTTGGGAGACTCACCTCATGCATTTTGGTAGTTCCAAATTTGTCATTGGAGTGATGTCTAGTCATATTTTCATTTGAGGATTATTTTAGAAGTGTCACATAGGATGGTAGTGAATCTTCATCAGGTCTGGATTTATTCACTCTTGTAACAAGCTAAAATAAAATGGCTAACTAAGTTAGCATGATAAAGAGAAAATACCCCAAAGGAACTTGAGGGTAGATCCATTATACTCTTGACAGATTACATATGAAAAACTCAAAGTGTTATCCTAGTCCTCATAGCTCCTCTCCTCCTAAGAAAACAAAATAAATGGTAAGGTAAAAGAATTACTACTACAGTAACAAGTTAAACTTGAAGACTCTGGTGAAAGAAGTACCACCTCTACTATCTCAAAAAAAAGAGGGAAGAAAAGATCTTAAAAGAGGAAAGATTACCTGAACTTGGATTGCACTATAAACTATAAAATCCCTAAAGGCCTATCTGGTTGGAGTATGATTTCTCTATTTCTCCCAAAAATTATAAGGTGCATCTCTTTCAAAGTGCACACCTCACAACTTAAGAGGAATGCATGATCAAATCATGGTGAATTAGATTTCTCAAAGCCAAAAATCACAATGAAGAATCACTTGGATGATGATAAGACCCCTTTCTACTTTACTAATAGATTTATGATTTCTTAAATGCAGGAAGCATTTGTCTCATTGAGTCACCATTTGTTATGCCTTTCATACCCGTCCCTACGTTTTGTGCAGAAAAATGTTGGGTCCCCCTTTATCTTTTGTCTATCTTTGTTTTGTTGTCTTTGGTTGTCTTATGTATTGTATTAATACAAGATTTATTATTCCAGAGTGTCTTCTTGTTGATTTCCAAGAATTTTGAACTTCAGAATTTCAGCATCATCACTTCTATTTTGTTTGAGGAAGTGAAAGCAGGGTTTCAAAAGCTCTATAATTTTGGGTTTGCTTGCCTTGGGATCCTAATTAGAAATCAATAAACTTACTTTGGCATTATAAAAATTCTCTCACTCCTTATTTTTACATTTAACCTAAGAAAAATTACTTTCTAAGCAATTAATTGAGAAATGCAAAGTATTTTTCTGAGATGGAGTCTTCAAAGAGCAGTTTGGTGCAAGTGCTAGTGTTCATGTTTCTGCATTTTGGTAGGGTAATTTCAGATTTTGGAAAGAAGTGGGTGAGAGTCCTCATCGTCTTCAATGTTCTTTTATCATATGTATGCCATCCTTGGGTTTTTGTTTTATTTTCGTTATGTTTCCTCAGTTCTTGGTTTCATTTCATTTGTTGTTTCCTTTTTCCTTTTTTTTCCTTTCGCTTGTGTTGCCCCAAAACTCCACCCTCTAAATAGGGTTGGCATGGAGTTTTTGTGGGTTCATTTGTTTGTCATTATTTTTTTTTGTTGGTCTTCCATGCTCTGTCCAACCTATGTAAATATGCACTAGCTAGTGTAAACCAGTGTAAGTTCATGTAAATTAATGTAAATTTGTGTAAATTATTATAAATTTGTGTTAGCTAGTGTCTGGTAATGTAAATTGGTGTATTTTAGTGTAGTCCTCTATAAATTCATGTAAATTTTCTATTTGTGAATGCATGCATATAGTTAGCGATGCTCCTTTCACATGTTCCCTATACATAGCCATGTAAATAAGTCCTGGTTTAGGTAGGGTTGAGTGTATGGACATGGTGTCGAGTGTAAGGCTTGAGTGTTTTGTAAATAAGGTTTTGGTTAAAAATTCTTTATGAGATGTGTTAGACCATGTTATAATAATAATGTGTCCCTAGACTCCATGCCCAGTTAGTGTAAGTCATGCATTGTCATTGAAAAATGAGTCATGTTGAGCTGCAGTATTTATTTTGGTCAAAGTAACTAATATACTAAGCATTATTCAAGAATGTACTCATAACTCAGTAATTTTAGTTACCCAAAAACCCTTGAAAGGTAAAACTGGGGTGGGGATGACACCCACAAATCTTCACTACTACAGTAATAAGTTTGGTTGTTAGGGCTAACAAAATTTGATCAAAATATGATCTACCCTGTTAAGAGCTCAAAGACTTATATAGTCTACCTTGCTAAAGAATTTAAAACTTACAACAAAGTAAGCACTCGATTAAGAGATTATAATAGGTTTGTTAGGACCACTCGGTTAAGAGATTTACCCTAATACACTTGTCAGAATGTCTCAGTACCTGATCCTTCAGTTTTCACTATATGCAGATTACAAATCTCCTTCTTAGAGTATTATATTGATCTCTTCTATCAAGTTTGTCTCTGTTCTATCCTTCACTACTTAACTCGGTCACTGAACTCTATCTGAATGCTTCACTAATCTAAATGTAATTCTCTTCTCATTCCTTCATTCCCTTCGCATCCTCTCATTCACTAACTCATTTTAGGGCTCAGATCTTATCCTTATATAAATAAATAAACAACTTCATGATTCAAGATCTACGGTTCAGATTAACTCCTTTTTCCACTTAAGCCTTACTCATTTCTGATTGGCTCTAAGTATTACATAGGGATCAATGATTACAAAATAGATGTGTAATCACCTCAGTAATTACCTCAACAAACAAAATACAAAACATGAATGTTGGCCAAAATGATTTACCTCGATCACTATACCATAACAAACTCATATGTCAATTCTGGCTAACTCGGTAAATGATGTTCCTGATACTCGGCATTCACTTTACTTGGCATATGTGGATATCTCTATTTCTCGATAATCATTGCTTACATAGCTTGACAAAAACTTAACTCAGCTAATACAGAAATACATAGTGACCATTGATTTACTTGGTAGTACTATTGCTCGGTAAGTATACATTACATAACTTGACCTATACATAATGACTCGGTCATAGTGATGAATGACTATCATTGCCTAGATAATGACTAAGTGTGAGTCACTAATAGTCAACAAAACTATAGAGATCTAAAATCTCCCCCTTTGACATTAGTGGCAAAAACACTTTGTCATGACATTAGATTTTTATTTACAAAAAGTACTTAGTATTAGCAGAATACTCCCCCTAAGATATATATACATACAAAATTTTGTTACCTTCCCTTTGTGCCTAAATATGTCATGTCACTTAATTTCCCCCTTGTTTTTGGCATGCCTGATCTCTTCTAGAGTGGGGATCATGAAGTATTTCTCTAGAAATGGTTTATGCAACATCATAACCATGTGTAGTGCAGTTTCCCATCCTACTGTAGCAACGTTCAAAACTTCTGATTGCACTTCTAGCTTGACAGCTAGATTGACTAGGCTCATAGTTTAGGATCAAATTTTTCTCTGTATTGTTCCACAATTTGTCTGATATTTGTAGGGGTTAGACTTGATTCAAATTTTCTTGTGTACTCTCTCTTATATGCTTCTCTATATTAAGAGCATATTCCCATTTCTGTGCTACTTTGTTGCTCAACTCCTTAGGAATTCGGTTCTTCAACTATATAGGTAACATCTTGAAAATGCAAAGCATGTCAAGAATAACATCTTCAAATTTTTCTTTATCTCCTATACTCATGCTTCCAAATTTTAATCCCTTCAGATCTTCTAATCCTGCAGTGCTCTATTGGAAGTATAAGTGGGAAAGTAATACTGAGAGGGGGGGTGAATCAGATATTACCTACTTTTTATCCTTTTGATCTGATATAACTTTATGCATGATAAAACAAAACTTAATCATTGTAAGCAACAAAACATATAAAGTAGCATACATGAAATCACTCATAACACCATGATTTTGGTAACCTAGAAACCCTTGAAAGGTAAAAATGGGGTGGGGATGACACCCACAAATCTTCACTACTGCAGTAATAAGTTTTTCCTTTTAAGGCTTACAAAATCTGATCAAATCATGATCTACCCTATGAAAGGTCTGCTCTATTAAAAGCTAAAAGACTTGTATAGTCTACCTTATTAAAGGATTTATAAACTTACAATAAAGTAAGCACTCGGTAAAGAGATTTACAAAAAGTCTGCTAAGACTACTCAGTTAAGAGATTTACCCTGATACACTGGTCAAAATGTCTTAGTACCTGATCTTTCAGTTTGCACTAGTGTGCAAATTACAGATCTCCTCTTTTCTTTATATTTTGATCTCTTCTATCTGATCTTTCTTGATTCTGTCCTTTCACTACTTAGCTCGGTCACTCAACTCTGTCTGAATACTTTGCTATTCTAAATATACTTCTCTGATCATCTTCTCATACTAATTCAATCTTATCTCTCTAATTCAAACTCTTTTCTCTGATCTAGATCTTTCCCTTATATAACAACAAAAATGTTTTACCATTTCAAGATCTACGGTTCAGATTTATTTCTATTGCCGCCTAAACTATACATTTTTCTGATTGGCTCTAGGTTTTACATAGGGATCAATGATAATAATATGGATGCGTAATTACCTCATTAGACAAAATAAAAAACATCATTATCACCAAAAATGGTTTACCTCGATCATTGTGTCATTCCAAACTTGTATGTCAATTCTGGCTAACTCGGCAAAATTTATTCCTAGTACTCGACATTAACTGTACTCAGCATTGATTGAACTTCTTTGTCACTTGGTAATCATTGATATATGTAACTTGGCAATAGCTATAGTCTTGGCATATTACAAACATATAATGACCATGACTTTACTCGGCAGTCCTACTGCTCGGTAAGTATACAATACAAAACTCAGCCTTTACAAAATGACTCAGTCGCAGTGATGATCGACCATCATTACCTAGATATATGACTAAGTGTGAAACACTAATGGTCAACAAAACTATGGAGATCTACATGCTCTTGATTGTGTGGCATATTTCATCCACATTAGGTGTTATATTCTGCAATGCAACTTTCTTCTTTATCTCTTCATCACTTTCTATTTCCTCATCATCTTATTTTTCTAAAACAAGTTTCCTTCTAGGCCTTTAATTATCCTTGCTTGGCACTACCTTAGACTGAACAAATTTTCTTTTGCCTGATGCAAGGGATTTCTTTGGTGTCTCAGCAATTGAAGAGGTTCCCCTTGTTCTAGGCCTAAGCACAGGTGTCGATGTCACTTTAGGTTTTAGTACTTTTCTTTTGGTTGGGGGCTTGGCAAGTACTGGCTTCTTGCCTTCTTCTCAACTTCTACTTCTTCCACATCATCACTCTCACTGGAGTCACTTGCTTCATCTTCTCCCAGTCCTTGGGTTAATTTAAGTGGTGCATTTTTCTCTGCTTCTTCCACATATTTCTCTAGATTCTTTACAATTTTCTTCCTCTTTCTCTCTACAGTTGCAGCCATCAATCCCATAGTTATTTTGGATTTCACTTCATTATATGTCCCAAAATAAGGTGCTTTGTCATCAATTTTTTCAGCTAGAAGGGCTGTAATAGAAGTTGTGGTCTCATCAATGTTTACCTCATAAGGTAATGGCATTAGCCATGAAACCCTCAGAAAAATTGCTTGTGCATAAGTGAAGTCTGTGTCAACTAGAAAGCATATATCCTTGGTATACTTCTCAACCAATGACATAGGGGCTCTACTCGTCTTCCTCATTTTCTTTTTGAATTCAATAAAATAATTCTCCATTACACCATTAAAACTTTCTCCTATCTAACCTATGAACTCACTAATTTGAACTATAATGGGTTTCTTATTATCCCATGTCACACCTCCAATAGTAGGAAAACACTTATGTATGTAAAAGAATAGACAAACTAGTAAAGAACCAAACTTACACATAGAATTCTTTGTAGTTCAGATTGAGTTTAGGTTCCTGGCAAGCTAAGTCAGCTAGAGCTCGACAAGATCATATGTGTGCCCCTTCTTGATGATTTTCCATGCCTGGTCCACTGCCATATAGGGGACGCTATCCAACTGAATGGATTTGTAGAATTTCTGTGAGATAAACCTAACTGCAAAGTCAATCTCTAGATCTATGATGGTGGAAATTGTCATTCCACGCTTGTTCCAAACTGCCCATGTGTTTTCCTGGATTTCTTTTTTACTAGAACACTTCATCATTCTTTTTCCTTGAATTGTAGGGTATCTAGTTACTCGGTAGATCATTTCCTTCGTTATCTTCACAGGTCCATCTTCTAGCCACAATTGCATATCATGCACTTGAATCAACACAATTTTTATCCATTCAACCTTGAAATTATACAGGAAATGTAGGGCATGCACTAACCCTTGCTCAACAACCGATTTATACTCTGGCTTCAATACACCATTATCACACAATTTGTCATATGCCTCCCTGATTTCATAATCTCTGATCTCTTTGATCTTGCACATATAAAAAGATGTAATGTCATTCATTATCAACACATTCTCTGGAATCAAGGATAGAGCACTAGTAAGATCTCCTTTAATTGTGCTTTTTGGAATTGCCTTAAATTTATGCAGCTTACAAACTTCATTCCTTACAAACTGTGCATTGAAAACCTCCATCCCTTGTTTCTTCTGTTAGAAAGTAAAGTCCACCAAGATAACTGAGAGGGGGGGTGAATCAGTTATCTGATAATTATATTTTTTTATCAACTTCAACAACATTTAACCATGTAAGCAATATAATTACCAACCATAGAAAGATATTCATACACAATAACACAATGAAACAAGATATGTTGACTAGGGAACCTCTTGATCAAAGAGTAAACCCCGGTGGGAATGATGCCCACAAAAGATTCACTAATATGAATATTCATTATGAAAGGATGGACTCTATTAGGAGTCTTATGAAATACATTCAGTACATATGAATCCCTGTTAGGAGATTTTGAATCCCTGCTAAAAGATTCTAACCCTATTAAGAGTTATGGAAGACAGAAGCACCCACTACCCAAACAACTTCAATGGAAAGATTACTGAACACACTTTCCAACTAATCTTTAGATTATTCAACAAAATAATATCAAAACATGTTACCTCTTCTCTGACTGTTCCAAACCGCACTCACTGCTACACCAAATCTCAATTTCAGATCTTTGTACCTCGCAAGTCTTCTTTCACAAATTCACTTTCACAACTTCATTAGCTCTTTTCTTCACTTCATGCATACATCATCATCATATCAAATTCAACCATGTTACAATAAGGAAAATAATTCCTTCATTTATACCACACTCAAGTAATTACAAATGAGTCGGCATCTAATTACAAAATAAAAGTTCCACACGCTACATCAAAATTACACAAAATTGTCAGCTTCCAAATACAATAATTCTTCACCTATGTGACCTCAAAGTTTTCACTATCATCCATGTTACTAACAATGTGTCTTTAGCTTCCCTTTAACTGTGCAAAACTAGATTCCATCCCAATTAGGAGATATCATCTAATTTCCACAAATCGCTACTCAGGAACACTGCTTGAATACTACTTCCACCAAAATGCTCATAACTTCCATGAATAAATGAATTACTATCTATGATCTTAACCATAAACATATAACATATCAAAGAGTAAATCCTCAACATCACATAGCTCTATCTACAATATCCCACATGCACTAATCCAAACATTGTTTGCTCCTATGCAAATCTCCAGAAGATCACTGTGTTGACATCAATGACAATCATAGTCATGAATGCAACAACAACTGCTACAAAATGGCTGCCAAACATTCAAAATTCATTCCTAACAATCTCCCCCATTGGCATTGATGGAAACATAGATGAAAAACATCCAATGTTCCAAAAATCCAATACTGCAACATTGCTGCTCTGAAAAATACTTCAAGTCCTCTTCATCAATCAAATCTTGCTTTGTTTTCCTATTTAGTTCTCTCCAATAGATGGTACAAATAGTTTTTCATGTACATTTCTCCCCCATTGACATTAATGACAAAAAATTTCATCATTATGTCAACAACAACTCCAATGTCAAAAGACACTATTCAGAAAATACATTCACTAGAGTCCTCATGACTCAGCTCAGATACACATACTCCCCCATAAAGGAAGTACCAACATCCAGTCGAGAAGAAAGATAAGGCTCATATACCACTGAAAGGATGCAACCAAATGCATCACTTCTCAAAAGTAGGTTGGGGCATAACCCCAAGCATACCTCTCAGATACTCAAATGTATCCTTAGGCAAAGGCTTTGTAAAAATTTTTGCTATCTGCTCCTTTGTGCTTATGTACTCAAGTTCAACTTCTTTCTCAACAACTTTCTCTCTTACTACATGATACTTGATCTCTATATGCTTTGTCTTAGAATGTAATATAGGGTTCTTAGACATACTAACTATGCTGGTGTTGTCACAATGTATAACAAAAGGTTCACCGAACTTTATTCCAATATCCTTTAGCATTTTCTTCATCCAAATTATTTGGTTACAATTGTTTGCTGCTGCTGCTACATATTTTGCTTCTGCTATGCTTTGTGAAATACAATTATGCTTCTTACTTAGCCAAGAAACCAATCTTCCTCCAAGGAAAAAGGATCCACCACTAGTGCTCTTTTTACAATCAACACTACCTCCCCAATCAACATCTATATATGCACATAGGGTAAAATCATCAAATTTTTCATACCACAATCCATAGTCCATTGTGCCTCTTAAATATCTTAGTATCCTCTTTACTACTACATAATATGATTCTCTAGGTTAAACTTGAAATCTTGCTACAATTCCAACTGAATGTGCTATATCAGGTCTTGTATGAGTCAAGTACTACAATCCTCCAATCATAGATCTGTACTTTTTCTGCTCAACTGCCGATGTTTCATCTGTGCTAGATAATTTATGTCTAGTTACCATAGGTGTTCCAACTGGTTTACAGTTCTCCATTCCAAATCTTTTCAATAAGTCATTCAGGTGCTTTGTCTGACTTACAAAGATACCATCACTATTCTATGTTATCTATAATCCCAAAAAGTATTTCATTTCACCAATCATGCTCATTTCAAATTCAGTCTTCATTTCATCAGCAAATTTGTCACTAGCTTCATCTTCTCCTCCAAAAATAATGTCATCAACAAAAATAACTACAATCAACAAACCATTTTCAATTTCTTTTGTGTACAGATTGCTATCAGCTATTCCTTTTGTAAATCCCAATTTTAACAAATACTTATCCAATCTTTCATACCAAGTTCTAGGTGCTTGATTTAGTCCATATAAGGCTTTCTTCAGTTTACATACCATGTCTCCTTCTTGAGTCAAAGGAAAATCTTCAGGCTGCTCAATGTAGACTTCTTCTTCTAATTCACCATTCAAAAATGCTGATTTCACATCCATCTGATATACTTTAAATTTCTTAAAAGCTGCATAGGCCAAAAACATTCTTATTGCTTCAATTCTTGCTACTAGTGCAAAAGTTTCTTCATAGTCAATTCCTTCTTGCTGTGAGTATCCCTTACATACCAATCTTTCTTTGTTTCTTACTATTTCTCCTTGTTCATTCATCTTGTTTTTGAATACCCATTTAGTTCCAATAACATTCTTATCTTTAGGTCTAGGGACCAATTCCCATGTCTTGTTCTTTTCAATCTGATCTAGTTCTTCTTTCATAGCTTTAATCCAATGTTCATCTTCACAAGCTTCACTAGTAGATTTAGGTTCAATTTGAGAAATCAAACATAGCTGTTCATGTACCTTATTTCAATTCTAAACTCCTCTGTCAATGCTTCCAATAATCTACTTAGCAGGATGATTCCTTGATAAATTCCTATTAGGTGTCACTGTCTCAGATCTCACTTTAGGTGTCAATTCTTTAATGACTTCACCGTGGCTTTCATTCAACAAGTCACTGTTAGTCTCATAGAACAATTTAATAGCTTCAATGTTAGGATTAGGATGAGTTCCTTCATCAGATTCATAATCAAGCATTCTTTCTTGAATTTTGAACTTTTCATCAACTTTAACATTTGCGCTCTCAACAATAGTCTTAGTTCTCTTATTGTGACATCTATAAGCTTTTCTCTTCAAAGAATATCCAAGAAATATACCTTCATCACTTATAGGATCAAACTTTCCAATATCATCATCTCTCTTTATATAACATTTGCTTCCAAAAATTCTAAAATACTTAACTGAGGGTGCATGTCCAAACCATAATTCATAGGGTGTCTTGTCTGTGTCTTCTCTAATTTGTACTTTGTTCATTGTATACACTGTTGTGTTCACTGCTTCTCTCCAAAATATCTTCACCAAATCATTCTCAAATAACATAGCTCTTGCTACTTCAGTCACTGAATTCTTTCTTCTTTCTACAATACCATTTTGTTCAGGTGTTCTAGGGGCTGAAAATTGTCTCTTAATACCATTCACTTCACAAAAAGTGTTAAACTCTCTAGAAGTAAATTCTCCACCTCTATCAGATCTCAAACATTTAATCTTCATTCTAGATTCATTCTCAAATTTATTCTTAATGATCTTAAAATTATCAAATGCTTCAGACTTTTCTTTAAGAAATGAAATCCACATCATTCTTGTAAAATCATCAACAAGAATCATAAAATACCTTTCTCCATGGAATCCTCTAGTCTTGGTAGGACTGCTCAAATCTATATGAACAATCTCCAACTTCTTTGCAAATGTAAACTTCTTACTAGGAAATGAACTTCTCTTCTGTTTAGCCATCACACATTGCTTGCAAATCATGTTAGTAGGCTTCATAATTTTAGGCAAATCCCTTACTGCAAGTGTAGTACTTATTTTCATAATGTTATCAAAATTTTTATGAAAAAACCTTCTGTGCCATAACCAACTGTCATCAATCTTAGTAATCAGACATGTCATCTCAATAGGATTCAACTGAAATACATTACCTCTGGTTCTAGATCCACTTCCAATCAGATTTCTATCTTTATCCTTTATCACACAAGTTTTCTCAGTAAACCAAACTTGATATCCCTTATCAACTAACTATCCAACACTCAAAATATTATGTTTCAAACCATCCACAAAGTAAACATCATCAGTATTAGTCTTTCCATCAAGAGTAACAGATCCTATACCTTTAATCAAACAAGGTGCATTGTTTCCAACTCTAACAACTCCTCCATCATAATTGTTAAAATTTATGAATTTTTTCATGTCTCCAGTCATATGATGTGAAAAACCAATGTCTATAATCCAATTAGCTTTCTTTTCAACTTGAGAAACTAGGGCTTTTTCTTCCTTAACATCTGTTTCAGGATTTTCTTCTTTAATTGCTACAAATCCTATGTCATCATTATTCTCAGTATCACTTTCACTTAGAGTTCTCTCTATACTAGCTTCAAGATCTTCATCATTAGCATAATAACATTCCTTAGATCTTCTAGGCTTGAAATTATTTCTATACTTTTTCACTCTCTTAGGACATTTAGATGCAAAATGACCATATTCTTGACAAGTCCAACATTTAAAAATTTTCTTACCATCTGGTTCTCTCTTCACAAGAAAGGAAATACCTTCTTCAATCTTCCTATCTGCTTCATTTCTAGGTCTACTACCACTAGCATAATCTCCACTCACATTGATGCTTCTTGACAAAGTAGGGTGAACACTAAGTATTATACACTAAGTTTGCACCCTTGTTTCAAGCTCTTGTAGTCTTGATAACCTAGTATAACATGGGAATCATCTCCAGGTGTGGGACCTATACTAACTAAGATGAGATCTCTAGGTTCTAGGCTGGTTCCTCTTGGATAATCACTTTAATTTGCTTCTTGACAGGAAAAGTAAACTTTTGAGGGAAAGGGATAGAAGGAATGCTTGGAAAGGAAAATGACTAAAAGAAAACTACCTACTAGGTGATACACCGAAATTAGGGTGTGAATTGCAGCATAGAGGGATGAGGCCAATGAAGGACTTAGGTCTAGGAGATCACAACTCACTGAATAGGCTTGCATAAGTAATTCATAGGAAGGCCTGAACAAATGACACAACCTATGATTTGCAAGAAGACATTCACTTCTACAACTCAGTGTAGGATTGAGACAAGATGGTCAGGGGGTTGAAGTATACCCACAAGAGCCTTCAAATCAAATCAAACATAGTAACACACACAGTTACAGAAAATGAGAGGGATCAAGAACCCTAAATATCATTGAAAACAAACATATACTTCATTTCACTAAGAGAGAATTCAGATAAGGAAGCATAGGGACATGAAGAATTGTCACAAAATACCTCTGCAATATTTGAATTATCAATGAAAGATTTACAATTGTATAAGCCAGAGGGTAGAAATGATACCACAGATGACCCTTAAGAAAAGTGAAATTATTCTACAATTGTCCAACTCTAAGCTCAAAATCTCTAAAAATACAATATATACATACTCCACTGCACGCAGGCAGGAGTAAAAAACCTAACTAGGGTTACAAAATTAAAAAATGATATCAAACCCTAGGGTACTGATCACCTATCATGAAAATGTCTAAGAACACTGGTGATCAAATCATATCTTTCTTTGTGGGCATCCATTCGGTACTAAGCTCACCTACAGACACAACAACCTCTACTTACCAACCCACCTTAAACTCCACTAAGCCATGAAGGATCCAAATCTGATCTGGAAGATATCTGTATTTTCAATAATAACATTGGAAAAAGGTGGCACCAATCCATTTAGCACCTTCGACATGACATGGTACCATGCAATGCTAGCCAACAATCATCTCCATCACTCCCTCAACCATAACTATCCTGAGAAATTAATTCTCAAGCTACCCGACGTCGTGCATGGCCAAAAGAATGTAAAACCCTTGCAGAGACATTTGAATTTTGAAATATAATGGCTAGCAGAAAATTTTAAAATGTAACCATCGATGAGAAACACTTCCTGACAGATGAACAGTTGTGATGCACTTGAAAAATAGCCTGAAAACCCATCTCTGACAAGTCGAAGCCACTATGGAAGTCAACGGCCAATGAGAATCGAGCACGTCGGCACACCTATCATTTTGGCCCCACCTTGAGCTTTTCCTTCTTAAGTCATTCGACAACTACGTGACCGATGCCTTTCCTCTAAGTTGTGAAGAAATTCACATGACCCTGGTCCGGTTAAGCGACTACGCGAACAAAGCGGTCGTTGAATTTCTAAGTCCTTCAGCTAACCCTGGTTAAGTCCAGCAAACAAGAGAGAACCCCTAGTTGCTGATTCATAGAATCCTACTAACCTTGGGCCCATTTTCCACTTGGCAATCTTTCATTCACCCTGACTGCTTTGTTGGCATACGCCTTGGCAGGTTCTAACAACGGACCCACTAAAAATTGGATTCCAATCTAACGGTGGGCACATGATCTCATGGCCCCCGAATATTCTTTCTGATCATGCGCTAGCCATAGATCCCTTTAGAACTAGGACCCTACGACACATCAGACTGACAGATGAGTCCCCATCATCATGTAGTAGCCATTCATACATGAGCACACGAGTGCCAGGTAGCACATCGGACCCACGACCCAGAGATTCTCATCGGATAGTTGTCGCATGATCTCATAGGGTCAAAAGATTCTATGAGATCATATGACCATCGTAGATCTTAGCCTTTTTGACACATCCACAGACCCTCTGACACGGTCCCACTGACACATCCTAGCTATCATCTGGCCAACCAATAATGAACAAGCATGTCAGAAACTGAGGACCCACCTGACAGAGCTCAGAGATAAAGTAAGATCAACGACAGGTGCATGATCTCATGTGTCAAAAAAAATCCTTCAGATCATGCACTAGCCGTTAGATCATCGTCGACTGACAACCCACCGGGCCCACACTGACATGGCACCAAATTACAAGCTTTAACCAATCATAAGTGCATAGCTTGGACTACATGGCCAGACCCACTGACAAAAGATGACTCATTTCAACTAGGAAGATCAATGATCATCGCATAATCTCATGCCTCTGACAAATCTTATGAGAACTTACACCCATCGTTAGATCAAAATGGTGTCAGAGAGCCTCGGCCCGAAAATAAAAGGCGTCAGGACTTAGGAAAAATTAAAGCGCTAGGCGCTTAGACTTAGGGAAATATTAAAGCATGTGGAAATATGATCACTTTAGTGGCTGAAAAAGGTAATGAAAGAATATAACAGGCCAAAGAGATTTTTAGGGTTTTCAGCCTGCAACGACTAGTTTTATGAACTTTTCCCTACAAACTAGGGAGTAAAACAATTTGCAGAGGCCAGAGGACAAGACACAACTTCATGAAATTTTCAGGGATGCTCGGTAGGATAAAAACAAAGATTTTAGAATAGGTTTAAGCCAAATTTTCATGCACAAGGAAATTGGGGTAACACTAAGAGCACTGAATGCTGTCTCCATTCTAGGCAAGTCTCCTGATAACCTCAGGTTCATTTCTGCTACTTCCAATCTTCCAAGAAGAGTCTCAATTGTAAAGTTCAAAGTAAAGGGTATAACTTGTTGAATCATCTATGTTGTCTTCTTAAACATAGGAGTCAATGTCCTCAGAATTTTCCATATCACTTCATTCTCTATCTTTGTTCCTCCACAAGATTTTATGCCTGCAACAATTTCTGACATTCTACCAATATAGCTTCTAATAGATTCATCTTGTATCATTCTTATATCTTCAAGTGCACATATCCAATTATGTAATCTAACTTTCTTTGCATGTTCATCACCTTCAAAAGTAGAGTGTAAAGCTTTCCAAATTTCATGAGATGTTTTCAAACATTTTACCTGACTATACTCATTCTTCGGAAGGGCTATCAAAAGTGTTTCTCTGGAAAGTATGTTACACATGAATAGATCTCTCTCATCACCAAAACATGTTTCAAGACCATCCTCTTCAATGATAGTCTTCTCATTCTTTGTAATCAACCAATAACCTAGTCCTAAACACAGTAGATGTGTCTTCATCTTTTCTTTCCAGCTGTCAAAATTTACTCCATCAAACTTAGGGCTTTCTTTCCTAAAATTTTCCATGGATCTCCTTAAGCTGTTAAACTTCTCTTTCAAGGACCTGCTACTCTGATACCAATTGTTAGAAAGTAAAGTCCACCAAGATAACTGAGAGGGGGGGGGGGTGAATCAGTTATCTAATAATTATAACTTTTATCAACTTCAACAACATTTAACCATGTAAGCAATATAATTACCAACCATAGAAAGATATTCATACACAATAACACAATGACACAAGATATGTTGACTAGGGAACCTCTTGATCAAAGAGTAAACCCTGGTGGGAATGATGCCCACAAAAGATGCACTAATATGAATATTCCTTGTGAAAGGATGGACTATATTAGGAGTCTTATGAAATACATTCAGTACATATGAATCCCTATTAGGAGATTTTGAATCCTTGCTAAAAGATTCTAACCCTGTTAAGAGTTATGGAAGACAGAAGGACCCACTGCCCAAACAACTTCAATGGCAAGATCATTGAACACACTATCCAAGTGATCTTTAGATTATTCAACAAAATAATATCAAAACATGTTACCTCTTCTCTGATTGTTCCAAACCTCACTCACTGCTACACCAGATCTCAATTTTAGATCTATGTACCTCACATGTCTTCTTTCACAAATTTGCTTTCACAACTTGATTAGATCTTTTCTTCACTTCATGCATACATCATCATCATATCAAATTAAAACATGTTACAACAAGGAAAAACATTCCTTCCTTTATACCACACTCAAGTAATTACAAATGAGTCGGCATCTAATTACAAAATAAAAGTTTCCACACGCTACATCAAAATTACACAAAACTATCGGCTTCCAAATACAATAATTCTTCACCCGTGTGACCTTGAAGTTTGCACTATCATCCATGTTACTAAAAATGTGTCTTCAAATTCCCTTTAACTATGCAAAACCAGATTCCATCCTGATTAGGAGATATCATCCGATTTCCACAAACCGCTACTCAGGAACACTGCCTGAATACTGCTTCGACCAAAATGCTCATAACTTCCATGAATAAATGAATTAATGTTTGTGCTCTTAACCATAAACATATAACATATCAAAAATTAAATGCTCAACATCACATAGCTCTATTTGCAATATCCCAAGTGCGCTAATCCAAACACTATCTAATCCTGTGCAAATGTCCAGAAGATCACTGTGTTGATATCAATGACAATCATAGTCATGAATCCAACAAAAACTAGTACATAATGGATGCCAAACATTCAAAATTCATTCCTAACATCTTCATTGTAGTAGATGATGATGATTCCATTTTTAACTTAAAAGTTTTGAAAAGAAATATTTGCTCGGTAGTGTACCTTTCTCGTAAGTGTTTTGTAGATGATTTTGCCGACAATACGCTGAAAAGATTTGAAATCGCCCTTGACAAATTGGTTGCTTGCACTCTAAATCGCTCAAAGAAATCTCAATTCGCTTGGTGAAATGAAATGGGAGGCAACTTTCTTCTTTATAGATTCCAAAAAGTTGAATTAGGGCCTCATAAATGGTTCGTACAAAATTTTAAGTGGAATACAGTTGTCTCGAAAAACTCATGTTAACCTCGGCTAACACAAGCTCAGTCAATATAACCATTTTGACACAGCTCGGTGTACATCATATCTTGGCTACAATAGGTGCTTGACATACAGTGATAACTTGATCAAAACATTGACGCTCAACATAAAAAATGAAATGCTCTACTTTGCTCAGATATGTCCTAATGCATCTTTATCTATGTAGATATGGAATTTTACTCAACTTTATGTTAGGAACTGATGTAAGATAAAGCATTGTAAGACTCAGTTCCAAACATACCTTGTTTACTTAGTTTGAAGAAGTGTGATCACCTGATCCATTGGATTGGGTGACCTCAAATGTGCTAGCTTCACTTGTGCTTTCTTCTTCTTTCTTCTTCCATGTCTTATTCATCTGATTTCTCAATTTCTCATGAATATCTTCATTCTGATTTTGATCATTGCTTGGCATAGGTGATTTACAATCTTTGTTTAGGTGACCTATCTTATTACACTTGTAACATACCATGCTTCCATTCATGCAGCTTTTCGATTTCCCTTTGAAGTGAGTCTTCATACAATTTGCTCCAATGTGTCCATATTTTCCACAGTAATGACAGTTGTACCAAGTGTTATAATCCCAATTGTATGAGTTATTCTACACAAGTGACTTAGTCTGTTCATTTGATGACCATTTAGGTTTAGATTTGCATTCAAATGCTCTATGCCCATACTTATGATAGTTAAAACAATTACCTTGAAACTTTGGTGAGGTAGGTGGATTACTGACCTTAGACCTGCATTCATGTGCCCATTGAACTTAGGTTTAAGATTAGACTTACCATGTTTTCTTCTGCATATGTTTGTTGTGTCCTAGCTTTCCATAGTGATGGCATGTGGGCTTGTTGTTCTTTGGTTTTGCATTCTTTTGCTCTTCATTCTTTGATGATTCTCCTTCTTCAGTGGATGATGAATGCTCATTTAGTCCAAGTCCAGATCTATCACCAGATCTTCTAGGTGACCTTAACAACTCTTCAAAGTATTTTGCAGCTTCATTAGGTTTGTTCATCCTTTCATTGATTTCCTTTTCAGATCTCATTTCATTCCTTAGTTGATCATTTTCAGATCTTAGATTGTTGATTTCCATGTCTTTCCTGCCCAACTCTTGATTAACCAGCAGTAGTTGATTTACCATGTCTAGTTGATTGTTGGTCAACCTTTTCATGTCACTTGTCCTTTCATCTAGTCTCATTTCTATTTTTCTTTTGTCTTCTTTAGCCATTGTCTTGTCTTCTTTAGCTTTCTTTTTCTATTCAACTACTTCACAGAGTCTGACAGATTAAATTTATTGTTCTCTCTTTAGATTAATGATGTCATCATTTAGTATGGTATTTTTCTCTAGTAGCTCTTTTATGGCTTTGTCACTTTCTGCAGAATTTCCATTATCAAATACTCTAGTGGTATCATCTTCTTGATATTGTGAATCATTTTTCTGGATAGAAATTTATCTCCTTCTGCTTAAGGATTTCTTTAGTTCACCTCTGGCTGCTTCCAGTTGTTATAATGCTAGTTGTACATGTTAGGAATGGGAACACTGAGAGGGGGGGGGTGAATCAGTGTTCATTGTATTTTATCTTTTCACTTTAATCTGAATACTGAATTATAAATGCTTAAGTACTAAATTAAACATTCACATAAACATGAAACATGAAATCAACACATGACACCAATATGGTTATGGGGAAACCCAAATAGATAAAAATCCTGGTGGGACTTGATACCCACTAATATTCTGCACTAGTGTTTTCGGATCCTTGTTAGAAGATCCTTTACCTTGTTAGGAGTAGCTTTATAATTCTTTAAGTACAGTAGACCTTGCTAAGGGTCAGACCCTATTAGGAGTCTTTTACAATGATCCCTATTATGGGAGTGGACTCACTATCCTAGAGCTCATTGCTCAAATGATGAAGGCTACAACCTTCTAAGATCAGATACACACTATATCTATAAGTGAACTATTGCTGTGACACTGCTTGTCAGATCAGTTCCTTTGGTGTACTCATGCTTTGACCTCTAGCAAATCTCTAATACATCGTATCATCTCTTTGGATACCTCTGATCTACTTATCACAACTCTAATACAATTTTCATAACTTCTATCTTAATTACAATGGGCGCATCTCATATTTATACGCTCATAAAGACAAAACAATTAGGTTGGCCCTATAACTAATTATAGACAACACTTCCAAGTGAATTGGATTAAGCGTGCTTACAATTATACATGTACATATGTCAGAAACCTAAATACAATGGGTTCATATCCCTTACAACATTAATTTATAATTGCAAACCAAAATAGTCACTGTCGGCTCCATGCTCTGTTCTCTGCTGGCACACACTAGCTGTGCAACTTCATATGACTGTAACTTTCACATCTTTGCATATCTACTTATGCACTCTTACAATAAGCATAAGTATAGTCTAACAACCTTAAATTCTAGGGTGCATACCATAATTCATCCATACACACGTGCATTGATGCTTTGAGTCTCTAGTGCTCTGTATGTTGTCTAGTCTTCAACACTTAATTGAATTATGATCTTTAGACATAGTGCGCTGACTCCAAGCTATTATATGACTTTGTTTCCATAATGACAACACTATATCTAGTCATATACTTCAGTATAGACAACTTTCCAACAATCTCCCCCTTTTTCATTGATGGTAACAAAGGAATATGGCCAAGTCTCTAATTGTCCCTTTACACAAAACATTTTGTCTCCTATAGATCTTTATACATAAACTTATATCTCCCTATACATCTTATATAATCCATATTATATACAACTCCCCCTTTGACATTAATGAAAAGGTGCATCAAAATTTTTATCTACATACACTTACTGAGGGAAAACATCCTGATATGCAATCTTGAGTTTCTGGATCTCCTTCTTCCAAAAGGTTATCAGAGAATTGACTATCTGTAGATGGGTGCCTAATGCATATTGAAGCTTCTCCATCTTCTCCAATTCTATGCTTAGACCTTGATCATAGGTTATCATGGTTGCATCAATCTCCTTTATGTTCTAACTGAGAATGTCTAGTGAGGGTGCAAGAGCGTTCCTCAACTGAGTCTGTCTAGACCTTATCTTCTCCATTTCTTTCTCTGCCTTCTCAATTATGTCTAACTGACCTTGATAGACATTGTTACACATGTTTACACTAGTGGATGCATCTAGTACTGAATTCTTTACCTTCTCAATCATTGCCTCTACATCTTTTATTTTCTTAAGATGGGCATAAGTGAACTTATCTTGATCCATGGATTCTGCAATGACTTTCCTTCCTTGATCTACAAACTCCTTCAATGATGCCTAACCAGACTTAAGAGAGTTCAAGTCTAGTGCAAAATTACTCATTAGTTCATTTAGACTCTTCTTTAAGTACTTATCCTTTGCCACTATGGCCGAAGATTCTTCCAGACTTGAAAAATTGACTTTGAACTGTGAGATGACTGTGCTCACATCATCAACCGAATGAAATTTTACCATCTTCTTATCCTCTGGTAGCAAACTATTCAAAATATTTAATGATTCTACCAGGAGAGGATTTCTCATTACTTGCTTCTCCTTAGCCTTCTCCATAGCCAAGACACTGAACTTAATTAGGTCTTCTTCCTTCCAGGAGTCCAAACTGCTAGTGTCAGGTGTGAAACTTGACAACAATGCTGAGGGGGTGATGGGAGTGCTGTCCATCACCTCTTGCTTTACCTTGACCAAATAAAGAGAAGATTCATCTTTCTTTTCTACCTCTACTCCTTTCTTTTCTCCTTCTTTCTCATCAGAAATGTCTTCTATGATTACTTCTTCTTGCTGAGTGGGAGGGGTATTGCTGCATAAGATTTCTGCTTCCAGAGTGCTGACAAATGCTTCCTCAAACTTGTCCACATCCTTATCAGTAGCCACCATGGCTATTTCCACATTATTTATGATAATTGTGCTGTCTTTGGGTGATTCTGTCATGGGCACAGACTGATCTACTTCTGTTTGAGTTTCTACTATAGGCACTGAGTCCTAAGGACCTGCCATTGGTACATTAGTGGGCTCTGCCACTTTATCTTTCTTGATGGGTGCATGAGTGATGGGCGCAGGAGGTGGTTTGATCTATTGTTTTAACAACACTTTCTCAAAATCTTTTTCTGTTTCCTTCGTTATCAGCTCATAGTCCTTGTTCATGATATGCAAAGTTCTCATCTTTGTTCTTAGGTGTGGCATCACCAGATTCAATATTAGTGCTTCTTCATCTTTAGAACATACAGGCAGTGTATCTTCTAATACTTTTTCTCTTATTCTTTGATCTTCCTCATTAGCTTGTCTCTTTAGGTGTTCTAAAATATCCCATACATTATCTGGAATTTCTATTTTCAATTCAAGAACTATCTTCTTGAACTTTATCATATGCTTGATAATCATGCCATGAATTTCTGACTTATCAATTTCACTGTATGATTCATAATGTTTCCCTACTTGATCAATTCTGCCCTCATCAATAATTCTAGAGCTCAAAACTTTAAGGCTAGGCCTGAATCCTACCTTAGGAGGTGCTTGAATGTTTCTTCTGCTCCTTGTAGATCACAAGGATGGATGATCAGTGCTAGCTTCTTTCTTCCTCTTGACCATTGGTTTATACTCTGGAGGAGTATCTTTGGGTGCAAAAGGAGTATTGTCTTCTTTATCCTTCTGACTATCATCTTTTTCAATTTTAATCTTCTTCATCTTGGGATCTTCCTATTCTTCTACTGCACTCTTCAATTCTAGGGCAGTATTTTCATCCCTTTCTTTATCAAGGTCTTCTTGTGATACACCATGAATCCTTAGGATCTTTGATGTGACCTTTGCAACCTTTCTTTTTCTTGTAGCACTGTTCAGCTTAGCATCAACTTCTCTAGTCTTCTCTTCATAGGTTCCCCACCTAGGTTCATTTTCATCTTTAGGGGCTAATAGTAGTACCTATGCATAAGTTTCAAGAACTTGTTCTTCCACCTCATACCCAAGTGGATGAATCCACTTAGTTCTAGGTTCCATAGCTTCCATACATGTAGTATCAATCTCCACCATGAAGCATATTGCATCCTTATACTTCTCTACAATACTCTCAGGAATTTTGTACCTCATCTGCATCCTTTCTCTAAAGGTCTTCAATTCCAAAGTAATGTAATCTCTAAGTGTGCTTTCTATGGATGCCTTGTCTGATATATATGGCATGGTAGGAATGGACTTGTCTAGATACAAGTCTGACACTTTACCAACTATATGAAGGTTCATATAGATAATTAGGGACCCAAACCTGAATACCTTAGTCTTGTCATGTTTGATAGCTTTGATATTGTCTATCAACTATGCTCACAAGATCTCACACAAGTTGAACTCTCCATCTTCTTGCACAAGACAGATGGCTGCTAGAATAGTGCCTGCAGACACACTATTCACCCTGCTGGTGTGATGAAATCTGTAACCCAATATCATTGATAAAAACTTGATGTCTAGTTGATCTATAGGCTCAATGGTCATGTCATGATTATCACTTCTAGATTTACACACTTGTTCCACCATTTTCCTGACATCTTTACCCACAGGAAGGATGGCGCCTATCTTAGAAAGGCATGTCATTTCATGAATTAAGTCTCTTGTTATTCTTACCGGTACATGTCCAATCCAAAACAAGTCATCATGGATTTTTCTCAATAATATCTTAATCCATTCTGTCTCATAGAATTCATATGCCATGGCATATTCAACAATGGGGTGATCATTCCATTCAGTGTATTCATCCATGAATGTTTTATCTAGTTTCAACATTGTGTCCATGTGCACCCTTAACCTATCTAGTCCAACAGGTTCCTTTTTATAATGAATGTAAGCCCTTATGTCTTCTACATGCATGATGCCCATCGACGTGCGGGAAAATGCTCCCTCTAAATCATCTAGGGTTGATTTAAATGGGTGCCTCTTGAAAACATATTGCTTCTTCTTAGCTACATCACAAAAAATAGGAGTGGCCATGACTTACTTGATATTCTCTTTCCAAATGATCTTTGAGATGTTCTGACGGCTTCCGAATTGGTGCAACGAGCTAGGGTTTCTTACAACTGATCAAATGCACTACAATCACTGATAACTTAATCTCCAAATCTTCATAACAACTTCCAAGGCTCAATCTTCTCTCTAATCACTCTGAATATGAATGCAATGAGTGAACAAACATCTTTCTGTGTACTTAAAGTAAGAAATTCACCATTAATGCAACTCGCGTAAACTAGGCTATCACTTCAAATTTTCAAACTTGAGTTCCACTAACAATCAGCATGTGCACTCTTGCACAAAGGTTCCAATACACTCAAATAGCTTAATTCCAAAGGTGCATACTCTGAGGATGAGTATACCAGCCACGCAAGGGTCTAGAGCTAAATTAGCTCCCCCTATGACCCTAAGGGCCATTCATGTAGATGTAGAGGGTGCGTCCACTGGGGATGCATCCAATACATTACCATCAACAATGTCCTTCTTTCCATCTGACCAAATCAAGCTCGCATCTTCTGAGGCCTTCACAAACTTGACTTCTGCTTTAGGATCCAAAATTGGTTCTTTGGCCTTTTTAGGGCTTTCCTGACCTTGCGTCCTTGATCTACAAAACTTTGAGATATGTCCAGCCTTGTTATAGGTGTGACAAATCACTGGAGGTCTATTATTCCTTGGCGCATGGACATGAGTCACCATTCTACATTATTTCATTGTATGACCATTATAGTTACATATCTGATATGTAACATTCTGATAACTTCTTGTATTGGTCTGATTTTGATTTCTTTGATCATGCTGAATCTTGTTCTTCTTACTAGTCTTGCAATTTATTGCTCTATGACCAAATCTATTACATGTATAACAGTAACCATTAAAAGGTTTTACCTCTATACAATTCCTTGCAATGTGTCCATGCTTGTTACATGAAAAACAGGTGCATTCTATAGGCTTGCACTCATTCTTAGGAGGACCACCATTGTCTTTGGTTTGATCTTCAGTCTTCTCAGTATCAGTAGATTCTTTTTGTGTCTCCTTTCTTTCTCGCATCTTATCAATATGATTTTGTGCTTCATTGTATCCAATACAGCTAGTGTCTCCTTTGACTCTTCTTGCATACAACTAAGATTCTATCAAATTGGAACTAGTGTGCAATTTGTCAATGTGGTTCTTTGCATCTTTCAATTCAGACTCCAATCTTTCTTTGCAATTCTTCAGATCTAAGATTTCCAAATTTGCTTCCCTTAACTCTTCATTGAGTTGAAGGTTCTCCTTTACTTGTTCATTGTAGACATCTTCATTATTCATCAGTTTGTCATCAAATTCTTCAAGCTGACTCAATAAGGATGCATTTTCTTCATTCAACTTCTTGACTTTTTCTTCAAGATCACTGTTAGAGCATCCTTTCAAATCCTTTCTTAGTCTCTTGATAACTAATTGAGCATCACTGACTTTTTCTTTTAGTTCTTCAATTTCTCTTTCTGAATTGTCCAGGTCTTCAAGAGCTGCTTCAAGATTCTTCTTCAAATGTTTCATTTCTTCTTTGTCCATGATCTCCTGAAGTTGTTAAACTTCTTTTCTGAGGACTAGAGCTCTGATACCAATTGTTAGGAATGGGAACACTGAGAGGGAGGGGGGTGAATTAGTGTTTACTATATTTTATCTTTTCACTTTAATTTGAATACTAAATTATAAATGCTTAAGTACTAAATTAAACATTCACATAAACATGAAATCAACACATGACACCAATATGGTTACGGGGAAACCCAAATAGGTAAAAACCCCAGTGGGACTTGATACCCAATAATATTCTATACTAGTGTTTTGTGATCCTTGTTAGAATATCCTTTACCCTGTTAGCTTTACAATACTTTAAGTACAGTAGACCTTGTTAAGGGTCAGACCTTGTTAGGAGTCTTTTACAATGATCCTTGTTAGGGGAGTGGACTCACTATCCTAGAGCTCACCGCTCAAATGATGAAGGCTACAACCTTCTGAGATTAGATACATACTATATTTGCAGGTGAACTGTTGTTGTGACACTGCTTGTCAAATCAGTTCCTTTGGTGCGCTGATGCTTTGACCTCTCGAAAAGCTCTAATACATCATATGATCTCTTCACATACCTCTACTCTTCTTATCACAACTCTAATACAACTCACATAACTTCCATCCCAATTACAATGGACACATCTCATATTTATACGCTCATACAAACAAAATAATTAGGTCGGCCCTATAACTAATTATAGACAATGCTTCCAAGTGAATTGGCTTTAGCATGCTTACAATTATACATGTACATATGTCAGTAACCTAAATACAATAGGTCCATATCCCTTACAACATTAATTTATAATCACAAACCAAAATAGTCACTGTCGGCTCCATGCTCTATTCTTTGCTGGCACACATTGGCTGTGCAACTTCATCTGACTGTAACTTTCACATCTTTGCATATCTACTTATGCGCTCTTAGAATAATCATAAGTATAGTCTAAAAACCTTAACTTATACGGTGCATACCATAATTCATCCATATACATGTGCACTAATGCTCTGAGTCTTTGGTGCTCTGTATGCTGTCTAGTCTTGAACACTCAACTAAATTCTGATCTTTAGACATAGTGCACTGACTCCAAGCTGTTATATGACTTTTTTTCCATAATGAATACACTATATCTAGTCATATACTTTAGTATAGACAACTTTCCAATAGTACATCAATCTTCTGATTCTCTATAACCTTTCCTAGCTTATAAACTTCCAGCTCAAGATCTTTTTCTTCAAGTGGTTAGACTTTCTATGAGAAACCTTGAAGCTATGATACCAATTGTTGGAAATATAGTTGGGAAATGTGATACTAAGGGGGGGGGGTGCATCAGATATCACCTACTAATCCATTTTAACATTGTATAAAACTATTGCATAACATCAACAAAACTTCATCAAATCAAAGTAACTAATATACTAAGCATCATTCAAGAATGTACTCATAACTCAATAATTTTGGCTACCCAGAAACCCTTGAAAGGTAAAATTGGGGTGGGGATGACACCCACAAATCTTCACTACTGCAATAATAAGTTTTCCTGTTAGGGCTTACAAAATTTGATCAAAATATGATCTACCCTGTGAGGGGTCTTCCCTGTTAAGAGGTCAAAGACTTACTCAGTCACTGAACTCTTTTTGAATGCTTCACTGATCTGAATGTGCTTCTCTTTTCATTCCTTCATTCCCTTTGCATCCTCTCATTCACTAACTAATTTTAGGGTTCAAATCTTATCCTTATATAAACAATTAAACAACTTCATGATTCAAGATCTACGGTTCAGATTAAATCCTTTTGCCGCTTAAGCCTTACTAATTTCTGATTGGCTCTAAGTATTACATAGGGATCAATGATTAAAAAATAGATGCGTAATCAGCTCTGTAATTACCTCAAAATACAAAATACAAAACATGAATGTTGACCAAAATGATTTACTTCAATCACTGTGCCATAACAAACTCATATGTCAATTCTGGCTAACTCGGCAAATGATGTTCCTGATACTCAACATTCATTGTACTCGGCATATGTTGATATCTCTATCATTCGGTAATCATTTCTTACATAGCTCAGCAAACACTTAACTCGGCTAGTACATAAATACATAGTGACCATTGATTTACTTGGCAGTACTTCTTCTCGGTAAGTATACATTACATAACTTGGCCTATACATAATGACTCGGTCACAGTGATGATTGACCATCATTGCCTAGATAATGACTAAGTGTGAGTCACTAATAGTCAACAAAACTATAGAGATCTACAATCCCAGTCCTCAAATCTCATCTCCTCTCCTAAGAAAACAAAATAAATGGTAAGGTAAAAGAATTACTACTACAGTAACAAGTTAAACTTGAAGACTCCGGTAAAAGAAGTACCACCTCTACTATCTCAAAAAAAAGAGGGAAGAAAAGATCTTAAAGGAGGAAAGATTCCCAGAACTTGGATTGCATGATAAACTATAAAATCCCTAAAGGCCTATCTAGTTGGAGTATGATTTCTCTATTTCTCCCAAAAATAATAAGGTGCATCTCTTTCAAAGCGCACACCTCAGAACTTAAGAGGAATGTGTGATCAAATCATGGTGAATTAGATTCCTCGAAGCCAAAAATCACAATGAAGAATCACTTGGATGATGATAAGACCCATTTCTACTTTACTGATAGATTTATGATTTCTCTAATGTAGGAAGTATTTGTCTCATTGAGTCGCCATTTGTTATGCCTTTCATACCCGTCCCTACATTTTGCATAGAAAAATGTTGGGTCCCCCTTTATCTTTTGTCTGTCTTTGTTTTGTTGTATTTGATTGTCTTATGTCTTGTGTTAATATGGGATTTATTATTCCAGAGTGTCTTCTTGTTGATTTCCAAGAATTTTGAACTTATGAATTTCATCATCCTCACTTCTGTTTTGTTTGAGGAAGTGAAAGAAGGCTTTCAAAAGCTCTATAATTTTGGGTTTGCTTGCCTTGGGAGAAATTAATAAACTTACTTTGGAATTATAAAAAGGCTCTCACCCCTTATTTTTACATTTACCCTAAGAAAAATTACTATCTGAGCAATTAATCGAGAAGCGCAAAGTATTTTTCTAAGATCGAGTCTTCAAAGAGCAGTTTGGTGCAAGTGCTAGTGTTCATGTTTCTGCATTTTGGTAGGGTAATTTGAGATTTTGGAAAGAAGTGGGTGAGATTCCTCACCGTCTTCAATGTTCTTTTATCATAGGTATGCCATCCTTGGATTTTTGTTTTGTCTTCGTTATGTTTCCTCAGTTCTTGGTTTCATTTCATTTGTTGTTTCCTTTTTCCTTTTTTTTCCTTTTGCTTGTGTTGCCCCAAAACTCCACCCTCTAAATAGGGTTGGCATTGATTTTTTGTAGGTTCATTCGTTTGTCATTATTTTTTTTTGTTGGTCTTCCATGGTCTGTCCAACCCATGTAAATTTGTGCCAGCTGTTGTAAACCAGTGTAAGTTCATGGAAATTAATGTAAATTTGTGTAAATTATTATAAATTTGTGTTAGCTAGTGCCTGGTAATGTAAATTGGTGTATTTTAGTGTAGTCCTCTATAAATTCATGTAAATTTTTTATTTGTGAATGCATGCATGTAGTTAGTGGCATTCCTTTCATGTGTTCCCTATATAGAGCCATGTAAATAAGTCCTAGTTTAGGTAGGGTTGAGTGTATGGACAGGGTGTCGAGTGTAAGGCTCAAGAGTGTTTTGTAAATAAGGTTTTGGTTAAAAATTCTTCATGAGATGTGTCATACCATGTTCTAACAATAATGTTGTTGGCACTTCAATTTTCAAAACATAAAATTTTGCATTTCCTTACAAAATTGAAGTATATATGTGTGATCCGAAAGTCAAGAAAATTTTTCTACAAAAAACCTAGAAAAATCTTGCAAAATTACCAGGTTTCCTTTTAAAATCTAGCAAGCCCTAATTGAAAAAATAGGCCTAAGAAAGCCTTAAATGCCTTTATCTTCATTAAAACCCTAGGTTGTTCTTTAGGGTTCTATTTGAGCATTACTTTTTGCAAATCACTTAAGTCCTTAGGCGCATGTGTATTTAGAATATCACCACATGGGGTCATATTCTTCACACTTTATACTACCTAGTCTCGACCCCCTTTTTAATTTTTCCTAAGTCTTAACTGGTCTATTTCATAAAGTTTCGGTGCTTTATTTAACTTTGAATCTGACCTGAAGATCTAACGATGGTCGCATAAACACATGGAATATTTTTAAGGTATGTGATCATGTGACAACCGTTGATCTTCTTTGTTCCTCAACGCTTATAATAGGTAGGACCGCTGCTAGGTGTGTACACATGGGCATTTCTGATTGGCTTTTATCTTTGCTGACATGGAGATCATCGACAAGGCAACCACTCAGCAAGAAATTTTTGTGTGTCCGCTTGTCAGATATTGCGATGTGGCATCTTTTCATTGGTTAAATAAAATGGGCCCGGTTTCAAGAGGATCTGCAGGACTATCAATCTATAGAAGATCCAATGATGGTTGTATGTTCACATGGAATCTTTAGAGGCCATGCGATCATGTGAAAACCGTTGATGTTACTTTATTCCCAGGTGAAAAGGAAAGGTGGGTCCACTGCCAGGTGTATACACATGGCTGCTACTGATTGGTCAAGGGTTTTTGATGATGTGGAAAATGTCAGTAACACTAGCTCTGAGTAGGGAAATTTTACATGTCCACTTGCCAGATATTGTAACATGGACTTTCCTGATTAGTTGACACAAAGTGGGGATGTAAACTTAAGCTATCAGTCATAAGGGGAAAATCTAACAGTTGTCTCTTGTTCGCATAGAATCTTTTCAGGCTATGAGATCATGTAATAGGCATCAATTTGGTGTCAAGGCCACAGTGCCTTACTTTATGTCTAGTCATAAAATGGAAATGACAATGACCGTCCGATGAAGGATCTGACAATGAAATTGAATCCAAGCTATCAAGTGGGTCTTGAGTGACGTGATTAAAGGATTGATGTCGATGCATATTGATCAAACGGTTGTCGCATGTTCGCATAAAGCTTTTTCAGGCCATGCAATCATGTGACAACTGTTAGATTATCTCTTAAAGAAGATCAACGGTCCAAATTCAAACTTAAGCACACTTGATGCGAAATTCAATTTTGTCGATTGAACAATGATAGTTTGATTTCTCAGAGAAGTAATGGCTTCATCATGTGGAGTAAAATGCTGAAAGGACTAGTTGTGATTGTAGATATATTGAAGATTTATGCATTTTTAGCAACATAAGGAGATAAAGTTTTCAGATGATTGAGTGAGAAGATTTGTAGTTTCTAGTTGACGCTTCTTGAGAAATTTCTAAAAAAGGTTGGTAATTTTCTCTGTGAAATATTTTCTTGATAGGTAGTATTTTAATTCTATCATTTTTCTTCTACAATAATTGTGAGAAATATCAAACCCTAAAATGGCTCCAAGGAATGAATTATTTGGTTAAACCGATTACAGTAAGAGGGGTCTGCATGAGGATTTATTACAGTTATTACCCAAGTCTACAACTGACATGGTAAAGACAAAACAATTGATGCCAAAAAACCCTAGGGTAAGAGTAGCAGATGGCCTCTATGACACATGAAACTATATAAGGGATGCTAAGATTGGCACACTTAATGCAAATGGTTCTTCTGATATCACTGGTTTGGCATTATTCAAAGTAGGGTTTAGCCAGAGAAATGCCCCTCCTCCTAATAGCAATATATGGCAATTTGACTTAGGCAAGCTTGTGGTTCCTGGTGTTTTCATAGATGCAGACTTGATGTTTTAGGTTGCAAAGAATTATGACCCAATTACTAGGGTAATTAGGGATCTTAAAGGAAACCTACTTATGACCACCAGTGCTGAAGAAATTAGGATAGTTTTTAAGCTAAGCGAGCCCTCAAATGACTTGGAAAAAATTGATTTTGAGGAGTTGAAATAGGTATATAATGCACAAAGAGATTATCTCAGAAGTGGATCTGTGAAGGAATTTTGTGATAAGATTGTGGGGATCATTGCCATAGGACCAAGCACATAGGAACCTTTCAAGATAGAGTACTTTAATTTGAGATCAAACGGTGTTTATTGGTCATTGTGTCAGGTTTTTGGAGAAGATGTTGAGGAAAGAATGCCAATACATCTTATGTACATGATGGTTCAAATCTTACATCCATATTTATCTATTACATTTGATTTTTCCCCTTACATTGTAGATTTGATTCACAATGGATTAGTAGGAATCCAGAAAGACAAGGATGATAGGCCCTTCTACTGGTATTCCTTCATGATGTACATGTTTTTATTTGAGGGAGCTAGTTACTTTGAACAAGAGATGGATTTATTGAAGCAAAAGGATGGTGAGGACATGCTACTCCAATTATGGAGCCTCACCATGACATGGGACAAAGAGGATCACAATTTCATAAATTTTGATAAATGCTTTGCATCTAGGGTTAGAAAATTATTTGTCCAGAAAAACACAAGGATCCCAAATGCCTTAGCTAAACTCATTAGGCCGAAACAGTTTGCCAAAGATCTAAAAATTGTGCATAACTTGGGGGATTTTATTTTTTACCTTGTTTCTACTATCATTAGACTATATGGTTCCAAGGGAGCCCCTTTCATACTACCATATCATGTGCCTCTCAAGATCGGTATTACAGAATTCATCAGGCAATTGGGGGATATTGAGAAGAATACTCTTGCTGGTAAGTGTAGGGGAACTTTGTTCCCAAATATTACTATTGCACATCAGTTTTTAATACAAAAGGTGGATGGCTCTATATGGATAAGGTCTTAGCACCATATCATATTGCCACTTCAGTTGTTAGGATAGTAGACCTTGAAGGGTTTTATAATGAAATGTTTAAAGTAAAGGTTAGATGCTCTCTGATAAATCATATGTTTAATTTTCCTGAGGATATAATCAGAAATATCCCTAACATACAAGAGCAAGAAATCAGAAAAGAAAAGTGGTTGGTGTACAACAAGACTTTGGAATTTGTCTAGTAGTTTGATCAGGGATATGATCCCTTAAAAAGAATAAATCCCATGGGTAAAAAGATAGACACTCTCATGGAGCATTTTCAGGAGATTTATCAAACCTTAAATGAGAAAAAGGAGATAGCCATGAAGGATAACCCAGAGAAGGATAAATCATTATTAAGAAAGCCTACATTTGCAAAAGTATTTCCCCTAGGAAGATATATGGTGGAGAAGAGAACTGGTTACAATGTCATAGTGCCAGAGCCTGACAAGCAGAAATTACCAAAAAGAAATGAAAGTATCCCTTCCACATCACAACAAGTGGAGAAACACAAGGAGGTTGTTGAAATTCCAAACTCACCTCAAGATCAACCTACTGAGGATGTTCATGATTCCCCACCCCCTAGTAAAAGAAAAAATCTTGAAGAGAGGCCTCAACATCTTGAGGAGGTCTACTCTCCTTCCTAATCACCTCTGAATGTCATGGATGACCAAGAGGTCATAGAGCAGGTCCATCAATTGGGATCTCTAGGTCAAATTTTTATGACCTATGAGGAAATAAATGAGGGAGTGCCAGAACCACCCAAAGAACCTAAACTAGATTTGATAGTGGGGGAAATGACAGGCACTGAATTGGACCCCATAATCAAGTAGGCCTATGATGAATTTCTAGCTGATGATGCCTTTGTAAAGGCTAGAGCTTTTATGTAGTTTTTATGGAAATTGAACATTAGCAAGTTTGAAGAAAATTGTGAGAAGAAGCTTGAGGAGAGTCTAGATAAGGATCTAAAAATCATATAGGATGAGGTCAGGAAGGAAATGATAGAGAGATTTGAAACAATCACCCCAAAATAGGGGAGGGACTTGGTAAGAAATTTAGGGGTGCTTATCCTTCCTGAATGGGATATAGCTGATGCAGTAGTCCTTGATGCATTCAGGAAACAAACCACACCCATTCATAAAACCAAAGAAGAAGCAAAACATGCCATCAAAGGGGTTACTTTCAGCAATGACCATTAGGCCTTGGTCATGTGGTCCCTAAAAAAGAATGGAAATAACAAGGGAAAGAAAGTTACTAGGGGTGACCTCACTGGTAGCCTAATAGTCAAAAGGGTCATTGAAACCTCTATAATTGAGGCATCAGGCATGGTGGTAGCAATGGCTCAACTGACATAGAGGGTGGAAGAAAAGGAGGCCAAAGAAAAGGAGGAACTCACACTGAGGTTAGAAACAGTGTTGAAGGCTTATGTGGAGCTAAGGCAGAACATATATGAGAAAGACACTTTGATTGCAAACTTGAAGAAAAGGTTGGGTGAAGAAGGCCCAATTCAAGCATCGGGGAAATTGCAAATTTCTTCTTCCCCTGCTGGGCCTTCTTCTTTAAGCCCTATTATTAAATACCCCCTCTCCCATCTTCCCCCATTTGTAGGTGATGATGACATAGAGCAAAGAGAAAAACAAAGATATGAGAAGAAAATAAAGGACACAGTCCTACATTTTGTTGCCAAAGTAAAACCAAGAGAGGTTTACAGAGTTGCTAAGCAACTATCTGACACTTTGATTTCTTTTAAGAAAGAGATAGCTACTATAAGCCCAATTTTGGATAAATGGGTTCCTAGAGAGAATTAGTTGAAGTCTTTCTTTGATTTAATTAAAGATCAAAATACTGTGGATATTCAATTAATAAATACTTACAAATTTGTTAAAACCCTTTTTGATTTTGAAGTGAATAGGGATGGTGTAAAAAGAAAGGCAAAGATCTTAAGGGTAAGATTTTTTCAGGATAGTTTTCAATTGTTCCCAAGTCTTATCAAAGTAGATGGAACTATAAAAGATAGGGATCAATGGTTAGAGTAGAGTGATGGGGAGGTTTCAAATAAAATGGACACCATTTTGGGTACAGAAGATAATATCCCCTTTGTACAACTGATTGAATTACTACAGGATGCTAGAGTACACTTTGCTAAAGTATTGAGTGAGGTTTACCAAGTGGTTGCTGATTGGAACAAATTACAACCAAAGATGGATGAAGTTTTGACTTTCCAATGGCCAAGTGAAGAAACCTATGCATCTTGGGAGATAGCATATCCTATGGAAGATGCCAGAGAAGAAGAAACATCCACTGATAAGGCAACAAGTGGCGGTGCCCCAACTCCTTAAATGAAAATAAATATTGTAAAGGCATCAGACAATTGAGGAAGGCACAGATGCAACACCTGACAGAAGTTGAACTAACCTTGGGACTTGCAATTTTTTGGTGCTCATCTATGCAAATATTTTGTAAAAGTGTAACAAGAAGGTGTTATATTTGCCCTTTTTGTCTTATATGGAAAGCACCTTTTGTTTTTTGAAAGATCCGAAGCTTGCATGCAATCCTTGTATCTATAAAAGGATTACCAGGATCATTTTGAAAAGACCAAAACTTGAGCATATTTTCTTACAAGTTTTGAGTCTAGGATACAGTAGACTAGATTAGGCATATTTTTGTAAGAAAGTAATATTGCTGGTTCAAGTTAAATTGAGACAGTTTTCACTTTAAAGAATTTGTATACATGATACTGATATGGCATTTGAATAAAATCCAAAGTTGAAAGCTCTCCTGTGTGTATCTCTCTTTGAGTTATGAATCATTGAAATTCATTGCATAGATATTCTCTATGTGTATGCTTATGTCCTTCAGCTCTAATTTAGGATCAGATTAAATAAGCTTTAGACATGGCATAAATTCTTCAAGTTTTACATAAGGATATGAGTAAGTAGTATGAATCTAGGATTCCTTTGATAAAATCCACCACAGGGTGATAGCATTTTTAAAGGGCATGTCTATTAAAGTTCAATATATTTGTTTATGTATAAAAATCTTATAGTGAAGGTGTTTCCCAATGGATAAGGCACTGGCCAACAGTGGATTTGTTGTTACAGAGATCACTGTTTAAGAGGTTCTATGTGTATTCCTAATATTTGATATAAATCTTTCAAAATTTTGTAAGTACAATGAGTTGCAAAGTATTATTCCACCTAATGATAATGAAGAATCAATGAATGAATGGTCATCATTTAGTATTTTCTTATCATTTATCTATTTTTATTGAATCTAGTTTGTTATTGTTGATGTAATGTTAGCTGATCACTGGATTAGGAGTACCCTCCTTGGTTTTGTAGAGCCAGAAGTGCAGAGGGCAGTCTTGTCCCTATAGTTGGTCTAATCATCATAGAATCCCATATGTGGATCTAACCCATCCTAAAACCCTATAGATGTTTTGGTTTCTTTTAAAAGCATAAAGTCTAGTTTGAGGAACCAACAAACGTGTCCCTAGACTGCATGCCTAGTTAGTGTAAGTCATGCATTATCATTGAAAAATGAGTCATGTTGAGCTGCAAAGTTTATTTTGGTCACAAGGTTAAGTTTGCAAGACTTAAAACAATTATTTTTTGAGTTACCCTCCATTTTTTTGTGCTCTCCTTAATGGCGGCACTGATTCCCACAAGTGAACATTCAATTTTTTTCAAGTTGGCCATTAATTCCTAGCTTTTGTGCCACCTATAAGGTTTAAATGTCTTAACTTCAAGCATGTATGCATACGTACATCCAACCTGGGAAATGAATTGTCATTAAGAAAATGTCACGTCAGCTAGCCGCTGTAATTTTTCTCATTACAAGATCAAATTCCCTAGATGTCTTGGTAGTTATGGACACCCATGGTTTTAAAATATTTTTGTTTCATCAAGTTATCATTTTTCAGACTCCGGTCTTCTTGGTCATTCTTTATATGTTTCATGGGTTGCTTGTGTAAAAGACATCTCCCCCGATATCCTTTGTTACTAAAATGTTTTATTTCTTAAGTAATAAAATAGGCGGTCTCTGAGCCCCAAAGTTTGGGTTTTCCATAAGGATTTTTTCATTTATATCATTGTGATGGTCATCTAGTTTTGTAGGTGATATACTAAAAAGATAAGAATAACAAGATCCCCTCTTAGAAGTCTAAAACTCCCTAGCTCATTAGTAGCTCCCAACAAGAAATCAAAGGTAGAAAAGGCCTTGGAAAAAATCCCATTAGTGATGAAGTACAAGAAAGACATAGAAATTCATGGATCCTGGATTGAAGCCACACTTCAGTAAATCTCAGATACAATTTTTGACACCTGGGCCGAATTGAAGGGTTTACAAAAAATAATACACTAGTTGAGACGGGCTAATGACCCATTGTCAATCAATTTAGCCACCTCTAGATCATGTAAGACACATGCTTCCCACACTTTGTATAGGCTCCAAAGTTAATATTTCTCATGACCAAGAACTACACTATGACCGTTAGAGTTGTTGTGTCATCCTTTGGGGTGCCCATTTCCTCTTTGGACCAAGATACTATTGTCACGACCTAGAGAATTCTCTTCTTTAAGAATGCAATTATTATGATTCCAGATTCTACTTTGGAACAATTTACAGTGTTAGGGGATGCAACCAAAATCACCTAATAAAATAATGGTTACAAAGACCCCACAGAGAATACAAGAAAATAAAGATGGATATCCCTCACAATGATTTTAAGGAGCTGATTTAGGCAAGAATCATATTCTTCTACAGGGTTTTTGGTGAGTCTCATGCTTGGGATTTCTTGCCATGGATGTACTATTTCCTATACTGTATGACCAAAAAAAAGTAGCATTTTGATTATGCTTCTATTATCTCCAACCACTTAGACACCCAAATGAAGAGGGAACATGGAGATAACAAATTTTACATGACCTATTTTTCTTTGTGGTCATTGGCCCGACAGTATGAAGGAATGCAGGGACTGGATATAGTTGGTGTCCTCAAAATAGAAATGAAATAGTCTACCCCATGGGATCATTTTACCTAGATCTAATGGGATGAGTGTTTCCAGAAGTTTTGCATGGTTAATGACACCTTTGTTTATCATGGATTTACGGTGTTGAATGAGGTTAAAGTTTTCAGGATGTCTCTAGAGGCAATGGGCATGATCAACCCATGGGGATATTATTTCATCCAATTTTCATAGTTCACCTACATTTGGGTCATCAAATTCATAGGGAACTCATTTTTTGTATCCTAAGCATCGCGAAGATAAAAAAATTTTGTAAGAATTTTTCTATCAGATTCTTGAGGCACACACCCTATTGGAAACAAAGAAAAGTACCTAAGTTTCTTTCCCCATCACTTATAGAAAGTACATGTGCTCCCTCATGGCCACTCAAAAAGAAGAGAATGAATTAAATAGTTTTGACTTGGCTAAATTTTCACTTAGGAACCACAACTATGACCCACATAGCCACCTCAAGAAAGTAATGCCCTGAGAATATCAACCCCATGAGCCACATATGGAGGATTTTTGGGAGGATCGCTAGGACAATTTTGAATTCTGAAATAGGAAATATGTAAGAATGTCAAAGGGTATGATGGAGCATCTTGGCCTCCTATCATTCCCACAAAAACTTTTGGGCAACGAGTCCCTTGAAGACCCTAAGTTTAAAGAAATAGGAATTCATAAATTGGGTCTCCATCTAGTGGATTGAGACACCCCAAAGATTTTGAGCATTGAGACAATAACCAAGATAGTGATTGAGAAAAGTCACACTCATTTTGAAAAGGCATGTCCAAAGAGTGATTGCTTGGACACGTACCCAAAGAGAGTTTCCATTTCTCGATCCTGGATAACAAAGAAAACCAAAGCTCAAGGGAAGCAGAAAGTTAGCGAGTCATCCCAACCATCTGACCTGGTACTAGAGCATCTTAAGAGGAAATCAAATGAGAAAATAGAGTGGTCCCAAAAATTTAAACAGATGTTTGAAGCTAGTTTAACCTATGGCCTTGGATTCATCTATGTAGGTTCCCAAACCCAAGATTCCCTATAACCCTCTATGCCTACCCCATTCGATCTATCATTTATTGAGGAAGAAGATGAAGCAAAGATAGCAGCTATCGAGGTACCTCTTGAAAGGAGGAAGAAGAAAAAAACCCATAGATCTCCAAATAATGACATGAACTTGGAACTTAAAAAGGAGGGTGATGTCTAAGAAATTCCCTCCAAAACCCTTGCAATAGACAATTCTCTAGAGGATCCACTGGAGATTTCAAAACCAACATCAATTATTTCTTCCATGTTGATGAATAGGGAAACCTTCACCATATAGATGAGGAGGTGAGAGTGACTGAGGGGGTGGTCTAAGAGAAAGATGCAGACATCCTCCTAGGAGATAAAGAAATTGAAGAAGAATGAAAGTGCGCTCAAGAACAAGTGCAAGAATTCCAGTGAAGATAAGAAGAAAAGATAGTTGAGGATGCTTGCCTCCAAGCCAAAGAATCCATTGCAAAACAAATCGAGGAGGAAACTATGAGGATAGTAGAGGAAGAAAGAAAGAAAATAAAAGAAGAGAAGAAAAAGGAAGAAGACATAAGGATAGAGGAACAATCATTGGATTTTGAGGAAACTAGACCTTTAGGAATAATTGTACCCTCAATAGCCACCCCTCCATCTCAAATTGATAATAAAGACACATTGCCTATTAATACAAGTGGAATGGAGGCCTCTTTGAGATTTGTGTAAGATTAAGTTTTTATTGAAAAAATTCCTCCAACCACTCCATTTGTAGAGGATACCCCAAAGATAATGCAAATTCATAATAAAATATAGAAGTTAATACCAATGATAACACTGAGGAAGTGGCCACAAATAAATTAGAGTAAAGACTCACAGTGAACCCAACTGGTCTAGAAATCATAACAACTAATGTCCAAGGCCCATCCTAATCGCTAGTTGAATCTTGGAGGAGAAAAAGAACTACAAAAATATCGACTCATGTTTCACTAACAAAGATGTTGGTAGAACAATATGTTCCTAAAAGACCAAAAAGAGCCCATACCCTCCATACAACTTGAAGTGGTCTAGATGGAGATGTATTTGAAATACTAGAATCTCCACTAGAGAATAGGGAAGAATTGAAGTAGCATCTAAATAATATACAATAATAGAGATTCTCCTAGGCTGATGAGACTGAAGAGGATAACTATACCTCCTTGATGATGGAAGTGGGGTCATCCATGAATGGTATGAAAAGGAATACCAGGAGAAGAAAGAGCTCTAGGCATCAGAGTAAAATATCCATAAGATTTTTATAGAGTTAGCATCCTCCCTCTCTTCTACAATGTTGAAGGCCTCCACCTCTAGAATGTCACTCCCACAGGGAAAGATAGATGGGCTTTGAGTAATGAAGAAGAAGGAAAAAGCGGTGTGTATGCAAATTAGTTGGATACTATTCTAAATGATGAATTAACTAATAAAAGATTAATAAATCTATCTAATAAGCAAACTACAATGAAGAATGCAATAACAAATGAAACCAAATTAACAATTTACCTTCACCTACAAATGCAGCTTGTCTCCATTGTCCTCCTAGCTTTGATTTCTTGAAGACGTTGAGCTCTCAGATTTCCAAATGAAGCTCTTTCCCAAGATGATTCCAAAGTGTGGAGATTGAATGAAATGAGTGCACAACTAAAACTTGATTATGCAAATATGGTGGATGAAATGCAAATGATGGGATGATAATATGGATGCTTGATTGCTTGAATGCTTGGATGCTTGAATGCTTGTTCTCCAAAAATCCCTATTAGCTTTCAAATGGAAAATGAGGCTCCTTTTATAGAGTTTTGGAGGATCTAGGCCTAGGTGGCAGAATCCTATGGTTGAGAATGAAAGGTGGAAGATCCTAGGGTTAGAATTGACTTGGTTGAAGGAGTTGAGAGAAAGGGGGATGTAGTTGGAATGTGAGAGGAAGAATAGGGATGATGTTCCTCTCATATTGACATGGAGGAGAAGAAGGTGGAAGGGAAAGACACATGTCAAGTGTCTCACAAAGACCAAAGAGAGAAAGAGGGAAAGACCTTTTCCTCATGAGGATTCTTTGCACAAGTGTCCTATGACTCACTCTTGACCCTTAGAGGTGGCTTGAGAAGCCCCTTAGGAATAGGGAATGTCTCTTGACTTGGTTGTTGAGAGAACATGTGGTCATGAGACCAATTCCTATGAGGCCACATAGCCCTTAAGAATAGGACATGTGTGGGTGAGGATAAATATGAATAAATAATTAATAATAATAATTTACCTTAGCCAAGGTGATGTGTCAGTGGACTAGGGGATTTAGTCATATTTAGGTGATTGTGTATTTAATTAAATCACTTTAGTAGACTTTTTAGAAGACTTAGGATATAGAATTAGACTATAGTGAATTTATTAAATAAATTGAATAATTTACTTAATAAATAGAAGAAACAAATATTAATTAAATAATAAATATTTAATTAATTTATCAAGTCAATAGTAAATAAATAATAAATATTTAATTAATTAATGAAGCCATTTTTAAGTGTATACATTTTTCCCCTCTTTGAAATAATGTGCTGGTCACATTGTTTCAAAGAAAAATCAAGCATTTTTGCCCCTGCCCCAGACAATGTCTCAGACGACCTATGCATGCCCCCTCAAGAGATTGATTGACAAAAAAGATTATTTGAATTGTGTATTGGATTTATTTATTTATTTTTTGTACAAGCAAGCTCACGAAAGAACGGTAGAAAAGATGGATGAAAATGTGGTGGAATGGAAGAAAAATGGGAGATCGGGTCCACACACCAAGCACACCGGGTCCACAGGCTATAAATAGGGCTAAGAGGTCCACAATAGGCTCATTGTGCACACTTGTCACTTGGAGATTAGAGCGTGAGAGAGAGAAGAGAAGAGCCGCCAGGATGTCGTTCCCCTTGTCAGATCACCGCTTCGAGAGAGTCAGACGCTTCCAGCGACCACCCGATTCAGGTGAACCGGTAGGTGACTTGATCCTGCTTTGTAATTCCATGATTTTATGCATGTTAGATTAGAGTTGAAGCATGTTTAGGGTAGATGAAATGATATTGTAGATTAGAAAATTTTAAGTTTTCTAGGTGGAGGATGAATGCGCAGTATCGGCGCATTAATGTGCAGCAACTTGTGACGTTTGCGCAGAAATTCAAATTTTTTGCACATTCGTTAAGGATAAGTGTGCATTCATACTAGGAAAATGGCAGTGCTGCGTAAGCATGAAATAAAAGTGCGGATAGGTAATCGCTGCACATTTGTTATGAAAAGTTGCGCAAATGGTCAATAAAATAGCGCATACGTTTAAAGCTACGCAAATGTCAGTAAATGTTGCTCAAATGTGGAAGAACACTACGCATTGATAAAAACCTGCACAAATGTGAAAGTTGTACATGCATGTTTCAATGCTGCGCATATGTTTTAGGTGGTAGAAGTTGGTCAAAATAGATAGTCAATTAGGTCAAACTTGATGTCGATAAGCCGATTTGATCTGTCGGCGGTTGATTGTGATCGATTTGATCAAGATTGGCAACATTGTAGCATGTTTGCTAGTTAGCCAGTCTGAAATAGACAATTGATAGAATCATCTATTGAAACACGTGATAAACATATTTGAAATTTATATGATAGGATAGATAGATTGATAGATCAGTTTATCAAAATTTGATAGGTTGATTGTTGTTGACTTGAATAGGAGGATATCACAGATGTTTTGATGTCACGGGAGAGATATCCTGTCACACAGAACCTGAGACCAGCATTATCAGAGACAGAGAGACTGGTGATAGGAGTGTCGGGACTTTACTATGTGATTTACACGCTCGAGATTTGGGTGAATCTGAGCATGATGACTGCATTAGCAGAGAGATGGCACTCAGAGATGAGTACTTTCCATCTTTTGATAGGGGAGATGACAGTGACACTAGAGGATGTATATTGCATCCTCCGGCTTCCCATCACAGGAGAGTTAGTGTAGTACAATCGACACGGCGGAGTCATAGAGTGCAAAGCCATCTTTGGGGATGATGACATAGAGGATGGGGAGATTAGTTGGGAGGATATGGTCGACTTGTATGACCCTCTTCGAGTGGTTCTAGCAGGTGCGATTGGGGGATTTGTATGCCCTGATCGGAGGTCACACGGATTTGCAGTTGGGTGGGGCCGTACATTACAGCGGGTGATGGAGGGGACCCGATTTGCTTGGAGGGTGTGTTTATTAGCACACCTATACCATGATTTACATCAGGTGGTGTACCACGGGAGTGCATCTCTATCAGCAGGGGTGATGCTGCTCCATGTTTGGGCATGGGAGCATATTGCAGTGACGAGGCCATTGGTGATTCGATTCTGGGGTGCAGGGCAGCCCTATATTCATTTATACACTTCAGTTTTGTCTCAAGAAAAACTAGGCCATTTAGAGTTTTGGCGCTATACTTTTGATACACTGGACATAGTGACATGGAGACCCTACCTAGGGTGTGAGCCATGGGATGATGAGCGGCAGCTGGGATTTTATTTTGAGGCATGATGGCTGATAGGGAAGACGCCCTTTATTATTGAGAGACAACTGGTTAGCCAGGTTCTGCGATAGTTTGGCAAGATACAGGGTATGCCTCAGGGAGTGACCGAGTTTGCACGGACACATCAGGAGAGACGGGATTGGGGGCCCATGGCATCATTTGATGTTGCACGGCAGGAGTTTTTGGATGCACCATTCTAGGCATGGTCCATGAGACAGACAGTGGTTGACCCTGGGATGACTGCTGATTTAGAGCAATTTTTGAGAGATCATCCATGGCCACGGATTACAGATCCAACAGCGAGACCACCAGAGAGAGATCTAGTAGACAGACGTCTGGGGAGGTGGTGAGGTCGAGATAGGAGGGGACAAGGGAGAGGAGGAGATGGAGGAGGAGATGGAGGTGGTGGAGATGGTGGTGGAGATGGAGGGAGAGTTGGCCCATAGATGAGGGGAGGTGGAGTGAGGCAGAGGGGATAGGGATGGAGACAACCTCTGGTACAGCTAGCACAGCTAGCTATAGGAGCACCATTATAGGTACTAGTCACTCAGGTACAGATACCAGTCACTCAGGTACAAATACCAGTTGCTGCAGTACAAATACCAGTTGCTACAGTATAGATACCAGTTGCAGCAGTACAGGCACAGGCACAGGGGCAGGCATAGGATGAGGTAGACATTCTATTGGCCCAGGTTGGTGTGGTACAGGGTGGCATTCAGGATGAGCCTGATGTGGAGATGCCAGATCTACAGGGATAGGAGGAGCAGGCGAACATGGACATCGGGGGACAGGATCCCTATTTACATAGAGATGCTGCCGAGGAGGAGGAGCCTAATATTGATGCACTGCTAGTCTGACTAGCAGCTATCTAGGTAGAGGCAGACCGGGTTCTAGGTCTGGAGAGACAAATTGAGAGGATGGGCAGACAAATGGATGTGCTGCAAGTAGAGAGAGATTCAGCTGTTGAGAGACTCGGGGAGTCAGAGATGCTATTAGATGAGTTACAGAGGATAGAGGACCTAGGTCCCCATGGGGATATCATGAGAGCCATGATACATGCCGGGAAGGAGATATCCTACTAGTGAGAGGCATACAGACAGGCAGTCTTGAGGGATCAATGGATCGGGAGCTATAGAGAGAGCTCTGTTGGCATCAGATCAGTAGCATATGAGCGACAGGCACCAGCTGGCAGTGGAGGGGTATCATCACGTCCTCCCAGAGCACCGATAGGTTCAGGAGGTTAGGGTGGATCCTCAGCATCAGGGAGTGTAGCAGCATAGGGCCACATTGCATCCCGTAGATAGCAACATACAGAGTCTGGAGGCAGTGGTTCATAGATGGTGAGAGAGCATTGTATAAACTATTGTACCATTATGATTCATTGTATCATTATATTTTGACTTGATAGACACTGACTATGGACACATTGTTATTGATTTATATCATTGGACATTCAGATATTTTTGTTGTTTTATGGATTGTATGTGATGCGGTTCTATCATGATTTGCTTTGATGATTTATATACATGTGCGTACTGACATATGCAGGATGTGATGATTTACTTTCATATGCATAAAATATATGTCTTAGATTGCAAAATGATTTATATGCATGTTTTGATATTATTGATGCTTAATGGTTAATAATCATATGATGGTGACATAAATGCACGTCTTAAATAAATTTACTAATGCTATGTGATTATCAATGCAATATTGTGATGAACAATGTGGATAATGAATAATAAATGAATGATCTAATGCAAATGATATCTAATGTAATAAATGATAATGTATCTAAGATGATTTAAATGTAATAACAGATAACATGATAAAAGAAAATGAGATGAAATGATAGTTATGACCAAATTATATATAAATGAACACCCCTAATGAAGATAACATATGTCTCTAAATGATTAAGTGCAAAATGTGAAATGCAAAAAGTCATAATATGTTTGGTTGTCCAAATGTCCTCAACTTAAACAACAATGTATCTAACACAAGAAGAATAGACTAAGAGAACACATAACCTAATAAGAAAGGTAACCTACAAATCCCTATAAAAGGAGCACTGATATGTAAGTCATGAACTGTGTAAATGAAATGCAATATGAAATGAATGTATCTCCACAAGTTTAGGTAACATCTTAGAACTTCATAATAACTGGAACTTGAGTTTCATCATTGAGCTCGTTATGTTGCAAAAAAAATCCAAGCATCATGGTATAATTAAACCAGGATGACCTGAGCACTTTTTTGCATGGAGTTTAATATTGCAAACTTGACAAGCATCTAGGTAGAATTGAACCGAGATGACCTAAGTTTCATTTGTGTAACAGACAAGGAATATTCCCCCCCTCCATTGGGGAACAAATATTTGGAGTCGAGGTATGCGATGGCGTATCACCACAAATAGCATTTGTTTAGAACAACATGATTTGCATGCTGTCAATACTATGAACTGGATGAAAGCACTTATACACAGACACCCCAATTACTTGTTCCTTCGATTTCATCAGAAAATACCCCACAAACAACAATCAAAGAAAATACCATGCCCCATCCTGACTATTCTAATCAATGACATATGGGAGTTTCAAACTCATATCAAAAGATATCTCGGAATAGCATAGGAAACATGATAACAATGAAATCCAGATATGAATGCATAATCTACAACAAACCATTCTAACATGCCTATCATGAATATACATTTCTTTTTCCAAAAAGATTGATGTAGGATATGTTGATCAATTCAAGTGATGATGTATAGTCAAGATATAGAGATAAGTGGTCACGTTTCGAAGAATAGATCATAGATTTGGATTCAGCATGAAGATACCATTGTAAAAGGACATTTGATTATGTCTGCTTGCCTGGTGAAAATAACTCCATTATGTCCTTTAAGAGTCACGACTATCATAGATCTACTTCCCAAACTAGGTCAAGGACATGCCCCCAGCTAGGTGATGGATTGACTAATTATGGATGAAGAAAGACACAACAAGACTAGGATGAAGACCATGACAAAAGATCAAGCTATGATGGGATTTTATTATGGATAAATACAAGGAATGGTGCAAGATCTGGCCATTTTATTATGATATATGCATGGCGGGGATGAGGACTTACTAATCATGTTATTGTGGATATATACAATGAACGGACACACTAAAAGAAGCCTAATAGATAGAGGAGCTAACTTGTCACACATAGCACCTGTTTCCAGGTTTTCACCATATGCTTTTATTGCAGTTTTTCTTTTGATATTTATTAATTTTTTTTTTATTTTTTTAATTTTTTTTTACAGAATATATATATACAGCCTATATACATGCCCCTTGCATTGGGATTTTAGGGATAGAACTTCTTGAGATAGATACTGTTAAGAGGTTCGTCCAAGGGATCCCCTTCAGGTGTAGATAATTGATAAGCTCTAGAACCATAGACTGCTGTAATCACAAAAGGTCCTAACCAATTAGGTTCGAACTTACCCTTCTTTTCACTGTGTTGTTGATTCTTCAGATTTTCTTGAAGGACTAAGTCACCCAATTGAAAGTCTCTGATCTTTACCTTGCTATTGTACTGACGGGATGGATGCTACTGATAAAATTTCAAATGATCATAGGTGCACTGAGGGCATTCATCTAGGAGGTCCAATTCAGTCAAGCGTGCAACTCTATACTCTTCATCAGGAATTAAATCTTTAAGAGTAACACGAAATGAAGGCAACTCAACCTCGAGGGGTAGGACTGCTTCGGATCCATAGACAAGGGAGTATGGAGTGGCTCCAGTAGGAGTATGGATGGAGGTGCAGTAAGCCCATAAGGCAGGATTAAGTTGGAGATGCTAGTCATGGCCAGTGTCATTGACAGTCTTTTGTAGGATTTTAACAATTGTTTTGTTTGACGCCTCAGCTTGGCCATTTCCTTGAGGATAGTAGATGGTGGAATAGTTGTGGGTGATGTGGAATTTGGCGCATAGTTCATCCATGTCCTGATTTTGGAACTGTTCCCATGATCAGTAATGAGATACATAGGTATACCATATCTGCAGATGATATAGTTTAAGATAAACATGGATATTTGTTTCCTTGTAGCAGTAATTAATGGAACGGCCTCAATCCATTTAGTGAAGTATTCTATGGCAGTGAGGATCCATTTGTGGTCGTTGGAAGATGGAGGATTGATAGCACCCACGAGGTCGAGTCCCCACCGACTGAATGGAAAAGTAGTTGTAAAAGGATGTAACTCTTGTGCTGGAGCATGGATAAAGTTTCCATGTATCTGACATTTCTTGCATGCCCTAGCAAAATGAAAGGAGTCTGCTTCCATGGTAGGCCAATAATAACCCATACGCATGAGTTTCTTAGCCAAAGAGGGACCACTCGAATGTGTCCCACAAATACCTTCATGTACATCACGTAAGGAAAGTTGGGCTTCATCATGTTTGAGACATTGCAGGAGAGTACCGTCAAAACCTCGCCGATAAAGGGTGTCAGATATTAAGATATAGCAAGAGGTTTGGCGGAGAAAAGTTCATTTTTGATTGTGGGATAGGTCGGGAGGTAAAGTGTTATCTTTGAGGTAAGAATGGATCTTTCCATAGGTTGGGGAGTCATGTCCAATCAGATGACATATAATACTTGTATCAGGGTCATCATATGAAGGACAAGTCAAGGATTCCACCAAGAACTCAAAATGGACCTTGGTATCTTCTATATCAAATAAAGAAGCAATCGTTGCCATGGCATCAGCAGCCTTGTTTTCATGCCGAGGAATCTGCTCAAAAGTGATGACAGAGAAATACTTTTTAAAGTCATCCACCATATGTTTATATGGCAATAACTTATCATCTTTGGTCTGGAAATCATCATTAACCTGGTTAACAATCAGCTGAGAATCTCCGTAGACATTTATTTCAGATACATTCCATTGTAAAGCCATTTTTTAACCTAATCAACAAAGCCTCATATTCTGCTACATTATTAGTGCAAGGAAATAACAACTTGAAAGATTTCAGAATAGTGTATCCTTGTGGCGTGATAAAAAGTATACCAGCTCCTGAACCCTGTTGAGTGTATGAGCCATCAAAGTATAATTTCCATGTTTGTGTAGACAAAGCTAAGATATGAGCATCAGGAAACTCTATGTGTATAGGATGGTCATCCATTAATGGAGCATCAGCTAGTTGATCTATGATCACTTGACCTTTGATAGCCTTCCTATCTACATATTCAATATCAAACTCACTAAGTAGCATGACCCACTTAGCCAACCTGCCTGTCAATGTAGTCTTGCTTAACAAATACTTTAAAGGATCAATCTTTGCAATAAGCTGAGTAGAATGTGACAACATGTAATGTCACCACTTCTATGAAGCAAAGATGACAGACAGACATGCTCTTTCAATAGGGGAATAGTTTAACTCATATCCCAATAGAGTGCGACTAATGTAGTAGATGGCTTTTTCTTTTCCTTCATGATCTTGCTGAGCGAGAAGAGCACCTAGTGAGGTTGTCATGGCTGAAATGTAGAGCAAGAGTGGCTTGCCAGGCATTGGTGACATCAGAGTTGGAGGATTCGCTAGATACTACTTGATTTTGTTGAAAGCTTCCTCACACTTATCATCCCATTGGAATAAGATATTTTTATGCAGCAAATGTTGAAAGGGATGACTGCGATCTGCTAGTTGAGAAACAAATCTTCGGATGGATTGTAGACACCCCTGTAAAGATCTTAGCTGACTGATGTTAGTGGGGGAAGCCATCTCCAATATTGCTTTAACCTTTTCTGGATCTACTTCGATTCCTTTAGCTGAGACAATGTACCCTAACAGTTTGCCAGATGTGACCCTGAATGCACATTTCTTTGGATTGAGTCGAATCTGATATTTTTCCATCCGGGTGAATATTTTATCTAACACTCTCAAATGACCAGCTCTGTCTTTGGATTTTGCTAAAATGTCATCAACATAATCTTCCATGATGGTATGCATCATGTCATGGAAGATTGTGGTCATGGCTCTTTGGTAAGTTGCTCCAGCATTTTTGAGGCCAAATGGCATTACATTCCAGCAGTATGTACCCCATGGACAAGTAAAAGTAGTTTTTTCCTAGTCTTCTGGCACAATCTTGATTTGGTTATAGCCAAAAAATCCATCCATTAATGATAATATCTCATGCCCAGCTGTTAGGTCAAAAATCATATCAATATTTGGCAAAGGGAAGTCATCTTTCGGACAAGCTTTATTAAGATCTCGAAAATCAATACAAATCCTGATAGACTTGTCTAGTTTTGAAACCGGAACAATATTTGAAATCCACTTAGCATAGTCAATAGCCCGAATGAATCCAACATCTAGGAGCTTCTTCAATTTTGCTTTCACCATTAGAGAAATGTGAGGATGCATTTTGCGGAGCTTCTGCTTAACCTGTTTTACACCTGGTTTGATAGATAAATGATGCATAATCAGATTGGGGTCCAAACCAGGCATATCAGCATAGGACCAAGCAAAGTTGATTTGTCGTTCTCTGAAGAATTTTTCAAAAGCTTCTTTCTCTTATTCTGTCAAGGATGCTGCTACCTTGAGGATGTGTGGAGACTCCTTTGTTCCAATGTTAAGTGGTACTGTCAGTTCTATAAGAATGGTAGATTTCTCTCGATCTAGATAGTTGGGAAGAGTGTCAATCCTTCCATCGTTAGATGCCTCAAAGAGGTTTTCACCATCAGATGCATCTTTTCTTTTTACTATTTTTGGATCTAATACTGCCACTGAGTGGTTTTCACCATTAGATCTGCTGATTATTTTTATATTTTTATGACTGAAAGGATTGGCACTCTCTCCAAAATAGGCCATGTCATTGAGTTCTATCAGAAATCCCGACTTGTGATCCCCTGGTGGAAAATGATCCCTGATACCAAGATAGTCAATGATCACATCATCATTATGGAAGACATCAAGTTTGGGGTGATCAGGAGAATCCCAATCAATAAGGTCAGGATGGACAAGGGGCATTGGATCATTTGGGTTGGTTTCAAAAGTAGAGATGGTATTGATGGAAAAGTTGTCAAGGTTTATGATAGTATCAGTGAGGTCTATGTCCATACTCTCATCCGAATCATCTGTCACAAGATAACACTCACTTCGCTCATGATCAACACGAGTAGTATTACGTGGGACCAATCCTAGTGAGTCACTCATTGAACTCTCACCCTCATGGTAATCGTTACTATATTGATGGACAACATTGACTCCTATTTTTTTAGTACCATCAGATAAGAAATCCCATTAATAATCATTACAATCAGAATCATCATTGTCTTCAAGTCTATCAATGATTCTTTGAGCTATCCTTTGTTTCTCTGGATCTACATACATACCATGCTTTCTAAATTGTAAGGCAGGAGCTTTAGATGTCTCATGAAAAGGTGGTATTTTTGCTTTTCCTTTTGTTTCTTGTGGTCCTTCTCCTTTATATCCTAATCCTGTAGTGTCTCTTTGATAATTGGGATTTTTCAAAATTGGTTTTATAACACCTTCTCTTTGTAACCCTAGAGGTCCAGCACCTTGATATCCCATCTTTTGTAGCAAAGTATACCCTTTTCCATAGACATCAGGTGATATATAATCATGTTTAATATCCTCTTCAATCTTTTGTGTCTTAAGCCAATAATTTGCATTACGTTCAGTTGCCTCTTTGGATATTGTGCCCCCACTTATAAATGTGTTATAAACAAGTGTGGAAGGGGGTTTTGATTATTGTTTAGTGATCAAAGACGTACCATATGATTTAGGAGATAAAGGTAACTCAGTGATACAAAGAGCTTGACCTAAATTATATTCTCCCATACTTCGTTCTTTGATATCTATCTTGATCCCATCTGATTTAGAAGTTGATGCTATATTACTAGGGTCACTAGGTGTAGTTGTAGAAGATCCAGTATGATTATTGGGAACCAAAGAATCAAAAATCTTCACATTGCTACAATATTGAAAAGGATTGGAATCTCCTTTGATAGTGATCTCCTGACCATTGTGAGGGAATTTTAGACATTGATGATAAGTTGATGGCACAGCTTGCATGGAATGAATCCATGGCCTTCCCAAAAGAATATTATAAGCAAGATCCATGTCCAGAACTTGACAAGATACATCTTTGACAATAGGACCAATACTAATTGGAAGAACAACGGACCCCTTGGATGATCGCTCTTCCTCATCATAGGCTTTTATTGTGATTTTCTTTTTTGGATCAACGACATTCTCAGAAAATCCCAATGCAAGGACTAGCTTTAACGTGCAGATATTCAAACCAGCTCCCCCATCTATTAATACTCTTTTAATCTTGTGATTCTGGACAAGGACTTCGATATGTAAAGGAGCATTATGAGGTTGGGTAATGGCTAAATAATCATTTTTAATAAAGGACAGATAATGTGGGGTTGTTAAATGGCCCACCATAGCTTGAAATTGATCAGGATCTAGAGTTGTTGGAACCTGGGTCTCTAAGAGAGCTTTTTCAAGGATATCTTTGTGAGATGGAGAAAGACGCAAAAGCTCTAAGATGGATATCTGGGCCGGTGTCTTTTTGAGCTGTTCCAAAAGATTGTACTGGTTGGAAGTATTGGGTATGGACTTTGGAACATAAACAAACTTGTTGTGAGTAGTGCTTGGTTTAGACTGGACTCCTTGGAGAGTAACCTTGGCTTGAGCACGAGTAGTAGCATGGATTGGTTGACTCTCTGATTTTCCCTTTATGGTAATGACATTGGCATAATATGCAGAAGAATGATGGTCAGAAATGTTACCAACATATCTATAGGGTGTGTTATTATAATTGGCTTGGTTGTCACCCTTATTGTTGGAAGAACCTCCCTTTTCATGCTTAGGAAGTGGATCTTTGAAGCCTGTATGTGATTCATTCGAGACATGTTCGTCAACACTAATTTCACCGCTTTCGATTAAGTCTTGGATCACATTTTTAAGCCTTTGACATTCATTAGTTATATGTCCTTTTCCTCTGTGGAATTCAATATAATCATTTCCATTCCACCAAGAAGGCTTCACTCTAGGTTCATAATCTTTCGATTCAGGAAGCGTGATGAGTTTCTTGGTGATTAACTTCCATAATGCTGATTCGAGAGATTCCCCTAAAGGAGTAAAGTTTCTTCGAGGTGAGATAAAATTCAATCTTGGTTTAGGTGAATCCTTGGTGGTATTTTGATTTGCCAACTAATTTTTATATGTAGCTTGAGTAGCGTTGGTCGTACTTGTGAGATTTAGAAGAGGTTTTGTCAGTTGGACATTACGATTATCAACAATTCTGTCATTGACAATGTTTTTGTTTTTATTCCAATATTTTGATTTGTCATTGTTGGAATTGGAATTATAAGTGTTGGAATTCAAATTTGAGGTCCAGCATTGTCTTTGGAATAAAGTTTTATCTCACCTTTTCAGACCATGGCTTCCTCAATCTTGATACCATTTTCTATCAGCTTATTGAAATTTGGTGGACATTGCAATTGTAACCTATAACTCATTTCTGGTGTAAGGTTATGCACAAAAATATCCATCTTTTCTTGTTCAAGAATCGTTTGTGGATATTTAGAAAACAATTGACGCCATCTTTGCAAAAAAGTAAGGAAAGGTTCTCCATTCTTTTGATGTGCATTGCAAAGATCAAGCATAGTGACCTCATGTTTGATGTTATATGAATAATGAGTCACAAATTTGTCAAGAAGCTCATTGAAAGATTTGATGCCGGGGGGAAGTTTGGAGAACCATTCCATGGCTTGTCCTCCTAAACTTCGTGGAAATAGTCACATAAGATAAGTGTCATTGTGAGCGACTTCAATACAAGCAGCACAAAACTCATGAATATGGTCTTGTGGATCTGAATTCCCTTTGTATTTATCAAATTTTGGTACCTCAAAATGAGGAGGGAATGGAATCATTGCTAAATTCTTATCAAAAGGATAAGGACATATATCATCCAAGGAATACTTCTTTGTTGATGATCCAGTTTGGATGTCACAGATTTGTTGTTGAAGCATTTGGATTTGTTGTAGGATGGGATCCAAAGATAATGTGCTTCCTTGCGGGTTTTGGGAAACATTATGCTGTTGAGTATATTGAGGAGCATTGGATTGCTGATTATTTTGAAAAACATTTTGTTGTTGATCACTATGGGACGCATTGGATTGTTGATTGATTTGAGAGGCATTGGATTGTTGATTGATTTCCTTTGCTCCATGAGGATCTTGAGAACCTTTAAGGATATCTTGATTTTTTGTAGGAGTTGGTTCTCTAAGATTGGTAACATCAAAATCACTTGGTAACTTAGCTCCTTGTTGAGCAAGCATGAGGAAATACCTCTCTTTATCCAAGCCTATGAGTCGTTCCATGGCTTGTAAAAAATTAGGATCTTGTGTAGCATCCCTAAGTTCCTCATCAGTAGGTTCGTCATCAAATGTGAGAGGATGAGTTTTGTTAGGAGGCTCTTTGGGCCAAGGATTCTCTTCATTGCTGTTATTGCCTTCCATTTTGGCTAGGGATTCTGGATTAATAGGTTGTTTGAGTTTTTGAGATCGAGTTTGAACCATAAAACGAATGAAATTGATTGTGGGATGAAAGATTTTTGATAAAAAGATATGGAGAATGATTGGTAGAGAAGATATGATAAGCACTAAAAATTGGTGTCAAGAAACAATAATCTAAGTAAGCTTGATGGTTAAGGATGATATATCCTAATATGATAAGCTCACCAAGATCAAAGTTTGATAGATAAGGTAAATTTTCAACACCACATTGAGAATTTTTAAGATTGGAAGAAAGTGATTTATTGACTCTTGAGGAAGGAATGATGATGAAAAGTGATGAAAGTGGTCAAATTAGAAATCAGAGGTCTATGTAACTTAACTATTTTTCCAAAATCTTACTGAAGACGAAAATGGGTATTTGAAAAAGTGATTTTGAAATTCCAAAAGCCTGTGGGAATGCTCTCTGTTGTAAATGCATAGGACAGTGTGATATATGCACAATAAAATGAAACAAATGCGCAGAAAATTTTGACAGATGCGATCTGATAAATGTAAATGCGCAATAACATAGATCGTATGTGCAGTAAGATTTGATGTATGTGCAGGTTATCAAATTTTTGATGATTTTTTTGGTTTGATGATTGAGAAATTTTTATTTTTTTTTGTTTTTCTGATGTTTTCTGATTTTTGGCAAAGTAAAAATGCATAAACACACACACGCAAGACAAAGATGATTTTAATCTAATTTAATCTAGTATGAATGCACAAACACGCTTACAATCCTAAGGTTGGCAAGGATGATATCTGTTGAATCCCCACTAGGATAATAAAATCTAGCCACGCAAATCCATAGCGGACAGCCTAGGAACTTGGAGGCACGGGCTCCTCCTTACAGTGCACTCACTTCTCAGGCACACCAAGTTCTGAATTCAATGGGTCATTACTTCCCAAAGAACTGCTATCTCTACTATGAATCGTGAGTAATGTGGGGTGTCTTCACGAGCTTGGGTGACTCCTTGAGCTAGCAGATAGAAGGTTTTTGGCCACTAAACAAAAGTTTGTAGTAAGGACATCCGTTTAGGTGGTTGTGATCAAGTCATTTTCCCAATTAAGGGGGCTCTCCCAATCCTTTCAAAGCAAGGCTTTCACCTCTACTAAGTAGGACTTTAATGCACCACTGGGGTACTGGAGGAGATTTTGGTTACCACAACGAATTCACACCTGTCTAATGTGAGACTAATCACACTAGCATTTTTTATATACCAGTTTGGAAGGGCTTGGCTTTAGCCTGTTACCGGTTGGGTCGTTCCTTGGGGTGAGTACCTCTTTTCCCACCAAAGACCGCCCTCTAAAAATTATAACAATTTCTCTTACACACAAGGTCCACGAATGGAGAGGGGAGAGGATACGTTGTTATAATTTTGGGATTACAATTATGCTATTAAGAAAAACACAATAGACACTTGAATCTAGGCTAAGGAAAACACACAAAGCAAAAAACATGTCGTATTTTAAGCCCAAATGAGATTATAGTCTATTTTGCAAACCCCTTGGCAATCTGCAAATCAAATTGTTAGAAAAATGTTTTTAGCAATGGGGTCTTCAAAAATTACTTCCTGTAAAACAGCCTAAAAATACTACCAGAACGAACAGACACTCGTCAAAATGTTAGCTAAAAACAAATCTAACAGAAAATTGAATTTTTTACAAAACTAATAAATGCGCAGAACAGTGTGATATATGCGCAGTAAGTATGGATGTATGCGCAGGAATGATGTATGCGTGAAATAGTTTAATGAATGTGCAGCTTGGTGATATGTATGTGCAGTTATTATGTATGCACCACGAAAATGGATATATGTGCAGGAATCGTGGATAAATGCGCAGCAAATATGACAAAGAGGAAAATACAGAAAATGGATGCGCAGTAGAAATGAACAGATGCGCAGGAATCATGGAAAAATGCACAGAAATAACCTGTAGAAAAACCTGCACACGGAAAACTAGAAACTGAAAGTGAAAAGCCCGGTTCGGCCCTCCTTCTAGCGCCAAAAATGTATGCAAATTAGTTGGATACTATTCTAAATGATGAATTAACTAATAAAAGATTAATAAATCTATCTAATAAGCAAACTACAATGAAGAATGCAATAACAAATGAAACCAAATTAACAATTTACCTTCACCTACAAATGCAGCTTGTCTCCATTGTCCTCCTAGCTTTGATTTCTTGAAGATGTTGAGCTCTCAGATTTCCAAATGAAGCTCTTTCCCAAGATGATTCCAAAGTGTGGAGATTGAATGAAATGAGTGCACAACTAAAACTTGATTATGCAAATATGGTGGATGAAATGCAAATGATGGGATGATAATATGGATGCTTGATTACTTGAATGCTTGGATGCTTGAATGCTTGTTCTCCAAAAATCCCTATTAGCTTTCAAATGGAAAATGAGGCTCCTTTTATAGAGTTTTGGAGGATCTAGGCCTAGGTGGCAGAATCCTATGGTTGAGAATGAAAGGTGGAAGATCCTAGGGTTAGAATTGACTTGGTTGAAGGAGTTGAGAGAAAGGGGGATGTAGTTGGAATGTGAGAGGAAGAATAGGGATGATGTTCCTCTCATATTGACATGGAGGAGAAGAAGGTGGAAGGGAAAGACACATGTCAAGTGTCTCACAAAGACCAAAGAGAGAAAGAGGGAAAGACCTTTTCCTCATGAGGATTCTTTGCACAAGTGTCCTATGACTCACTCTTGACCCTTAGAGGTGGCTTGAGAAGCCCCTTAGGAATAGGGAATGTCTCTTGACTTGGTTGTTGAGAGAACATGTGGTCATGAGACCAAGTCCTATGAGGCCACATAGCCCTTAAGAATAGGACATGTGTGGGTGAGGATAAATATGAATAAATAATTAATAATAATAATTTACCTTAGCCAAGGTGATGTGTCAGGTGACTAGGTGGATGAAGTGGACTAGGGGATTTAGTCATATTTAGGTGATTGTGTATTTAATTAAATCACTTTAATAGACTTTTTAGAAGACTTAGGATATAGAATTAGACTATAGTGAATTTATTAAATAAATTGAATAATTTACTTAATAAATAGAAGAAACAAATATTAATTAAATAATAAATATTTAATTAATTTATCAAGTCAATAGTAATTAAATAATAAATATTTAATTAATTAATGAAGCCATTTTTAAGTGTATACACGGTGAATGGATGGATAGAGAAGAAATTAGAGGTAATAAAGAACTTTTTATCTGAATCCCTCCCAAAATTATATAGTACTCATGAAGTTGTTTGCAAAATTAGCAGGATCATCGGTACATGGCAGGATCAGGAAAAGAAGTATAAGGATTTGAAAGAATGTCTTGGAGAATTCTTGAGCTTGGGAGAGAATAACTTGGCTAAGACAAAATTTTTGGGGAATGAGCTTTACCAGTTCCCAAAGACCCAATCAACCTGACTTGCATTCAAAATCAAGACAAGTAAGAAAATGATTAAGGTCTTAGATGAGCATGAGGCTGAGGTCCGAGGTCCAATGGACCAATTCATTGTATTCATTTGTGAGGTGAAATTTGCACCAAATCTCATGTTTCTCAGTATTTTCACCCCCAAAGATTCTTTATTGGTTATATTTGACAAGCGAGCCAATGTAGAGTTTTAGCCCTCAAGAGATTTTGATGGCTCAGCTATGGGAAGGTTCTCCCAATTGATGTTGAAGGCTCACAATGCCACTAGGGTGGCTTCCAAAATGAAAAGAAATGCTGAATATGAAAGAGACCATCTCGAAGAATCCATAAGATGCATGGACTGCCTAAAAGAGGTAGAGGAGGAAGTCATGGATAAGATACTAGAGGCCTTCTGGAAATTCTAAGCACAATAAAGTCTTCAGGTCCCGAGACTTTTTCTCCCATGAACCCATGTTCTTTGATTTATCATTCTTTAAGTGCAAGCTCTCAGAGTTTGGGGTTTATGCTTACATTTTTGTATTTTTATGGTGATCAACATTGATGATTTCTCTAGAGCCAACCGACCTCCATCTCAAATTTTTTTCAGAGGCATTGTCAGAAATTGAGTTAATACAATATGGTCCAAAAGTGACATGGGAAAGATAGTAGTCTGAAGATGATATCCAGAATCTCAAGGAAACTATCTAATATTTAATATTTGGTATATAGGGAGAGTATTTGGAGAGATGGAGTTATTGATGCATGTCTTGAGCACACTACTTGAGGTACCTGGACTGCACAAGTAACATCTACATGCTTTGGTGGTGTCTTCGTAATGATTATTTTTCGCAAATTTCAAATTCTTCCTCCCCTCTTCTATTCTTTCCTTTTTGGTTATTGTACCATGATGGGATGTTTTTTATAGCACAGGTAGTACCGACTATAAATATCTTATTTTATGGAAACAAGTGCGATGTACATGATGTAGGGGCATTCTTGGTTGAGTAAGGGGCATTCTTGGTCCTCGATGAAACTGCATGGGTGGTTTTTTATTTGGATGGTGTTACTCAGTTGTAGTCTTAACTGATGGTCTTGGTTATTGAAGGAAGCTTGGTCGCTAAAGGAACCCGGTGAAACTTCTTGGGTTCAGTGAAAGTGTTACTCGACGATGTTTGTGGTGCTTGGTTGACACTGGTGCTTAGTGATGCTTGGCATGCTTGGTTGTTTTACTATCACTCAGTTGTTTCTCTGGTGCTCGATAGTTTTGGCTTACCAACTAGAGTTCTATGTGATTTTTTGGGCTAACTTGGTGCATTTATTGTTGGTAGCTATTGTTACAGGATGACATGTTGAATTAAATGTTTGTAAGGCAATTTATAAGCTGAATTATGGCTGATGATTAGTATTTAAGGGGTGTTTGGGTAGTTGTTTAGTACAACAGATGTGGAGTATCAGATACAAAGGTCTGGGAAGAAAGACATTGGTGAAGTTGTGGAAAAGATCTTGCATGATCTTGTAGATTAGATTATTTCTGATAGTTTGTAATTTTAGAGCTAGGAGTTGAGGCTTGGAGACAAGGAGATTCCTTGGAGGCTTGCGAGCTTAGGTTTAGATCTACCTTATGGTTTCCATCAGTTGTTGATTATTTTCAGAGGTGAACTAGCTGAGATTGTATTGGATCTATGTGGATCTTGAAGAACTTGTTTCTGATTGTTAGTGGCCCTAACCCGGAAGGCCTTACATCTGGGCATGTTAATGAAAATTGAATTAAAACATCTTGTTGTGTTGAGTTTTCCGATGTGTAATTATGAAGCTACAAGGTTGGACTATCCTTAATTGGATCCTCCCTGCCTTGGTCTATGTTAGGTGGTATCAGAGCTGAGTTGATCTTGTGGAGCGAAGATTAATATTGTGAGGGCTGATCCTACAAAATTGATCTTGTTGGTGAAGAGATCATATGATCTGTGTCACTGAACTTGTGGAATCTTGTCCTAGTTGTTTGTGCAAGGTTGTAGGTTGCGATCTAACTTGTATGCAACTTGGAGATTGTCACAAGGTGATCGGTGTAGGGTTTTTTGTAGAGGGTTTCTCTTAATATTTAAGGATGCCTTCGAAAAGATTGGACCCTAGAGTAATTACTAATCTCTATGATACTGTGGAATCTAGGATTACAAAAAAGGTGAAATCAGATTTTAGATCTAAGATGGAACTAATGAAGAATGACATGGTCGCTAAGATCATGAGAGTTGTTACTAGTGTACCTCAGAATGTTGGTATTGAGGATGGTTATGAAGAAGCTGCTGAAGAATTTGAAGCTACTGGATCTAGTGGTGATGATTGGAGGGACATATCTGGTGAAGACAGAATTGGTCGATTACATAGATCTGGAGCTCGGTTAAGTAATAGTTACCAAATGGAAGTTTCTACTTTCTCTGGTACCTTGAAACCTATGAACTTGATTGATTGGATTGGTGAACTTGAAGATTTCTTTGAGCTGGAATAAATTGAAGATCCTCTTCAAGTGAGATTGGCACATAATAAGTTGAAAGGACATGCTGCTCTTTGGTGGAAAGAATTACAAAGAGATAGAGAAGATGAAGGTGAAATGAAGATCAATCGGTGGAGGTTGATGGTGACTAAATTGAAAGCTAAGTTCATACCTATTGACTGTGAGCTTCTTTTGTTTAAGAAATTACAGAATTTGAAGCAAAAGGATTTTTCTGTTGAAGGTTATACCGAGGAGTTCTACAAGCTTACTATTTGGTCTAGACACAGAGAACTTGGTAAGGAAAATATAGCTCGATATGTGAATGGTCTGAGATTCAATATTCAGGATGAGCTTGGTATGCTGAAAATTGATTCTGTTGAAGATGCTTATCAGTATGCTCTGAAGGCATAAGATAATTTGAAGAGGAAACAATATGGTAACTCCTGAGGGAAGGAGAAGATTGATCACTCAGTGAAGGATAAAGTGACTGATGTAGAAGATGAACAGAAACCTATAGAATTGAAGAAGAAGATAGGTAGAGTTATATTTAAGGGTACTTGCTATAACTATGGAGAGGAAGGACACCATTCTTTTGAGTGTACATAGAAGAAGCTTGGTGACTAATGAACTGCTATGGCGAATGAGAGCATTCAGAATGAACCTAAATCTAAGAACTTGCTGCTTCGGCGAACATTTCTTGGTACAAAGGAGGAACCTTGTTAGAGGAGTAACTTGTTTAGGACTCGATGCAAGTCTGGAGGTAAAATTTTTGATTTAATTGTTGATAGTGGTAGTACTGATAACCTTGTTGCTAAGGACATGGTTTAGAAACTTGTTTTGAATAGAATGAGACATCCACATCATTATAGGATAGGCTAGTTGCAAGATTATCATGCTCTAGAAGTTAGAGAGCAATGCTTTGTTGATGTTCAGATTGGCCAGTATAAGGATCTTGTATTGTGTGATATTGTGAAGATGAATAGTTTTGATATATTGCTCAGTAGACCTTGGCAATATGATTGCAGAGCTATGTATGATTGTGTAAAGAATGTTTTTACTGTTGAGAATGATGACATGAAGTTTTCCCTGATGCCTTTTCTGGATACAACGCTCAGTAGGAGAAGCCTGAATATTGGTAGCCGAGTTGAGTTGGTGGATCCTAAGAAAATGAATGATCAATTTGGAGAAAAAACCCGTGTGTTGTCAAGAAAAGACTTGAAAAGATAGAGGAAGCTAAAGTGGAAGAGTATGCAAAGCGAGAAGATGGAGGACTTGTATGTGAAGAACCAGTTTGGGATTTATGTGCTAAATCCGGGAAGATGTTCTTCTCACATATGAACATCTTTTTGAAACTAGGGTGTCTGATGTAGGGACATTCTTGGTTGAGGAAGGGGTATTCTTGGTCCTTGATGAAACTGCATGGGTAGTTTTTTATTTGGCTAGTGTTACTCGGTTGCAGCCTTAACTGATGGTCTCGGTTATTGAAGGAAGCTTGGTCACTGAAGGAACTTGGTGAAACTTCTTATGTTCGGTGAAAGTGTTACTCGAAAATGTCTGTGGTGCTTGGTTGACACTGGTGCTCGGTGATGCTTGGCATGCTTGGTTGTTTCTCTGGCACTCGGTAGTTTTGGCTTACCGACTAGATTTTTGTGTGATTTGTTGGTAGCTGTTGTTATAGGCTGACATGTTGAATTAAATATTTGTAAGGAAATTTAAAAGTTAACTTGTATGAAATTTAATATTTTTTTGTTGGAGTTAATGGTTTCATCCAGCCGACTTATGGCTAACAATTAGTATTTAAGGGGTGTTTGGGTAATTGTTTAGCACAAAAGATCTGGAGTATTAGATATAGAAGTCTGGGAAGATAGACATTGGTGATGTTGTGGAAAAGATCTTGCATGATCTTATAGATCAAATTATTTCTGATAGTTTGTAATTGCTGACCTAGGAGTTGAGGCTTGGAGACAAGGAGATTTCTTGGAGGCTTGCGAGGTCAAGTTTAGATCTGCCTTATGGTTTCCATCAGTTGCTGATTGTTTTCAGAGCTGAACTAGTTGAGATTGTATTGGATCTATGTGGATCTTGAAGAACTTTTTTTTGATCGTAAGTGGCCCTAACCCATAAGGCCTTATAGCCAAGCATGTTAATGAAAATTGAATTAAAACATCTTGTTGTGTTGATTTTTCCGCTATGTAATTCTGAAGCTACAAGGTTGGACTATCCTTAATTGGATCCTCCCTTCCTTAGTCTGTGTTAGTACATCCCAATGTAGATTATAGGATGTTTATAAATAATAATTTTGATACCTAACCAAGGGTCAGAAAAGTTGATGATTTTCTTTTCCATGCTCTTATTGTAGTATTTTTTTTAGTCTAGTTGTTAGTATTATTAGTAGATTAATGCTCCCCTAGAATCATGAATGTATCAACCAATGATGTTGGTCCTCTTAAACTAATGAAGGAATAAAGATTTCTCTTGGTGTCATACTTCATGTTTTTCTTCATTCTAGATTTGGAGAATCTCTTTGATGTTGTATGCTTCCTTATGTCTTTTGCTCAAATTTATTTGATAGATAACTAAAATGCTTTTTCTTTCACTAGTAATGTACATTTTTGTTTATGATTGTATGTATACTTAGTATGGTTATTGATTCTTTGTTTGAGCATAATTTATGTTTATATGTTTACAATATGACTATAGGTAGATTTCTATTAGCTCTGGTCTATCTTTTGGGGTCTCTTTGTTAAATCTAATGACTACTTGCAGAAAAACTCACCCATTCTAAATCTTTTATAATCAATGAGCATAAAACTAGTAAGCCCCTTAACATAAAAACAGTCACTTATCCAACTGAACCATCCATGCACTGTCATGACCCGACTACCAAGTTATTAGAGGCTAGGATAATTCTCTCTGGTAAGCCTCTTAAGGTGAAGTTGACTAGTACTCTAGTACCTAATGACAACTCTCACCCTATTGGTGAGGTCATCAAAAAGTCTCATCAATAGGTTGGTGATTTCTTGTTTAAAATTAATGAGGATTTCATTACTAAGGGCATTGGTATGATTACCAAAAGTAAAAAATAGAAATGACATAGTATAGTAGTTGACAACAACATCACCCTATTCTTAAAGGATAAAAAAACACCAAGTTACATATTGGGCTTGGCATAGTAGAGTGATTGCCACCATGGGACAAGCAACATCTAATGCTAATATTTTTTTAACTTTGGAGAGAATGTTTAGGATTTACTATTTCTACCACCTTCTCCTCCTCAACCATTTTTTCCATATCTCATTTCTTATCCTTAATTTTTTCTTACTTACCTTGTTAAAGACCTCCATTAAAAATTCCTTATAAATCTACCCGACCTAAATAAAAGAAAACCTATGTGCATATTGAGTAAAAAATTGCTAATTAGGAAAATAATCAGGATAATAGAGAGGAAAAGGTTTAGAATGTGGGAGGAACTAACCCTTGAAGATCCAACAAACTTGTAGTTTTCCTGATGGATAAGGGTAAAGGGGTGGTCAATGTTGATTTTCATAATGAGGAAATTTAAAACTCAGATGGTGAGTATGAGGATCCTAGGGAGGGGAAAGAGAGATTGGTTAATATAAAAAATAGTTAGTATAAAGAAACCAAATTACAAGATTCTAACAACATGAATTATACCATTATCAACCTACCTAAATAGGATCAAACTTGTTCCGTGTTAAATTCTACTATTATTGATCTCTTAGTGATGCATGAGCATCTTGGGTTCTTGGCAATCTTGCATAAACCAAAAATATTTTCTTTTCCTATTCTTTAGTTGTTAGTCATTAAGTTTCTTTTAGTGTTCCTTCTATTTGGATAAATTATTCTTTTGCACCTCATTGAGTGTTTGTGGCATCATGTTTTACCTTCACCTAGGTTTACAATTCAATTGGTGTCTTTGAGTTTGACTTATCTTGGATTCTTGGTGGGACTTCATTGTTCTTCATGTTTCATGGCTAGTCTATGTTTTCTAATCTCATGTAGGATTTTCCCAATTGGTGAAGCTTTATGGCTCATATATAAATGTTTATTTACCTATGGTTGACCTTCTTATTGGTTCTCACATTCTGTTACATATAGTTGTGAGGAATTCTTATTATTTAGGCCCTAACCTATATTGTAATATGTTAATATGATTTAGAACAACAGAGAGGGGGGGTGACTCAGTTGTTCTTAGGTCCATATGCATAAATAAACTTTCAAAACTCTTTAACAAATTAGATCTAACAACCAACAACTACTCGGTCATTACTGATTGCATAAAAAAAACATATAACAATGTAGTCCACTATCCAATAGTATCTAACTTGCAAAACACATAAATGTTCAAACCAAAACATTCACACAAGTATTAACACCAAGATTTATAGTGGAAACCCAATTTGAGAAAAACCACTTTGTAACATGTTACTGCTATTTTCACTCTTCTGAAGTGAGCTCTGTGAAAAGCCAACCCTGTCAAAGATTACAAACACACTGTTAGGTGTGACCCAGTTAAAGGATTTAAACCACTCTATTAAAAGTTCACCTTGTTATAGGACTTACATACATTCCATTAGAATGCAACCTTGTTCAAAGGATTTATACAAATGACTGTTAGGTCGACATTGGTTAAAAGGATTTTGACTGATACAATGGTTAGAAGGTAACAATAATATTGATCATAAAACATACAACTCACTTTGCAAATATCAGATCCAATTCTGTACACATATGCTGGCTTACTAACTATGATTCATTTCCATCTCCATCACTGATCTTCTCGGAAATCCCTTTAAGCAATCACAACACTTCTCCTTCAGCCTTTTTTGCTTATACAGTCAATAACATCAACAACAACTCCAACATCCTCTCTCTTCAACCTCATGCTTAGGTTTCCTTAATACTTACTCAATTAGGTCAATACAACTTTTGTCGCTTAATCTCCTCCATAGATCTTAGGGTTAGGTCAGATTTTTTGAATCCGTCCAACTTTATGTTCTTCATCTATCCTTCTAGAAACATCTCAAATCTCTTAATAGATTTACAATAAAAATTTTTACAGTGCATTAAATGCTTCCATACAATTAATAAATAAAGTCACTAGGATTTACATAATCCAAGAATTCAACTATGTCAGCTAGGAATCTAAATTCTTCCTCAAATGTAAATTAATGACGCTCAGTCAATATTGTGTTCAACTCCTTGGTCTTCACTGGGAAGCTCAGTCACCACTAAAACTGTTTCCTCGGCTAATATTGTCTTCCTCAACAATTAATTGATGTTCGGTCAACACTGAAATTACTCAGCATATACTAGCTTGGTCGATACTAACATCACTCGGCTTAAACTAGATTTCTTCACTTTTGCTCAGTTAAGCCTACTTGTTTATTCTTCATTCTTACTTAGATAAGCAATGCATTATCTTATCATTGTGCCACATAATCAAGTACCCATTGAAGTATCAAGATAACTCAACCTTTCCTTAAGTGCTATTGTTTCCAACCTTCACCACATCCTTCACAACAATCAAATAGATATAGTTGTGTGTGAGTGTTTACACCTTCATGAAATTAGGACAATTAGCTACAATTCTATGAAAATACAATGAAATTTAATCTAAGAATTGCATTTAACATCCACATCATCTCATGGTTCTCTATCTAAGCTTGGTAAGTAGAGCTCTCAGCCTTATTCTCTACTAGTGACAATCCTAGAATGAGAAATTATGATGAAATGCCTAATCTAGATCTCAATTCTCAATTTGATACAAAGATTCACTCAAATGCTCATGATGATGTTCTTAATCTCACTATTTTCTCTCCAAATGCTCAAGATATTGCTCAATTTCTCTCAATTGCTCTCAAATTGCCTATAGTGATGATGCTATGCACTTGAATTTCTAAGATCCTCTTATGCTCTCAAAATGACTTCTATTTATAGTAAAATCCCAAGGGTAGGGGGTAGAGTTACTTGACTATGATTTAGCCTTGGTTGAGTCAAAAACTTTGAAATGTTTTTAAATGTGGGGACAATTTAAATGATTTTCTCAAAGGTTTGGATGAGTAGACAAATTTGAGTGGTTGAGATTCAAAGTTGAAATAAGTGATTGAGATTCAACAATTTTGGAGTGATCCATGTTCTTTTGTTCTCAATTATTATTGGTTTCTCAAATTATGTTGAAAGATATTACGATTAATTAAATTCCATCAATTAATTAAATTAGCCATGTAAGGGAATAGGTTCAATTTGATTTTTGATTTAAAACTATATAATTAATTGATTAAAATCAATTATATAGTGTGATTAATCCCTTTAAGCTTGTATTTAATTATTTAATGTCATTATTTGATTTTTCCTTTGATTTAAATGATTTTATCCAATTTTGATTAATAAATGTCCATTTAGAATTGATTTGATCCATTTTGATGAAAATTAGAGAATTTGGCTGAGATTTTATAATTTTGAATGATTCTAAGACACTTGCCCAGTCTTGAGTGTCTACAAAATACCCCTCTTTGAATTGATGTGTGTATCGCATTGATTCAAAGAAAATTTTATGTCCTGATCACTGATTCAATACTTGATTGATTGATACAAAATTGATTTGAAACTGATTTGATTGATAAAATCTAATTTGAAAATGTGATGTAACATGCCCCACTGATAATAGTTTGAAGTTTTGATGCCCCAGATTGAATGATATTTGATGTTTGATTTGATACTCTTATGATGCCCCCTCAGAAATGAAACATATTGGTTACTTGTTAGAAAAAGTTGATGATATGGATTTATAATAGATCCAATATGTTTTCATTTCTGAAAAACATTGATGATATTAAAGGCATCAAAAAATGCCCCAGTTTGATAGATATGCAAATTTAGGTCAAAAGGTCAAAAAAATACCTCAAAATTAGGTCAAATCGCATAAATAGGTTGAAAAACCCAAATTTACTATTCATTTGCACTTTTTACTATTGACGTTTTGCTCTGATCCTGAGAAAGCTGATCATGATGGTTGTCCCTATTCGAGAGCATCGGTCTGAGAGAGGTCGATGGTATTAGAGACCATTGGATTACGGACCTCCAGTGACTCTGACCCTCCTAGTGCATTTATTACAATTTTTTCTGCATTTATGGCATAAAAATCATGATTCTTAGATGTAATTTTGCTAAATGCCGCCTAGGGTAGTTTAAATGATGCTTAGGATCATAAAGTGCCACATCCACACATTTAAATTCCGCTTGAGCATGTTTAAAAACCCACCTGTAAGCAAATTGAAACCGCCTAAAACTAGGTTTTTTTATCAAACTATGTGTTGAACACTGCTTGAAAAACCCTTAACAATTAAATGATGCTTAGACATGTTTAAATGCCGCCTAGGGTCATAAAATACCGCTTAAAAGATGAAATACTATGTCCATGTGATAAAGTGCCACTTGTGAATATTAATTCACCACCTGAGGTAAAATGCTGCCTCTGCATAGGCAAATGACGCCTATAGGAATTTTGAAAATTTGATGCTCAAACTTGATTTTCTTGATTAAATTTGATGTCTCTAGATGAATGATTGAATGTCCAAGATATATAGGTCTATTGTAGTTAAGCAAACAAGTGATTAGGATATCAGGATAATGATAACAATGAATGCTTGATTTTTCAATCTGCTAGGATAAAAATATGATAGGAAAACTAATAGGATTGATCCCACCTCAAGACATAGAGTTAGGAACAATAAGTTGATAGCACTCGTATAGAGTAAAGTTTGATTGATTTGATTGATTGACTTAAAATAATCCACCGATATAGAATACTAATATGATTCCCTTGATTTGCAAAATAGGCACATTTCTGTAAGTTATATATATGAACACTAGCTTCTTGGATTTTAGACCTAGGTTAGGAATTGACCCAGCCAGAGTATCATGTTATTGAGATGTGTGGTTTGAGTTTCCTTTTAGACATCTCATGGTTCTAGTTGAACCGGGGTCTTCTGACAGTTGTGGCAGAGCGTTGGCACTCTGACCACAATACCTTCCACTTACCATTTGGGGAGATGACCATCACTCCTGAGGATGTTTACAGATTACTCTGTATCCCTACTCAGGGTGAGAGAGTCTATTATGATTCTATATATGAGGTCACTATTTGCAGATGGGTATTTGGGGATAACACCATTGGTTATGATATGATCACATGGGCTCAGTTTGCTTCCTTTCCGACATTACCAGTAGTTTTAGGTGCTTTGATAGGTGGTTTATTGCTTCCAGACCGACGAGCTTGAGGTTTCTCTGTTGGATGGGACCACATTTTAGAGGATTTTCTTGCACATCCTCAGTGTTTTGATTGGGGTTCTTACGTTCTTGCACAACTATATCATGATTTGCATGAGGTGGTATATAGATCGAGTGCCTCATTATCAGTATGTGTAGTTATATTATAGTTATGGGTATGGGAGCATCTTCCAATTGCTAGACCATTGTCAGATCATATTGGATGTCGTGGCTATCCTTATGCATTTTTATATAGTGGCATGGTTATCTAGCATCATCTTAGAAAACTTGAGTATTGGCGTTGCATGATTGATGTTATAGATAAGGTCATATGGAGACCATATCTAGGCTACTAGGGTTGGCAGGAGGATGATGATGAGCTCGCCTACATGTTTTTCTCTAAGGTGGATGATAGGTCGATCACCCCTCGTGATTGAGAGATTATGCTTCCATCAAGTGTTGAGGCAGTATGGCAGATGTCAGGATATGCCCTAAGGTATGGCCTTGTATGCTCGAGTCTAGGTAGAGTAATCAATGTGGGGTATATAGATTGACTTCCAGTTCACCTGTGATCAGATTTCTAGATTGATGTATATCATATGGGACATGTTAGATCATGTAGCTGATGCTAGGATGTTTGTGAAGTACAGAGAGTGGTTTGTCAGTAGTGGTTGGTCAACTAGACTAGGTAGCTACTATGATGCAATAGTTCATAACTAATATGGCTCAGAGGCCTAGTGTTGTGAGTACTAGTCAGACTCCTCCTACTTAGGATAGACCAGGTGATAGGGGCCCAGATGGATCAGGTACTGGTGATGTAGCGGGTGGCTCAACAGGATCTTGATGATTAATTATGGATTTGATTTGTTGATGATTTGTATGATTTTATGTTTATTGATCAGGACTTTGATGTATCACTTTGTTGATGATATTGCATCTTTGATATACAGATTTGATGGATCTTTGATGTTATGGACATTTATATGATTATATGGACTTTCCTTGATTCTCGTGACATGTTTATGTGAGATTAGCTTTATATGCATCTCTATATGATGTTTATGATGCATTTACTCTTAATTGTGCTATGGATGCAGTGTATCTTGCATATGATATAGGTAAATGAATGAAAATGATAAAGTAACTTTAATGTGCTTTTTGATTGTCAATGTATGAATGCAAATATTTTATTATGGAAAGATGAATAATGAATGCAACTATGTTTTTGATGTTTTGATGTATGCAACACTTAAAATGTAATCCTTAACTAAATGTATGCAAATGATTAATGATTAATGAATATTTTTCCCTTTTCTCTTTTCAAATATAAGGATAATGAATAATGAGTAATGCTATGAATGAATGCAAAAGATAATCTCACATAATTGATTTTGAACCAAGGATAAGATGTTTGATTGAACCCCCCTTAATGATTGATCAATATAATAAACTAAACCCCCTTCCACTTAGAAAAATACTACAAACCAATGCACTTAATCTAACATGAAAATGCAATGCAATGCAACTAATTGTCACTGGCTTTTTGTGAAAGAACTGCAAAAGAGAAATATTTTCATCATTGAGCATTGTGGGACCGAAAAGAAAGTACAACCATCACTGACCACATCATGATGATATGAATACTGCTTTATATCACATTTGGTAATCTTTAAGGAAACTAGTACAACCCTCACTAGTTGAATAACCAACCATGGGAGTATGAATACCGGTTTCAACAGATTCAATGTTGCAATTGGATTTTGGTATTAAGATATGGAAGATCTAAATAGCCAAGGTATCCATTTGTGTAAACAAACAAAGGTCAACCCTCCACCCTATATGAAACTCCTTGATGGTTCTTTGATGACCATGTCGTTAGATGAATTCACATAAGTTGTTGGATCTCCCTCAAGACAGTCACTCAAAGGCAAGAAAAATATCATGTCTCCATCATCGCCAATCTAGTTGAAACATCATCGATTAGCTAAAATGACATGATTAAAATCCAATAAAGATCATAAAAAAAAAAAAAAAGCTTCAAGTGTTTTGCAATGTATCAAGATTTTCAAAAATAATTTCCAAACATTCTGATCATTTAAGTGATGTCAATTTTTAATCCCGAATAATAAAGTCAATGGAGGCTCACGGATCAAGTTGTAGGATCAAAATACTTGGTTGTGAATAATGATATCCATCAAAGGCTCAACAAAATCTCTCTCTTATGAAGCTCTGATAAGTCCCTCTGATGTGTGACCGAAAGTAGCACTATTGAATCTGTTTATACCAAAAATCCAATCCTTCCCTACCCCCAAGTGATAAATGTGATCGTGTGACAAACTTAGGGCAATAGGAAATGCAACAATGTAGCTGAAAGGTTTTATTATGACTATGCACAAATGACAGATGCAATGAAGATTTACAAGTGAGATGATGGAAATGCAATATGTACACATGCAACTAGGAAAGACTTAAGGGAACAAAAGGCGCTTGATTGCCAAGTTTTCACCTTTTGGGTTTATTGCTTTTTTTTATCTTTTATCTTTTTTTTTTGCTACCAAGGCACCTAATTGCTAGGTTTTCACCAAGGCATTTTTTGATCTTTTTTCATTTTTTTTCTTTTTTTCTTTTTTCAATTTTTTTTTAATCTTTTTTATTTTCAATTTTTTTCATTTTAAAAAAAATTTTCTCATGTACAAAAGTGATGCTTGAGTCATTGGATACACACTTGTCTGATACTCTTTCTTCTAATACTCTCTCATCTGATTGGGTATGAAACCTCTTTAAATGGATGCTATTGATGGGCTCTTGTAATTCTTCCCCATCACAATTGGCTAATTTGTAAGTCCCTATTCCAAAAGAAGAAATAATTACAAAAGGACCAAGCCAATTTGCTTCCCATTTGCCCTTCTTTTCCCTTTCTGCTTGATTTTTAGGGTTCTCCCTTAGCACTAAATCACCCACTTGAAAGACTCTTGGTTTAATGTATTTGTTATAGTTCCTTGAAATCCTATTTTGATAAAATTTCAAATGTCCATAGGTTTGTGCTTGATGTTCCTCTAACAATTCCAATTGTTGAAGTCGGGCAACCCTATAATCCTCATCCATTATTAATCCTTGCAATGATACTCTTAGGGATGGGATTTCAACCTCCAAAGGTAAAACAACTTCGGCTCCATAAACCAATGAATATGGTGCAGCTCCTGTAGGTGTTTGGATACTAGTTCTATAAGCCCACAAAGCTGGGTTAATTTGTACATGTCAATCTCTTCCTGATTTGCTCACCAATCTCTTCAAGACTTTAAGGATATTCTTATTAGTAGCCTCGGTTTTTCCATTTCCTTGTGGATAATAAATTGAAGAAGAGTGATGGGTAATATGAAAAGTATCAAAAAGTTCATTGACATCTTTGTTCTTGAATTGTTTTCCATTATCGATAATTATGGCATGAGGAATACCATATCTGCAAATGATGTGATTAAGGATGAACATAGAGATTTGTTTTCCTATAGCAGTGATCAAAGGAATAGCCTCTACCCATTTAGTGAAGTATTCTATAGTCATGATAATGTATTTGTGCCCATTAGATGAAGGTGGATAAATCACGCCAATCAATTCAAACCCCCATTGATAAAATGGCCAAGGTGTAACAAAGGGATGTAGTTCTTGTGCTGGTACATGTATCATATCACCATGATATTGACATTTTCTTCATATCTTAACAAAGTGACAGGCATCCTTTTCTAAGGTTTTCCAAAAATATCCCATGCGAAGGATCTTCTTAGCTAAGTTTAACCCACTTGAGTGCAACCCACAAATGCCCTCGTGAACCTCGCATAAAGAGACCTTAGACTCTTCTTCCTCTAGACATCTAAGTAAGGTTCCGTCAAGACCCTTATGATACAATGTGTTGGAAAGGATAATATAATGAGCCGATTGTCTAATGAAGTGTCATTTTTGGGCTCTGGATTGGTCTAAGGGTAATACTTGGTCTTTAAGGTATGTGTAAATAGGGTCGTACCAAGGTGAGTCATGTCCATTAAGTAAAGCAATAATTTGGGTATTGGGAAGGTCAAATGCTAGTTTTTCCAACTCTTCCACCAAGAATTCATACCTTTCATTTTGATCAGGCTTTTGGAGTAAGGAAGCCAAGGTAGCCATTGCATCGACAACTCTATTCTTCTCTCTTGGAATTTTCTCAAAAGTTATCAACACAAAGTATTTTTTCCAAGCATCGATCATTGTCTTGTAAGGCATTAACTTTTCATCTTTTATGTTGTACTCATCATTGACTTGATTGATCACTAATTGAGAATCACTATATACTTGTAGCTCGGTAATATTCTATTCTAAAGCCATCTTGATACCAATGACTAAAGCTTCATACTTGGCTATGTTGTTGGTACATGGGAATAAGAGCTTGTATGATTTGGGAATAGTATACCCTTGAGGGGTAATCAAAAATATGCCGGCTTCGGAACCTCCTTTAGTGTATGATCCATCAAAGTACAATTTCCATGTCTTAGCTTCTATATTGACAATTGCTGCATCAGGAAACTCCACTTGAATGGGATGTGTAGAAACCAATGGATTTTTAGCTAAGTGATTTGCTATCACTTGTCCTTTAATGGCCTTCCTATCCATATATTCAATATCGAACTCACTTAACACAATGACCCATTTTTCTATTCTTCCCATTAAGGCAATTTTGCTAAGAAAGTATTTCAAAGGGTCAATCCTTGCAATGAGCTTCACTTTGTGCATCAACATGTAGTGTCTCAATTTTTGAGAAGAGAAAACAACAACTAGGCATGCTCTTTCCATGAATGTGTAGTTTAATTCATACTTAATCAATGTTCGACTCAAATAATAGATAGCTCTCTCTTTTCCTTGATCATCTTCTTGTGCCAAAAGAACTCCTAAAGACCTCTTAGTTTCTGATATGTACAAAAGAAATGGTTTTCCTTTGATAGGAGGCATAAGAATTGGTGGATTGATTAAGTAATTCTTTAACAAAGTAAAGGCCTTGTCACATTCTTCATCCCATATAAAAATGGTGTCTTTGTGTAGCAATCTAGTGAATGAGACACTTTTTAGCTAGTTGAGAAATGAACCTCCTTATTGACTGAAGTTTTCCTTGAAGAGACCTCACTTGGCTAATGTTTCTAGGAATCTCCATGTCCATGATTTCTTGAACCTTTTCGGGATCCACTTCAATGCCTTTTGTTGAAACTATGTATCCTAATAATTTCCTGGATTGAACACCAAAGGCACATTTTTTTGGATTGAGCCTTACCTTGAATTGTTCCTAGCATGTAAATATCTTCTCCAAAAATTTTAAGTGGTTCTCTCTTTTATGTGATTTATCCAATATATCATCCACATAATCTTCTAAGAAGATGTGCATCATATCATGAAAAATGGTAGTCATTGCCCTTTGGTAAGTAGCTCTGGCATTTTTGAGGCCAAAAGGCATTACATTCCAACAAAAAAGTTCCCCAAGGGCATGTGAAGGCTATCTTTTCTTGACCTTTGGGTGCAATCTTAATTTCGTTGTATCCACTAAAACCATCCATCAATGAAAACATAGAGTGCCCAGCTATTAAGTCCACTATTGCATCTATACTTGGTAGTGGGAAGTCATCTTTGGGACATGCAAGATTAAGATCTCTGAAGTTTGTACATACACAAATGGATTTGTCATGCTTGCTAACTGGTACAATATTTGATATCCATTCTACATAAGCAACTGCTCTTATGAACCCCACCTTTAACAATTTCTCCAGTTCTGCTTTAACTAGAAGAGCTATATGTGGATGCATTTTCCTCAATTTTTGCTTGATAGGTTTAACCCCTGGTTTGACATTCAAGTGATGCATGATGAAGTTTGGATCTAATCCTGACATGTTGGTATAGGACCATGAAAAATTCACTTGCTTTTCTTGGAAAAATTCATTGAAATACTTTCTCTCTAAAGGTGTAAGTGAAGCTACTAAATGTATGAATTTGGGCTCCAATTCGGTTCCAATATTGACTTTCTCTGTCGGTTCTATAAGAATTGGTGATCTTTCTTCTTCATGTGCTAGTAAGGTATCCAACCTCTCTTCCTTAGGTGCCATAGTTGGGTTTTCACTATCAAAAACATCCTTTATCTTTACATTTTTTGGTTCTAGTGCTGCCATGTGGTGGTTTTCACCACTAGAACTCTTCAATTTTTTACTTTTTTTCATTTTTTCTTTTGGATTAAGAGGTTGGACCCCTGCCTTTCTCATCATATTTGGATTAAACTCTTCAGTGAAAGAGGGCTCAACCGCATTTAGGTATTGTGTCATTTCTTTGTCATTGGGAAAGTATAGTAAGTCACTTGGTTCAGTTAAGTCCCAATCAATAAGCTTGGGATGCATGAAGGATAAATATTCAATTGGAAAATTGTCATTGGTTGGGTATAAGGACATGACCTCATTAGATGGTTCATACATTGTATCGTTAAGGTCAATAACATGAGCTTTCTCAAGATGATCCATGGAAGAAGGATAGAAGTTTTCTTCACTTGAGTCCTCTAGGACTTCTACGGGAAAGAAGACATGCGGTTTAAACCTAACATTCAAATCACCCTCCCATGAAGGTACCCAAGGTTCCCCTATCCATGGCTGATTAATGTGTGCTTTCCCTATAGGAAATATCTCCGGATCCTCATTATCTTGAATTTTTTCTTTAGGAACATTAGTATAAGAATGTATTATGACAATCTCTTTGTCATGGCAAGAGTCTTCGGACAAAGAATCCCACTCATATTCTCTAGAATCATCACTATCAATATCAGACTCTACCATGTTCACTTGTTCATAAAAATCATGCATAGGGCTAGAAATTTCTCCTTTGTGTTGATAACCTATCCCTAATTTTTCTTCCTTTGACCTCCAAGAAGGTTCAATAGGTTCAAGCAAACCTCTATTTCTCATACCTAAGGGTCCTCTTCCCTTATACCCCATTTTTTGCATTATTTCAAAACCCTTTCCATATTGGTCAGTTTGTATATTGATGTGTTGAATTCTTTCTATGGGATCGTTTGAAGTATCACTTTCATCTTTGTAAAGCCATTGTAAAACCTCATTGTCTTCTTTCTCACATGCTGACTAGTCACTCTCTCTTACAAAATGAGAGTTGTATTTGTGAGGAGGATGCTCCCTAGAAGGTTTTCCATGTGTTTTTGGAGAAGTAGGTAAATCAAATAGAGAAACATAATATTCCCCTACTCCTTTAGAATCGATTCTACATTGTTTTTCAAACTTGTGCATCATCTCACTCATTTGTTTATATTGGTCTCCTTTGGCTTTGTATCTCTCCTCTTTAGTAGGTTTAGAAATTTCCACCTCTAGTGTGGACGTTTTTCCTAAATTCTCATTTGAACTTGGACCCTCATTACTTACTTTTTCCTTTCCCTCAGCCGATGTATTTGAGTTAGTTTGAATAGGGTTTGAAGTAGAGGTAAAATTTGATGTTAACTTAGGGTCATCACCTTTAGTTTCTTCAATGGTAGTATTTGGAACAATCCCTTCACTATTATGAGGAATAAACAATTCATGAAGAGGCTTCAATGTGCTGTAATATTGAAAAGGATTTGAATCCCCTCCAATTGTGATTTCTTCTCCCATGTACAGAAATTTGATAAATTGATGGTATGTAGATAGAACTGCTTGCATCTCATGTATCCATGGCATCCCCAATAAGATGTTATAAGTTAACTTCATGTCTAGGACTTGACTTATGGTGTCCTTTTTGATGGGCCAAACTTGAATAGGTAAGATAATCATGCCTTTTAAAGATCTCTCCTCCTCATCATAAGCCTTTATGGTAATTTTCTTCTTAGGATCAATAGAAGATTCAGATAAACCTAAGGACTTGACAAGATTTAAAGTGAAAATATTAAGACCAACTCCCCCATCTATGAGAACTCTCTTAACCCTATGTCTTTGAATGAGTACTTCTATATGCAATGGAAAATTTTGAGGATGAGTGATGGACATATCATCTTGATTTGAAAATGAAAGACAATGTGGTGCAATGAGGTGTCCCACCATGTTTTGAAACTTTTCTTCCTCCAAGTTACTAGGAACATTAGTCCCCAATAGGGCTTGTTCCAAGATCTCCCTATGATTTGGAGATAATTTTAACAACTCCAAGATAGAGATTTGAGCCGAAGTCTTTTATAATTGGTCCACCAAATTATATGACTTTGTTGTTGTAGATGATTGCTTAGCCAAAATATTTGATTGTGTAGGACCAATAGGTTTAGGATCATCCCCTTGTAGGATAATCCTTGAAGTTTGCCCACTAGTAATAGGATAAGACATTTCCTCTTTGGGATGTTCCTTAATTACGATAACATTGACACCATGCTCATGTCTGGATAATGTATTGATGGTGTTATCATAATGATGAGAAAAATTGACATTATTGTTGCCTTATTTATTTGAATTGGAAGATTCACCCTTCTCATGGTTATAGAAAGGCTACTTAAATGCCATGTGATCTTTATTGTTTGGAGGCCCTTCTATCTTGATCACACCATTGTCAATCAAATCTTGTACCATGTTTTTCAATTGCAACAAATCATTTGTTGTATGTCCTCTATTTCTGTGATACTCGCAAGGACTAGACTCACTCCATCAACTGAGCTTATTTTGCGGTTCATATGGTTGAGCTCTAGGTAAATTAATAATCTTATTAGCAATGAGAGTTCTCAATGCATTCTCAAGGGGTTCACCCAAAGGTGTGAATGTCCTCTTGGGAGATGGTGCAAAGAATTGCTTAGACTTGTTAGCCCCTTGATTGTTCCCAAAGTTGTTAATATTGGTAGTGTTGTTAAAAGGCACTTTGGGAACTTGATTTGCATTATTCACTTGACTAGGTTTTCTCGTGAGAGTAAAAGGAGCGACTTTCAAATTATTAGAGTCAACAACGCCATCATTGACCACATCTTTGTTGTTTTTCCTCAACCCAAATCGGTTATAGGTGTTAGGAAAATTCTTATTTTGATTGTTATTGTTATTGGAGGTATTGTTGTTGTTATGATTCTTGTTATCCTTATACAACTTTAGTTCTCCACTTTTAACCAATACCTCCTCTGTAGTCACTCCATTTTCAATAAGATCTTGAAAAGTCTTAGGACATTGCACCCTTAACCGATAGTTCATTTCATTACTCAAGCTATTTATAAAGATGTCCATCTTTTCCTTTTCTGGTACACTTCGAGGGTATCTAGTAAATACTGTCCTCCATCTTTATAAGAAGAGTATGAATCCTTCTCCCTCTCTTTGTCTGGTGTTGCATAAGGTAATCATTGTAACTTCATGTTTGATATTATATGAATAATGTGTTACAAATTTAGAAGCCAACTCTTCAAAAGTTTGGATGCTGGAAGGTAATTTTGAAAACCATTCCATGGCCATGCCTCCCAAGTTTCTAGGAAACAACCTCATTAAATAAGTAGTTTCATGCATGAATTCCAAGCTTAATGCACAAAATTCCCTTAAATGATCTTGGGGATCAGATTCTCCTTTGTATTTGTCCTACTTAGGAAAGAAAACATTACTAGGGAATGGTATCATGATTAAACTCTTGTCAAATGGAAAAGGATACAATGCCTCTATTGAAAAGGGTTTGGGAGCCCCACTTTGCTTTATTGCAACATGTCCAATTGCGTTTGGAATAATTTAAATTTCTTGTTCATGATATCAATCGAATTATCATCAACTTTCTCTTTCTTAAGTTGATTGACATCATAGTCATGAGGGAGTTTAAGACCCTTTTGGGATAGGTCTAGAAAATACTTCTCCTTATCTCTTTCTAATGCTTTTTCCATGAGCTTCATGAAGTATGGGCTTTGTATGGCTTCATTAACCTTTTCATCAGTTGCATCTTCAGCAGTTGGTTCACCATTGCCCCCATTGTTAGTGTTGTATAACCCTTGGTTGTTAGGGTCTATTCCTCCTTCATTGTTGTTATTTGACCCTGGATTGTTTGGGTCAATACATCCTCCATTGTTATTATTACCATGGCTACCTTTGTTGGTTTTATTTGAACCCGAGTTACTAGAATAAATCATGTTGGTTTATACCTCTTGGATGGGTTCTTATGGTATTCTTGGGGAGGTAAATGTGTCACTCAAAAAAGGAAGTTCTTGCCTTAGATAAGTTCCGTGTACTTGCAAGGTTTTCTTTATGTAATACGATCGAGTGAAAGCTGACATGAGCATAAAACCTCTTGGAAATAGGCTTTATTTCACTTGCGTGTGGCCAAATCCTTACAAAATTTTTAAAAATGTTCAAAACCAGGATTTCTGACTTGGCGGAATATTGGAATAGATAAAACATCCAAAAGGGTATTCAAATATGAAATCAAATTTTTTTGAAACCCCTAGGAAATATCCACTATTTTCCCTTCTTTGTTTTTGGGCATCACTTTCCTGTGTGCAGGCATGACTTAACACTTAGTATGTGGTTACTGGAATTTGCCTAGGCGGTGCTCTGCAGGTCAGCATGCGGCTTTTCTTTGTTGATAGGTATTTCTTAACTTTTTCCAAGCATTTCTTACAATGTCACAACTGTGACTTCATCATTGATAGGTGTTTCTTGAATAATCACAGGCATGACTTCACTGTGCATAAGCAATTTTTCTCTGTGTACAGGTGGCACTTTGCAGACTAGGTTGTAAATTCTTGAATTTTTAAAAGTTTTAAGATCAGATCCATAGAATATTCTTGCTTGAAAATAAAATACAAACCCAACACACATGTCAAATTGTATCATGTACCTAAAACCACACTAAAAGTGTATGTTCTTGATCATTTTCACAAGTATAAACAAGAATGTCTTCCAAGCAATCTACTTAGAGTCAGATTTGGCTTTTAAACACGTTTGGCTCTAAAAGGAAAATTACTACTTAATAGGATTTTAATGAAGACCTCCATTCTAGATCATGTCAAGTTCTTTTACCCACTTGCGGGCTTCCCACATGCACAAAAGCATGATTTGGTGCAATACCGAAGGACTACTAGAGGAAGTGAAGAATACTTGCACACAACCTAGTCACTCTCCTATTAAGGAATAATGTATTTGTTTATAGTGGGTCGGATAGTATCATGGCTAAAGTGATTGTCTCCCACTTTGGGTCATTCCCTCTCACCATCCTCATAAGGAAAATCTTAGGAGGTAGGCCCTTTAAAAATCTAATTTATCTAGCATGTATAGAAAAACAAGAAATCAAACTTAGTTCAACAAGTTTGGGAGTTTGGTTCACTTAGAAAGTGAAGAGCATATGTTGGATATTGCTAATGCATGGGTGGTGATTGAGACATTTAATATGTTTAATCACTACATTACTGAATGGGCACTCATACTATTGTCATTTGTGTTTTGTCACTGATGTCGACATATGCTTCTATGAAGGAACCAAACTGGTAATAATAGTGTATGGTAGGTGTACAAATGTTTCAGATGCTGCAAAGTTAGATGAGAGCTTAGGAGGATGTTGTGATCTTATATCTGAGATCGCATCATTAAGTTTTTCATATTAAGAAAGATACATCTATTTTGGTAAAGACTGCTCATTGGACTGTGATAGTGAGAATTGATAGAGTTAGTCTCTGAGTTTTTGATATTGATTTCAGAGGGATTGGATTCAAGGTATGCAATCTTGAAGGATGATGTAAGAGGCACTAATGGATGTTCATTGGTCAGTGCAAGGTATGGAATGATTGGTGATGTGATCTGTGACGTGTGTTCTAGCGATGGCTTATTCTAAAGCCGACTCAGGGAATGAAGTGTGTGTCTTGTTTGGAAAGCATAATTCAAGGATGTCAGTCCTTAATTGTTGTAATGTAACCATTGTAAAAAAATTTTAGATACCATGTGTATCTTAGCAAGGGCTTATGTAACTGTTTGTTATTAGTAAAGCCTTATGGGCTGACCTAATCTTGGTAAAATGTAATAAGGTATAAATGAAAGGTCTTTTCTTTGGAAAAGACATGGATGGAATATATGTGAATTAAGGAGGTTGTGAAGGTTGTGAACTTGTGTCTACTATATGTAGAGTAGAGGATTACTAGTGGACTTCATTGGAATTGATCAAGCAAAGACAGTTGCTGGTAAATAGTTCAAAGATTATGTATTTCTTCATATACACCTATTACGAACTAGTGAGTTCTGAAGGTGGATTTAACCTTCTTTGGGTAGTGAGCCCTCTATTGTTCTTGACTCCTAACAGGGTCTGTCCTCTAACAAGGACTATGTACTGTAATGTTTCAATAAGCTCCTAATAGGGCCATATCTTCTAACAAGGATTACTATACTCTCAGTACATCATTAGTGGGTGCTAATACACAATGGGGTTTTTACCTTTAATAGGGTTTCCTCATAACCAAAATATTGTGTTATTGTGTTGGAATTCATTGTGTTCATTGGATCTGATATTGATAAGCTTAAAGTTTAATATTCTGTCATACAACTGATTCACCCCCACTCTCAGTTGTATTTTGGACTTTTATTCCTAACAACTGGTATCAGAGATTGTGGTCCTCAGAGAGAAAGCTCAACAACTTGAGGTGATCTTGGAAAATGGCATTCTATAGGAAGGATAGTCCTAAGTTTGATCCTGAAAACTTTGACAATTGGAAAAACAAGATGTGCACACATTTGCTATGTTTGGGCGTAGACTACTAGATGATTGTAAAGGAGAAGGAAACTCTGAAGGCTAAGAATGACTTGGGGTCAGCCATCGATGATGAAAAGAATCTATTTTCATGAAACATGGTCACAAGAGAAGACTTGATCAGCGCACTATCTGAGGGTGAGTTTACTTAAATTAAAGATCTGGATTCGGCACATGAAATTTGGAATAAACTAGAGGCACTTTATGAAGGAGATAAGTATACCAAACAAGCGAAATTGCAAAATTGGAAAACAAAGATGGAGAAGCTACAAATGAATGAAGATGAAAGCATTAGAGCCTATGTTCAAAGGGTTAGAGAAGCTGTAGTTGGAATCAAAAATTGTGGATGTACTTATGATGAAGATGAAGTCATTGTTATCTCTATTGAGCATTAAAGGTTTTCATCAGTATCAAAGTTTATCAAAAGATATCAATCGGTTACTTATAAAGAGCTAGTCGGTAACTAGAAGCAAAAAAAGATAGTTGATTAATCATATACACTGAACATCAGATAGTTTACCGAGTATCAATAGACATCGACATTGAGCATCAGTAAACACTGAGCATGAGTATACAACAAGCTATTTATACAATGTTTATCGATGAACAAAGTGAAATACAAAGACTCACTGATCGTCACTTCCAAGTATCTAATCAGATGATGACTGTGAATCAAGAGGTAAACCGAGTGAATGGAGAATTTTCAAGAAGGCTAGAACATGTTGCAAAACTCAGAGAGGAGAATGAGAAGCTAAAAAATGAAGTGAAAACTCAACAACAACATAATGAAATGAAGAAACTTGTTGAGGACAGTTCCAAGAAGATTGATAACTTTCTATTTAATCAAAGAAGATTTGAGAGTAAAGCTGGTCTAGGCTATACTGGTGAAGGAGAATCATCACAACAAGCTGAATAGGTCAACATCAATCAAAATAAAAGACCTAAAGTGTTGACATGTTATCACTGTAGAAAACCAGGTCACACTGCCAATGTTTGTAGAAGCAGAGCACAAGGTAACCCTCCTGCTATTCCTAAATTTGATGGATATTGTTACTATTATGGAAAGTATGGACATCAAGCTTATGAATGTAGAACTAAAAAAAATGCTAAAAATACTACTACAGAGAAGTTATGCTATACCTGTAATAAGCATGGACACACTGCATGAGAATGTAAGGCAAAAATGAAGCAAGTATGGACTCCTAAGAAAAAAACATAGTTCAAGCCTTATCAACCGAAGAGACAAGGTAATTCTTATGTTTGGGATTATAACACATGGGCTAACTATGTTTCATGTGGTAGGTATGGGTACATTGGAGTGAATTGTAATAGGAATAGATGGGCTAGACAATCAAGAAGTTGGACAAGCACTGAAATGGCATGTATGCACTATCATAGAGTTGTTCATTTAAGCAAGGACTACAGAGACCGAGCACTAGAAGAAAATCATGTATTTGAGAGTGTACACACTATTGTAGATATCATGAATATAAGGAACACTATGTGGAGAAAGGCATCTAATGAAAATGATGAGTCAAGTAATGATGTCAATGAAACCTCGTCCACTGGATTGGGTGACATCAGTTCCTCCACTTAAGTTGAAATAGGTATGTATGGGAGTGACATTTCAAATTGATCACATTTTACATATAGTTCCTTATATATGATGAGCACATACCAAATCTACATGATAAGAGATGCATTATGGTTTATATGTTAAGAGCTAACAAAGTTACATATTTGGTAAATGTAAGACTGAGAGTTGGTTACCCGTCGGTAATCACTATCCTAGTTTAACCGAGCACATGTATCAACTGATGAAGGAATGGTGTGTTAACTGAGCTATTGACATCCTACAATATTTACCAAGCTGACAGCTAGTATAACCAAAAGGTAGGTCAAGCATTTAATGCAGAAAAGTTTGAGCGGGAATATCAAAAATTCTATAAATACACGAGAAATAGAGTTCATTTTTACATTGTGATTTCAAAGAGTGGAGATTTCATAGAAAAGAGTTTGAGCTAAAGAATTTTTAGAAGGATTCAAGGCTACTGTAGATTGAACCAACATCACTCTTCGATGATTCGAGTAAGTACATTTGCTATCGAACACTTTATTAACCTACTACTTGCCAAAACCCTAAATTGATTTATGGCATCTACATCTTCTGCAAGCAAATCACAAAGTGTTGAGGAAGAAATTAATCTAATTGTTAGAGAAAATTTTGATGAACCTAAGTACAAATCACACCCTAAGATTGCATCTCAAACAGATTTAATGGGTGCTTTTTCGAGCATCCTAGATAGGGTTTTGTTAACAAAAGATGTACGGTCGTTCATCCATTGCAAGATTGGAGAAGTAGGAGATTTTGAGACTATTGTTGCATACCAATAGTTGTGTGGCACCGATGGAAAACTAAAGCCATAATATGAACAGATTGATAAATTAGGGTTATCGTGCGCCATACATTATCCACAATCATTTAAAATAGACTGGATAAGGATTGTATTGAGTTGGTATCATGATGGAAAATTATGGTTGGATAAACCAGTAGAGGTCACAAAGAAAATAATCAGTAGGGTTACTAGCTATCCTACAACTGACAAGACAAAAGCTTTCTGAGGCTCATCCCGAGCTGATGTTGAGATGAACACTGGAGCTACATGGGACGGTCGAGCATTGAAGATTTCAAAAATTAAAGACCAGTGGTAAAATTTGTAGCACATGTGATTAGGTACAAGATATTTCAATTGAGCAAACTAAATAGCATACCATGTAGCCCAGTTGACATGACACATAAAATTGTGAAGAAAGATCACCAGATTGATCTTGCAGAGCTATTGCTGAACCAATTATAGGAAAACATGAAGACTATAAGGTCAAAGAAATTGAACACATGTAATTTTGGTTCCCTACTTGTTTGTTTATTTTTCTATCTACAAAAGTACCTCCCTAGCGTCAGTAAAGTAAATTGGACATCAGATAAACAAGTTAGGAGATGATTTGAATAAAAAATTTGATGAGTACTTTAAAGGATTTAAGGCCAAGATGAATCAAAGAAGCAGAATTCCATGAGAATTAGTTGAGAAAGTTGAGACAGATATATGTTTTCTAGTAGACATAGATCATACAATGATAAAAGTAGTTGAACCTAGGATAAAATGGCTAGCACCTATGGGCTATGAAATGAACTATGATTTCAGATTCAAATCTATTGAAGCATTGCTAGCACTACTGAAAGAACCCAAGGCCACTAGGTTTGGAACCTATGAAGAAGCTAAGTCTAGAATCATGACAAGTTTGGCAATTAATAAAATGTCTAGGAAGGCAAAGAAGATGAAGAAAGACCTAACTACTAGATTTGGAGATGTCTCTAACTCACCTAAGGAGTCACTAGTTAAAGCAATAATCAAAGGTCAGTTACTGTTGGCTGACAAACCTTATGATAGCGAGGAAACTGAATTTGAAGAAGAGAAAGATCCTACTCTAGTTCCTCCCACCAAAATTCAAAAGAAGAAGCACTTACCAGTATAGATAGGTACAAGGACAAGATCATCAACTGTAACCTCACCTCCACTAAAGAAATGATTAGTGAAAATCACAAGACCAAGGGCAGCTACACCGACAAAGACATATGCCAAGAGAAATACCAAGGTTGTAGTAGAGGCACAGAAGAAAAGGATAAAACTGATGAGAGGTAAAGAAGACCTTGAGGATAATGAAAATGAAGATGACATCAGTCAATTCAAAGTGGTTAGCAACAAGGTAAGGTCAATAGATGAAATTATTGAAGATATAATTGAGAACAGTGACCTTGTTGATCCTGAGCTTAGTAGATTTGACAAAATGTCAAATGAGGATCAAACTAAGATTGAAAAGGTAGTCATTCAAATGATTATAAAATTTAAAAGAGTTCCATTAAATTTTGTACTTTCATTGCCAAAGGAGTTGGAGGATAGAATAAATCAAAAGTGGGCTTATGCACTAGACACCGAGAAAAGAAAGAGAGAAAGATCTCTAGTTTGGGCAACCCCACATCTAAGCCTAGCAGAAATTAATGAACACATGGCTAACTATCAAGTAAGATTTACAGTAAAGAACCGAGCCATGATGATACTAGATGAGAACTTGGTAGATGTAGATGAGATAGGTGATTCATTATGGAAAACTATTCTTAAAGCCAAAGAACAAGCCGAGCAAAATGCATTCTTAAATTTGTCTAAAAAGAGACAAAATTCCAAAGGAAAAGGTATCTATATTGATGATAATGTAGCAGAGAAGTCAAAGGACTCTAGTATATCAGTTACTGAGGTAATTGATATTACTAAACAAAAGGAAGAGATAAATGTTTCACAAGATGCACCAGACCTAGTAGAGATCCAAATGAAGAAGAAAACCAATGATGATGTACTCATTGAGGACATCACAAATGGTGATCCTGATGACAAGGATGACGAGGATGTAAATATTAAACCATCAATCACACAAGATGAAGGATAAGTCACTGAATGTGCATTTACATCATTACTGAGCAAGCTTCCTATACTTGTAGAGGTAGTAGAATTTATTTCATAGGAGCAACCTGACAGCTCAGACCCCAAGCAACATAAAGATACAATAGGGGGACAAGACACCGAAACACCTGTAGAGACAAATAAGCCTGAAGGAATAGAGGAAGTGACTAAAGAAACACATGCACAAGATGAGCCTAAGGCAATTGAGGTGATCCCACATCTCATCACATATGAGGCTCCCACTCACTCAATCGACACACAAGTTACCAAGGAGTAGAAGAAGGAAGAGAGTGTGTCAACCGGGAAGGATACTCCAAAGACAAAAGAGAAGGTTCTTGTCATCATTGTGAAGAAGTCACCCCTTGCACCTGAGAAGAAGAAGAAAAAGAAAGAAAAAGGGTCGATCACTCTAGACGAAGTGATTATAATACCTGAGTGTGACCCAAGGACCCTTAGCCCTGAGGAATTGAGTAAATATGGGGAACTATGTACCAGAAAGGCAGCACAAGAAAAGTTGAAGCAAGAAACCAAACGAAAAGAAATTTTAACAGATGTTAAGGATATCTTACAATAGTTAGTACCTGAAGTGAACACTAATGAAGATACTCCTATAATAGATCAAATTTCTATACTTACCAAGAAGATAAATGCTCCGGACATTGATGGTGACAAACAAATTGAAGAAAGGGAAGAATCCAAGATTCAAGACAAACTAGCAGAAAGAATTAGCAAAGAAGCGGCAATCAACAAGGTCAAATTATCTGAGGTAATAACTGAGATCAAATCTATAACCTAGTTAATTTGTCAATTCTTATTGAAGCTATGCACTGTGGAAACCTTCACTGCTGAGATCAGTGAAAAGATCAAAGGTCTCAATGATGAAATCAAGACCAGTGCAAATGTAGCTATAACCGAGCCACGAGATTTTTCAAAGCATATTCATAGAGTTTAGGAACTCAAGTAGTTAATAGAAAATCTCAAGAAATAAGAAGAACAAATCACATATCAAGTCACAAAGTTACAGATAGAACTCCTTCCATACCTGAAGATTTTTGAGAAACACATTGTCAAAGTAGAACAACTTGTTGCAACACCAGAGATTTTTGTGTTGGATAATATCTTTTACATGCATGCACAAGTCAGTCTTGAGCACATTGCTCTCACCAACTTGAAAGAGGAATGGGAAAACCTCTTGGAGTCAGTGAAGAAAACCTATCAACATATTTTTGACAAGATGTGAGTATATAGTTTAATTTTTGTATTTGGCATTACTATCAAAAAGGGGGAAATCAATGTATATGTCAATATGCTAAATATGTACATAGATGCTATGTATACAACATATTACCGGGAGCATGTAGCGAGGGGGAGTATATAGAAATTTTGTTAAGTATATATGTATATGGTGGAGATATAAGTTATATGTAGAAAATTTTGTCTATATACATTCAAGTTTTGATACTAATGCCAAAGGGGGAGATTGTTATCTCTATTGAGAATTAAAGGTTGTCATTAGTATCAAAGGTTATCAAAAGATATCGGTCAGTTACTTATAATGAGCTAGTCGGTAACTAGAAGCAAAATAGGATAGTCTGTTAAGCATATACACCGAGCATCAGATAATTTACCAAGCAACAACAGACACCAACACCGAGCGTCAGTAAACACTGAGCACCAGTATACACTGAGTAGTTTATACAGTGTTTACTAATGAATACAGGAAACAACATAGTAATCAAGAATGACACATTCTTCTATGCAAAAGGTTAACACAGATCAGAAAACATTTTACCAAGATCGAGGAATATTTATTGTCAAGATACTCATTAAATACAATGTATATCTTATGTAATAGTTCGATCTAGGTCATTTTTGTACACCGTAGATCTTATGTTTTTGTCTAAGATTTGTAACCTAATTTTGTTAAAGCGACATAAAGTATGTTATATAAATGTATGTTTGCATCATTTGTGATGTGAACTGATATATGAATTAAGGAGCACTTGAAGCACTTGCCTAACTTCAAGACTATCAGTTGACAAAGCAGAATAGTATACAGAGGAGATCAGATTGAGCAGAATCAAAACAGGCTAACCGAGCAGTTTAGAGCAGAGATACATCATAGTTGAGGTGATATTTTATCAGTACTTATTGATTTGTATCAGAGAATTAAGTTTTCAATCAGAAGATAATTGCCTATTGCTTTCTAATAATTGTAATAGAGTTTTTGGATAAATCTCTTGACAGAGTAGACTTGATAGTCTTATGTAAATATCTTAATCGAGTGCACACTTCATTAGTGTTGTTAAAATCCTATAACTAGGTAGATCTAGCTGATCTAATATGTTACTCCTAATAGGATAAGATCACTAGAAGTGATCAAAACTTGTAACCCTAACAGGCAAACCTTTTCTATCTACAGTAGTGAAGAATTTGTGGGTGTCATCCCCACCGCAATTTTTACCTTCTAACAAGGATTTCTGCATTACCAAAATACTTATCTTATGTGATTGATATCTTGTTGATTTCATGTTGTTTACTTTCAAAATTTGAATGGATGAATGATACATGTAATTAGATACAAGTTATTTTTGGTCGGTTATTATTGTTTGTTGTCATAGATCTGAAAGGTTTACAAGTAAAAGTTTTTGTGGGCACTGATTCACCCCTCCCCTCTTAGTACCCTATCTCTCCTAATTCCAACAATTGTTATTAGAGAATAGTTCTCTTATTAAACAATTTAACCACTGAAGGGTAAAGATCTAAGTCATGGAGAGATATAAGCTAGATAAGACTATTGAGAATCAAAAGATACAGATGTGGATGATTGTTGAGTAGTTTAAGCAAGCTAAGGAAGGACTGAAGAAATTACTGGTTAAAAGGAAGAACCTAGCTATTCTACAAAATGAGATTAGTTATCATGAAGAACCTATTGATGATATGTTTGATCATATTGGATCTAGTTCTGGAAGCATTTTTTATGGATTTGAAAGTATAATCTCTAATTTATCTAAAAAGAATTAACATCTATTTGAACAAGTGAAAGCACTTCAAATCGGTCAAGAATCTTAGATGGTGAGAATGGTAGAGATAATCAATAATGCTAGACAGGCTGAACAAGAAAGGAATCTGGCTATTGAAGACCGAAGATAAATGACTGAACAACTTCAAGCTAAATAAAGTGAAATACATAGACTCACTGATCATCACTTCTAAGTATCTAATCAGATGATGACTGTGAATCAAGAGGTAAACTGAGTGAATGGAGAATTGTATGGACTCCCAAGTAGAAATCACAACGCAAGCCTTATCAATCAAAGAGACAAGGTAATTCTTATGTTTGGGATTATAACACATGGGCTAACTGTGTTGCATGTGGTAGGTATGGGCACATTGTAGCAAATTGTAATAGGAAATGATGAGCTAGACAATCAAGAAGCTAGACAAGCACTGGAATGGCATATATGCACTGTCATAGAGTTGGTCATTTAAGCAAGGACTATAGAGACCCCTATCTTGCTCAAAATATGTAGAAGAAAACAAACACCACAGTGAGAGAGAGAATGCATAAACTTTCATATAGTTTCATCATTTTGAGCCATACATGCCGAGCTATAAGGCCTTCCTAGTTACAGCCTGATATTACAATGAAATTCAGAAGTCCTCAAACATGCGAATCTCTATTACAACTCTTTAATCTAATGTCTAATATCTTCTATCAAAACTACCTCCCTAAACTACAACCAAACAACTACATTTATTCAAGAGGATACCGAATTGAGTTAGCCTTCAGATCCATAATTAATAGAAGTAACAGCCAGATCTAGGACCACACACTTCCTAATGATGGATACCAGCATTAAATCCATGATCCAATATAAATGCACAAGTCAGCCTCAACATAAAACAAAACTAAACCCGTTGGTGAACAAGGATAACCGAGCAACAGACAAGCAACGTTGAGCGCCAGAGACAACTGACCGCCTAGGAGATAACCGACCACACTTGGTAACCAAAGGAAACCAAACAACTACTGACCAACCCGGTCAAAGAAGAAACCAATCAACACAGACAAACTCCAAAATATTTTTGGTGACATAGGATTGCCAAGGACTCGAGATGCTCCTGCATCAGACACCTGGAGTTATTTTGAAATGATTCTCTAAATCATTTGGTAGGTATGATCCGAGCTGCATCCAACTTAGATTGTGAAATCCATGAACTGTCTTCCATTGGTCTATTCTTCCACTTTACCAGATATTCCATATACTGCTTTCCTCTTGTGCTCTTGCCAACTCTTTGATTCAAGATTTGTTCCACTTCTTCATTCTGCTTCTTTGGATATTCTATCAATACTATCATTTCTTCATCAGGTTCATGATACTCATACAAATCAACAATGTTGAAAATCAGTGATATGTCCATGTCATCAGGTAACTCAATCTCATATGCATTTCCAATATCAAATTTCCTCAAAATCTTGCAAGGTCCAAACTTCTTCATCTTTAGCTTTCCATATGTTCCAATAGGAAACCGACCTTTCTTCAAATGAACCATCACTTCATCACCAACATCAAAAGTTTTACATCTTTTGGATCTATCAGCTTTGTCTTTGTATTTTTTATTACTATCTTCCAGCTTCAATTTCACATCTTCATGCAATGTCTTCATGTACTCAGCAAACTTTACTCCTTCAGAAATTCTCTTATTTTCATCATCAATGTCTCTCAAATCAGATATTCCTCTCGGTTGTATGCCATTCACAATCTCAAATGGTGTTTTTCCAGTACTCCTATTCATTCAGTTAATGTATGCAAACTTTGCTTGTGCCAACACAGAATCCCAATTACTTGGTGTGTCTCCAACTAAAAATCTCAAAAGATTTCCCAAACTTCTATTTACAACTTCAATCTATCCATCAGTTTGTGGGTGAAATGTAGAACTATATTTCAACTTAGTGACAAATTTCTTCCAAAGGGTCTTCCAAAAGTATCCAACAAATTTACTATCTCGGTGAGAGAGAATACTGCTCGGTAATCCATGCAATCTGACTATTTCCTTAAATAAAAGATCTACTACATGTACTACATCTAATGTCTTTCTACAAGGTATAAAATGTGCCATCTTAGAAAATTTATCCACAACAGAAAATATAGAATCATTACCTCTTACTGTCTTCGGTAAGCCAAGAACAAAGTCCATACTGATGTCAATCCAAGGTTTCTCAGGTACAGCAATCGGTACATACAAACTCGTATTCTGACTTACTCCTTTTGCAACTTGACAAATTCCACAACATTTCATAAATTTTTGAACATCCTTATACAACTACGGCCAAAAGTACTTCTCCTTAAGCAAATTCCATGTTTTATCAATGCCAAAATGTCTAGCCAAACCACTATGATGTTTCTCTTTTATCAAATTAGTTCTCATTACTCCTCTCAGTATACACAACTAAATACCTTTGAACAACATACCTTCCTGAATAAAATATTCATCCCATTTACTATCTTGTTGATTTTGAACAGGTGCTCTGCACTTTCTCCATGGCTCAAAAAAATTAGGATCATTTTCATACAAAATTTTCATCTCATCAAAACCAAGAACTTCAATTTTCATCGAGGTCACTGAAGATCTTCTTCTACTCAATGCATCAACAACTTAGTTAGTGACTCCACTCTTATGCTTTATCACAAATGTGTAACTGTACAAATACTCAACCCACTTCATATGTCTCTGATTCAACTTATTCTGACTACCCAAATACTATAAAGCCTTATGATTAGTATACAACACAAATTCACTTAGTATCAAATAATGTCTCCATTTCTTCAGTGCTTGAACAATAGCATAGAATTCTTGATCATACATAGAATATTTCCTTCTAGCATCATTCAATTTCTCACTAAAGAAAGCAACAGGTTTACCTTCTTGACTCAACAAAGCTCCAATTGCACTTCCACTTGCATCACATTCCACTTGAAATACTTTACTGAAATTAGGTAATGCCAAAATAGGTAATTCAACAACCTTCTTCTTCAGATTCTCAAAACTTTTATCATCTCCATGTGTCCACTTGAATTCTCTTTTGTCTCCTCTCATAGTCTCAGTCATAGCATTACAAATTGAACTAAAATTCCTTATGAACTTTCGGTAAAAACTTACCAAACCATGAAATGATCTTACCTCACTAGCATTCACAGGTGTAGGCCAATTCAAAATAGCTTCAACCTTTCCAGGATCCATCTTCAAACCATCAAATGACATCACAAATCCCAAATACACAATTTCCTCTTTCATGAATGAACACTTTTTTAGATTTATCAACAACTTTTCCTCTTTCAATCTCTGCAAAACTTTCCTAACATGAAACAAATGTTCTTCTTTAGTCTTACTAAATATCAGAATGTCATCAAGATATACAATCACAAATTTACCTAAGAATTTCTTCAAAAATTCATTCATCAGCCTCATAAAAGTACTTGGTGCATTAGTTAAACCAAAAGGCATAACCGACCACTCATACAAACCTTCTTTTGTCTTGAAAGTAGTCTTCCATTCATCACCTTCTCTGATTCTTATATGATGATACCCACTTTTCAAATCAATCTTTGTGAAATACTTCACTCCAGTCAAACTATCCATTATGTCATCCATCCTTAGTATAGGAAACCTATACTTCACTGTTATCTTATTGATTTCTCTGGATACAACATCAAAAGTTTTATGTCTGATGTAACATGGTCGCAAGAGAAGAATTGATCAGCACACTATCTGAGGGTGATTTTACTAAAATTAAAGATCTAGATTCGACACATGAAATTTGGAATAGACTAGAGGCACTTTATGAAGGAGATAAGTATACCAAACAAGGGAAATTGCAAAATTGGAAAACAAAGATGGAGAAGCTGCAAATGAATGAAGATGAAAGCATTAGAGCCTATGTTCAAAGGGTTACAGAAGCTGTAGTTGGAATCAAAAATTATGGAGGTACTTATGATGAAGATGAAGTCATTGCAAAGATTCTCAGATCTCTGACTCCTGCTTAAAAATTCAAGGCAATGCCAATTCAAGAAACTATACCCCTGACTCCAAACTTTAGCAGAGAGATGTTGATTGCAAATTTAACTACCTTTGAAGCTACATAATTAGGAGAAGCTGCACCTAAAGTTGAATCTGCATTTAGGGCATCCATGCACAAGAAATTTTATGCATGTTCAAGCACAAGAAAAGAAGACCTAAGAGAAGACCTTGGTGAGTAAGCTGAGGAATGGGAGAAGATAATGGAAGAAGAAAATAAGATGGAAGAACTTGTTGCACTAATTTCTAGAAGAGAGAAAAGAGGTAAGGGAAAATTTGAAGGAAAATTACCTTTGAAATGTTTTTCATGCAATAACATAGGTCATTTTGCATCTAGATGTCCTACAAGAGTTCCTAAGTACAAAGCTGATTATGCAAAAATTAGAAGAGACAAAGAATGTTGTTATGCTAGTGAAGGAATCTCTGATGATGAGGATTTAGACAATGAAGAGATTGGATTTGTTGCTATTAAAGATGAACCGATTCATGAAGAAAAAGCCTTAGTATCTCATGTTGACAAGAAAACTAAATGGATAATTGACAGTGGATGTTCTCATCACATGACTGGTGATAAGAACAAGTTTGTTAAATTAGTAAATTATGATGGAGGTGTTGTAAGGTTTGGGGAAAATCTCCCAAAATCCATCATAGGAGTAGGATCCATCACTCTGGATGGAAAGACTAATATAGATAATGTACTACTTATTGAAGGACTGAAACATAACTTGTTGAGTGTTGGATAGTTAATGGATAAAAACTTTGAGTTAATTTTTGTTAATGGTAAATGCTTTATCAGAAGCAAGGAAGGAAAACTGATTGCTACTGGTTCAAGGTCTAGAGGTAATGTATTTGAACTAAACACATTTGGAGCCTCTTGTTTTGTTGTGAAGGTAGATGATAGTTGGTTATGGCATAGAAGATTTTGTTATGTTAACTTTGATAACATTATGAAGGCAAGTATGGATAATGCAGTAAGAGATCTACCGAAGATTGTGAAACCTTCTAACACTGTATGCAGAGAATGTGTTATGGGAAAGAAAACTAAAAGCAATCATAAAAGAAAAACATTTACATTGAAAGGAAAGTTGGATCTAGTACATACAGATCTATGTGGGCCTACAAGAACAAAGTCATACTATGGTGAAAGGTATTTTATACTCTTTGTTGATGACTTTTCTAGAATGATGTGGGTTACTTATTTGAGATAGAAATTAGAAGCATTTGAAAAATTCAAGTTGTTTAAAGCAAATGTAGAGAATGAATTAGGACTGAAAATAAAGTGTTTAAGATCAGACAAAGGTGGAGAGTTTACATTAGATTTATTCAATTCATACTATGAAGAGAATGGGATAAAAAGACAACCATCTACTCCTAGGACTCCACAACAAAATGGGATAGTAGAGCGAAGAAATAGAACTATACTTGATGCTACCAAGACAATGCTGATTGAAGGAAATGTATCTCACGTACATTGGAGAGAGGCTATTGGAACAATAGTGTACACATTAAAAAGAATTCAAATCAGAGATGGCACAAGTAAGACTCCCTATGAACTATGGTTTGATCACACTCCTACTGTAAAATATTTTAGAATTTTTGGTAGCAAATGTCATATCAAGAGGGATGATGAGATAGGGATATTTGATGCTAGAAGTGATGAAGGTATCTTCCTTGGTTACTCTGTTAAAAGGAAGGCATACAAATGTTTCAATCTGATATTAAGGAAGATGGTTGAAAGTAACAATGTAAGAATAGATGAGAAATTTCAGATATAAGAAAGAATGTATGACAACAGTCAGATATCAGAAATGAAAGAAACCACTACTACTGCTAAAGAAGAAGAACTTGTTGAGGAAGAAAGTGAAAAAGAGGCTTGTGATGATACAAGAAAGACTACTGAAACTCCTAAAACTCCAAGGTATGTAAAAAATAACCATCTTGAAAATCAAATTATTGGCAATACCAATCAGGGACTGCTAACTAGATCTAAAGTTAGAGAAGAAATTTGTTTGATTTCTCAAGTTGAGCCAAAAAATACAAATGAAGACTTTAAAGATGAATATTGGATAAATTCCATGAAGGAAGAATTGAATCAGATAAAGAAAAATAATACTTGGGAATTGGTTCCAAGACCTAAAAATAAAAATGTTATAGGAACAAAATGGGTCTTTAGAAACAAGATGGATGAAGAAGGAACAATTGTAAGGAACAAAGCAAGACTACTGTGTAAGGGATACTCACAGCAAGAAGGCATAGACTTTGAAGAAATATTTTCTCCTGTTGCTAGAATAGAGGCAGTAAGATTATTTCTATCTTATGTTGCACACAAAAACTTCAAAGTGTATGATGGATGTTAAATCTGCATTTCTGAATGGAGATCTTGAAGAAGAAGTATACATAGAACAACCAAATGGATTTCCTCTATGCGAAGACAAAGACATGGTGTGCAAATTGAAGAAAGCCCTATATGGGTTGAAGCAAGCTCCTAGGGCTTGGTATGCAAGGTTGGACAAGTATCTACTTAGACTTGGATTTAGAAAAGGTAATGCAGACAATAATTTGTATTTAAGAACTATTGAAGATGGAATCCTAATAGTAGAAGTATTTGTGGATGCATTATCTTTGGAGGTAATGATGATCTATGTAAGAAGTTTTCTAAAGAAATGGAAAGTGAATTTGAGATGTCCATGATAGGTGAAATTAAATTCTTTCTTGGACTGCAAATAACTCAAAATGAGAATGGTATTTTCATTTCTCAGACCAATTATCTCAAAGAATTGCTTAAGAAATTCGGTATGGAAGATTGTAAACCAGTAGGAACACCTATGGTGACTGGAAACAAGCTAAAATTGACTCACACTAGACTAGATATTGCTAATGCTATTGGAATGGTGGCTAGATATCAGGCATAAACTAAAGAGACTCATCTAGCTATTGTGAAAAGAATACTAAGGTATCTCAGAGGAACCATAGACTATAGTTTATGGTATGAAAAGAATGATAGCTTTGAACTTCATGCTTATATTGATTTTGATTGGGAAGGAAACATTGATGATAGAAAAAGTACAAGTGGTGGTGAATTTTTCCTTGGGAAAAATTTGGTTTCTTGGCTAAGTAAGAAACAAGATTGTATAGCACAATCTACTGCTAAATCAGAATATGTTGTTGCTACTATAAATTGCACTCAGATTGTTTGGATGAAACAAATGCTGATAGACATTGGATTAAATTTTAATGATCCTATGGTTATCCATTATGATAACACAAGCACAGTAAACATGTCAAAGAATCCAGTGATGCACTCTAAAACTAAACACATTTCTATTAAGTATCACTTCTTGAGAGACAAGGTGGTAGAAAAAGAAATCAAGCTTGAATATATCAGTACAAAAGAGTAGATTGCAGACATTTTTACAAAGCCACTACCCAAAGATACTTTTGAATATCTCAGAGGTATGCTAGGGGTTCAAGCCCCTCCTAGTCATAACTAAATGATGCAAAGATGCATTAGTCCAGAAGTGCTCAGAGCCTCATCATTTTCTAGACTAGATGTAGGGATCTACTCCTCAGGGGGAGTGACCATGGAAGAAAGTTTATATGTGAAGGTAGTTGGCACCCTTTTCCATTGTTGTCAAAGGGGGAGTGTTGTTATGAGAAAATCCTCACTGTATGGGGACATTGTTCAGTTGAAGGACTTTTGGGTTGATACAACTTTGGGATAAGATTTTCCCATATGTTGACATCAATGCCAAAGGGGGAGATTGTTGGATATTTATAATGCATGGGTGGTGATTGAGGCATTTAATATGTTTAATCACTACATTACTAAATGGGCACTCATACTGTTGTCATTTATGTTTTGTCACTGATGTCGACATATGCTTCTATGAAGGAACCAGACTAGTAATCACAGTGTACAGAGGGTGTATGAATTTTTTAGATGCTGAGAAGTTAGATGAGATCTTAGGAGGATTTTTTGATCTTATATCTGATATTGCATCATTAATTTTTGCATATTAAGAAAGATACAGTTGTTTTGGTAAAGACTAGTCACTGGACTGTGACAGTGAGAATTGACAGAGTTAGTCTCTGAGTTTTTTATATTGATTTTAGAGGGATTGGAATCAAGGTATGTGATCTTGAAGGATGATGGAAGAGGCACTAATGGATGTTCATTGGTTAGTGCAAGGTATGAAATGATTGGTGACATCATCTATGATGTGTGTTATGGTGATGGCTTATTCTGAAGCCAACTCAGGGAATGAAGTGTGTGTCTTGTTTGGAAAGCATAATTCAAGGATGAAGGTCCTTAATTGTTGTAATGTAATCATTGTAAACTTTTTTTAGATACCGTGTGTATCTTAGCAAGAGCTTCTGTAATTATTTGTTATTAGGAAAGCCTTATGGGCCGACCTAATCTTGGTAAAATGTATTAAGGTATAAATGAAAGGTCTTTTCTTCGGAAAAGACATGGATGGAATATATGTGAATTAAGGAGGTTGTGAAGGTTGTGAACTTGTGTCTACTATATGTAGAGCAGAGGATTACTGGTGGACTTCATTGGAACTGATCAAGCAAAGACAGTTGTTGGTAAACAGTTCAAAGATTGTGTATTTCTTCATATACACCTGTTGCGAACTAGTGAGTTCTGAAGGTGGATTTAACCTTCTTTGGGTAGTGAGCCTTGGGTAGTGAGCCCTCTATTATTCTTGACTCCTAACAGGGTCTAATCTCTAACAAGGACTATGTACTATTATTGTGTTTACCCGTAACCAAAATATTGTGTTATTGTGTTGGCATTCATTGTGTTCATTGGATCTGGTATTGATGAGGTTAAAGTTTGATATTCTATCATACAACTGATTCACCCCCCCTCTTAGTTGTTTTGTGGACTGTTATTCCTAGTAGCATATCCCTATTATTGTTCCTTGTTCTAAACACTTCAAGCAAAATTTGTTCTTTTTCAACATCTTGACAAGGAGATTCCTATAAATGAAATGTTTTGTTAATTCCTCATCCCTTTATTTCTACCAAGTTGAACTCACACATTTGGCTTTTTGATCCACTTCAAAAAATGGAGAGCATATGCCTAATGTTTGTTCAATTTGGACAACAGTAATTTTTTTCCTATTAAGCTAGATCCAAAGAAAAGCCACAATTTAAGCAATGCAAGCTTGATATGAAAAATACCTCTTTTGTAGCTAGCAAAGGCTAGGCGCTTTTTTGAAGTTTTTGATGTTTATTTTCTTACTCACCTAGTGGCTATCGTTCCCATTCTGGCTCCTCCAACAAATTAGTCAACACAGCCATACAAAGTGAAGGAAACTAGAAGGAACAAATTGAAATGCACTTAAGTGTTCTTGACAAGATTTTGCAAAGAAAATTAGTTCAAAGTAGGAAATTTCTTTTTGTAAGAATCCAACACCTTAATGTAATCAGCATAAAGTTTTTCTTCTAATCCGAAACTGTCTAGAATTGAAGCATTATGAATTTCCTTTTGACGTTTGATTTGAATTCTTACCTCTTTGCTTTCTTGAGTAACTCTGCTCTCTAGTTTTCATTCTTTCCTGTGTTTTCTCATCTGTGGGAAAAACACAGATAGAGAGTAAGAAAATCAAATTTAATAATCTGATAGAAAATTTAAGCAAAAAATGCTAGGCAACATTTATCAGCTAATAAGCATTAGTTAAAAGCTAGCAGGCATGATTTTAAGATTCACAGACATCACTTCCCAGTGACTCAAGCAACTATTAAAGATCACTAAGCATAACAATTTAACTACTAGGTGTTAAAAGTAGTATAAATTGCATAAGATAAAATATCCAAGGCAGAAAAGACCAACTATTAAGCATCAGTTAAAAGCTACTAGGCATGACAAATCATTGTAAATTGCGTAAGATAAATCATCACAGGCAGCAAAGGATAGCTAATAGGCATCATTTCTCTAATCTTAGGTGACGCTTTACACTCTCACGCATAATACTTTATCTCTCAGGCGTCAGAAGAAGAAAAGACAAAATAGAAAGAATCTCACAGGCGTCAATCAACTTCTTCTAGGCATCGTCAGAATGCTCATGAGCATCATTAAATCCTTTGTAGGCATCACTTCTCCTATTTTCTACAAAATTGACATAAAAGTGAAGCCAAAAACACACCAAATTTGATAAAAATGATAGAAATGAGGCTCAAGGCCCCACGGTGGGTGCCATTTGTGTGTGAGTGTTTACACCTTCATGAAATTAGGACAATTCTCTACAATTCTATGAAAATACATTGAAATTTAATCTAAGAATTGCATTTAACATCCATATCATCTCATGGTTCTCTATCTAAGCTTGGTAAGTAGAGCTCTCAGCCTTATTCTCTACTAGTGACAATCCTAGAATGAGAAATTATGATGAAATGCCTAATCTAGCTCTCAATTCTCAATTTGATACAAAGATTCTTTCAAATGCTCATGATGATGTTCTTAATATCACTATTTGCTCTCCAAATGCTCAAGATATTGCTCAATTTCTCTCAATTGCTCTCAAACTACCTATAGTGATGATGCTATGCACTTGAATTTCTAAGATCCTCTTATGCTCTCAAAATGACTTCTATTTATAGTAAAATCCCAAGGGTAGGGGGTATTACTTGATCATGATTTAGCCTTGGTTGAGTCAAAAACTTTGAAATGTTTTTAAATGTGGGGACAATTTAAATGATTGTCTCAAAGGTTTGGACAAGTAGAAAAATTTGAGAGGTTGAGATTCAAAGTTGAAATGAGTGATTGAGATTCAACAATTTTGGAGTGATCCATGTGCTTTTGTTCTCAGTTCTTATTGGTTACTCAAATTATGTTGAAAGATATTAGGATTAATTAAATTCCATCAATTAATTAAATTAGCCATGTAAGGGAATAGGTTCAATTTGATTTTAGATTTAAAACTATACAATTAATTGATTAAAATCAATTATATAGTGTGATTAATCCCTTTAAGCTTGTATTTAATTATTTAATGTCATTATTTTATTTTTCCTTTGATTTAAATGATTTTTTCCAATTTTGATTAATAAATGTCCATTTAGAATTGATTTGATCCATTTTGATGAAAATTCGAGCATTTGGCTGAGATTTTATAATTTTGAATGATTCTAGGACACTTGCCCAGTTTTGAGTGTCTACAATAGTACTTTCTTAAATAGAAATAGTCTTACAAGTTAAGGTTTGACATCAATGACAATACAACAATTGCTTCAATTGCAGTTTCCAACAATCTCCCTCTTTGGCATTGATGGCGACACCATATGAATAACACATGAATCACCAACCAATCCAAAACTCATCTGTCCATCAAAAAAATTTATAATATCCTTATCTTCATTCTGATACAGAATCAATAAGCCTTTCTTATATGACCATCCAATAGTAACATTCTTTCCTCTGAATCTCTTCCTCTTACTTGATCTTCCATGAAATTTCACATGTGTATTCATCTAGATCATCTCCCTCTTTGACAAAAATGCCAAAGTAGCAACTAAAACATACATTCTTTAGATGTAGATATCATCTTTTCAGTTTAGTAACAATATTTCTCCCTCTGGCATCTCTTCTTATGACTAATTTTTAGTTTTGTTATACTTTTCACAACTCTAGGCTGCTCCTAAAGTGTGACCCGTCTCTGCATCAATTTGTCAAATACTCTTTGCAGCATGTTTGATGCAATGCTCCTAGCTTGACTAGGTAGCCTCAGTTAGGGGAAGAACCCCTAATTGTCCTCTCAGATATTCATGAACTTCTTTAGGTAAAGCTTTAGTGAATATGTTTGCTAGTTGTTCCTTTGTATTCACATATTCCATTCGAACCTCTTTATCTTGTACCATTTCCCTCAAGTAATGATACTTGATGGTGATGTGTTTGGTCTTTTTGTGCACCACTAGATTCTTAGATATTTTGATAGCACTTGTGTTGTCACAGTAAATGACAACTGGTTTAGTGATCTCTTCTTTCATGCCTACCAACAATTGCTTTATCCATAACAAGTTTGAACAGTTCACTGCTGCAGCCACATACTCAGCTTTAGCTGTAGATTGGGAAATGCAATTTTGTTTCTTGCTTGTCCAGGAAAATAATCTCCATCCAAGAAAGAAAGCTCCACCACTAGTACTTTTTCTGTCATCCACATTTCCTACCCAATCAGCATTAGTATACACTCTCAGTTCAAATCTTTCATGCTTCTTGTAGTGCAATCCATAATCAGTAGTCACTTTCAAATATCTCATTATCCTTTTGACAAACATCATGTGAGTTTCCTTAGGATTGGCATAGAATCTTGCCACAATCCCAACTGCTAGAGAAATATCTGGTTTGCTATGAACAACATACTGCAATTTTCCAATCATGGACCTATACAAAGTCTGGTTTACTTTAGCAGCATCATCATTCTTAGACAACTTTTTTCTAGTAGCCATGGGAGTACTTACTGGCCTTGAATCCTCCATACCAAAGGTTTTCAGTATCTCATGAACATATTTAGACTGGGTGATGAAAATACCTTTCTCTATCTGATATACTTGTAAACCAACAAAGAATTTGATCTCCCCAAACATACTCATTTCAAACTCAGTTTGCATTTCATTTAAAAATTTCTTACATAGGGCGTCTTGTCCACCAAATATAATATCATCTAAAAAAATCTTAGCCAACAAGTTTCCTTTACCTTCTTCATCTTTCATGTATAGATTTCTTGTGTCATTTGTCCTTGAGAATCCAGTCTATATCAGGTAGTTGTGCAACCTCTCATACCATGCTCTGGGAGCTTGCTTTAGTCCATACAGTGCTTTATTCAGTTTGCAAACCATGTGTCTCTTGTTTGGATCAAAAAATCCTTCCAGTTGTTCAATGTACACTTCTTCTAATATACCATTTAAAAATGTAGACTTGACATCCATTTGGTATACCTTGAAATCTTTGTATGCAGCATATGCAAGTAAGGTTCTTACTCCTTCTAATCTGGCTACAGGGGAAAATGTCTCCCCATAATCTATTCCTTATTCTTGTGTGTAGCCTTTGCATACTAGCCTTGCTTTTTTTCTTGTGATTTGTCCATGCTCATTCAACATATTTCTGAAGACCCACTTTGTTCCAATGACATTTTTATTTTTTGGTCTCGACACTAGAGTCCAGGTATCATTCTTCTCTATTTGGTCTATCTCCTCATTCATTGCTTGTATCCAGTATTCCTTTTCTAATGCCTCCCTTGTTGTCTTAGGCTCGAATTCACACAGTAAACATGTAGGGTCTCTTAACTTACTTCTAGTCAGAACTCCAATATCTTTGTCTCCAATGATCTATTTAGGCTTGTGATGTCTCCTTACATATTGTGCCAAAATAGCTTCTTCTCTCCTTTCTTCTTGTTATTCAGGTTCTCAAACAAGATTGTCAAATTCAACTTTTGAATGCTCGACAACCTCTTCCTGATACTCAACAGCATTTTCCTATCGCTCGACATGTTTTTCTTGTCTCTCAGCATTTTTTCCCTGATGCTCAACATTGCTTACCCAAGACTCTGCATCAGGTGCAAGTTTTTCACTTGCCTCTCCTTCTTCTATATAAACAAAAGATCTGTAATCTTCTAGTTCTCTCTTGCTTTTAGCTTCATTTTTCTCTACACACTCATCAACTTTGACATTTACACTTTCCACAATTTTGTTAGTGTTAGAGTTCAAACACTTGTAAGATTTACTTTTTGTGGAATAGCCTAGGAATATGCCCTCATCACTTTTAGCATCAAATTTTCTATTCCTATTGTCCTTTAGTATGTAGCATTTGCTTCCAAAAATTTTGAAGTACTTTACATTAGGTGCATACCCATGCCATAACTCATAAGGTGTCAGATTTGTACCTTTTTTGATCTGTACTTGGTTAAGGGTATAAACAACTGTACTTACAGCTTCTCTCCAGTACTTTTGTGCAACATTCTTTTTGATCATCAGTGTTCTTGCACAATCCATGATATATATCTTCCTTCTCTCTACTATACCATTTTTTGGAGGTGTTCTAGGTGCAGACATCTATCTTTCGATCCCTCTATCATTGCAAAATAGATTGAACTCATTGGATATAAATTATCCACCTCAGTCAGATCTCAGACACTTCAGGTTCCTACCTGTCTCCTTTTCAACCTTAGCCAAATACCACTTACAAAATTGAAAAGCATCAGATTTTTCTTTTAAGAACATTACAGTCATCATTTTGGTGTAATCATCAACAAAAAAAATAAAATATCTAGCACCACAATAGCTTTGTACACCCATAGGTCCATAAAGGTTAGTATGAACCAAATCTAAAGCATTCTTAGAAGTAAAAGTCTTGCTCTTAAAACTAGACTTTGTAATCTTACCCAACTGACATTGTTTGCACATTATATTCTCAAGTTTCTTTAATCTAGGCAGTCCTCTCACTTTCTTCTTCTTACTAATTTCAACCAAATTATCAAAGTTAACATGACATAGCCACTTATGCCATAACCAAATATCATCAAGTTGTGCAATCATACATGTCTCTTCAGATAAGTCTAGATAGAAAAAATTACCTCTTGTTTGTTCTCCACTTCCAATCAGTTCACCAGTGGCATCAAATATTTTGGCCTTCCTATGATGAAATTCCACCTAGTATCTAGTGCTATTAAGTTGTGCAACACTCAGCATATTGTAGTTAAGACCTTCAACCCAATATGCATTTTCACAAGTGATCCTATCAGTCATCTTAATCAATCCTTTACCCCTAATAGGACATGGTGCATCATTACCAAATTTTACACTTCTATCTTTTTAATGATCTAAGGTATCAAACTTACTTTTGTCACCAGTTATGTGGTGTCAAAAACCACTGTCAATAATCCATTTATCATTTTTATTCACATAGGATATCAATGTAGTTTTCTCATCCTCATCAGACTCATCTTTCATTGCAACATAGACTACATCAACTTCAAAATCATCACTATTAGTGTCAGTCTCTTCTTCGATAATATAGCAGGATTTATTACCTTTTCCTTTGTAGTCCTTCTACCTTCAATAACCTCTGTCTTCTCTTTTGTCTTTATGCTTGTTGTCTCTTTCTTCATCCTTATCATCCCTGTCAGGACATCTTGCAGCTATATGACCAACTTTATTACACAAAAAACATATAATAGGGAGTTTACATTTATACTTTCCTTTTCCCCTTTTCAATCTTTAGGCTATAAGAGCTTCAAGATCCTCAAGTTCTTCACTAGATGTGTCACTTTAACTTTCACTTTCACTGATGCATCTTTCTTTCTCTTTCTTTGACTTGCTCAGAACCATTTGTGACTTAAAAGAAGATTCAACATTAGCAACAGTGAAGTTGTCATAGTTAGAAAGCTCAAAACCAATAAGCTTACCAACCAAACTTTCCAAAGTAAGAGCATTTCCAAGGTTACATCTAGATTCTTGAATTGCTAAAATTTTGATGGCATAAATAGGATGCAGAGTTCTCAATACTTTTCCTATAATAGTTTCATCATCTATAGTTCTATTTGATCCTCTAATATCATTTACAACTTCTTTTATTCTACCACAATATTGAGCAATATTCTCACCTTCTTGCATTTTCATTTCATCAAATTTACCTCTTAGGCTCTCGACTTTAGCACTCAGTACATTTATGTCACCACCATAGATGTTTACAAGAGTGTCCCACATTTTCTTTGCATTTGTGCAGTCTTTGATGTCTTCAAATTCTGGATAGCTTAGGGCAGATGTAATCTCCAACATTGCTTGATTGTGCTCTTGTTTAGCTCTCATCTCCTCGGAAGTCAGAGGTGAAACAAGTGTAACATAATCATGCTCAACATAATACTTTGCAAAATCACCAATACTGGCTAGATGCAGCTTCATCAAACTTTTCCATGCAGGGAAGTTCTCCTTATTTAGCTTCGGTACCTCCTTCTTATACATCCTGATCATTTACTTCAAGTACCTTTAAACTTGTCATCTGTAAGCACCAACAGCTCTAATACCAATTGTTAATATAATTTAGAACAATAGAGAGGGGGGTGAATCAGTTGTTCTCAGGTCTAGATGCATAAATAAACTTTCAAAACTCTTTAACAAATCAGATCTAACAACCAACAGCTACTCGATCATTATTGATTGCATAACAAAAATATATAACAGTGTAGTCCACTATCCAATATTATCTAATTACTTGTAAAACACATAAATGTTCAAACCAAAGCATTCACACAAGTATTAACACTAGGATTTATAGTGGAAACCCAATTCAGGAAAAACCACTTTGTAACATGTTACTGCTATTTTCACTCTTCTAAAGTGAGCTCTATGAAAATCCAACCCTGTCAAAGGTTACAAACACACTGTCAGGTGTGACCCAGTTATAGGATTTAAACCACTCTGTTAAAAGTGTGCCTTGTTATAGGACTTACATACATTCCATTGGAATGCAACCTTGTTCAAAGGATTTATACAAATGACTGTTAGGTCAACCTTGGTTTAAAGGATTTTGACTGATACAATGGTTAGAAAGTAACAGTAATATTGATCTGAAAACATACAACTCACTTTGCAAATATCAGATCCAATTTCATACACATATGCTAGCTTACTGATTGTGATTCATTTCCATCTCCATCACTAATATACTCAGAAATACCTTCAAGAAATCACAACACTTCTCCTTCAGCCTTTTCTGCTTATACAGTCAATAACCTCAATAACAACTCCAACATCCTCTCTCTTCAACCTCATACTTAGGTTTCCTTAATACTTACTCAATTAGGTCAATACAATTTTTGTCACTTAATCTCCTCCGTAGATCTTAGGGTTAGGTCAGATTCATCAAATCCTTCCAACTTTATGTTCTTCGTCTATCCTTCCAGAAACATCTCAAATCTCTTAATAGATTTAAAATAAAATGTTTTACAATGCATTAAATGTTTCCATACAATCAATACATAAAGTTAATCAATCCATTGAAGTATCAAGATAACTCAACCTTTCCTTAGGTGCTATTGTTACCAACTTTGCCCACATCCTTCACAACAATTAAATAGATATAGTACTTTCTTAAATAGAAATAGTCTTACCAGTTAAGGTTTGACATCAGTGACAATAGAACAATTTCTTCAATTGCAGTTTCCAACATAATACATTTTCCTATTCTTGGAGAATGTAATCTTTCCTAGGCTGACTTGATTCTTGTGAAGGTTTTATAAGATGATTTAATTCATCCTTAGTGGTAGTTCAAAGGGAAGAAGAAATAATTTAAGAGGTATATATAAATAGATAGTATGAAAGATAACCTCTTAAAGGTTCTAAATAGGTTGGTATGACTATTTTGTAAGACTCCATTTTGTAGATTCATTGTACTTAATTTTGTGCTAATAGAATGTTGATCTAGAATATTACTCTCTTTATTCTTGTGACTTCCATTGTGTGACTCTTGTTTCAATGATTGTAATGACTTTCTTTAGGTCCCTCTTGTCCTTGGCTGCATCATTTGGTATTATAGAAAGGTTGTGTTCCTTTTGATAGTGAGATCTTTGTTCTAGAGCTCGTGAAGTCCTAAATCATTTTTTTGTGGGATGGAAGAGTGAGGATCTAACCCAAAATTATAGAGGGTTCATTTAAGATGGATCACATAGGACATGCTAGAGGTAGATGAAGGAGAGATGCAGATCCAAAAGTATTAAAAATGTTAATACAAATTACAACTAGGTTGGAAGTTATGGAAATGAACCAAAGAAGAGGTCATCATATTTAAGATCTAAGTGATGAAGAAGGAGTTGAAGAAGTCACTAAAAAGGATGAAGAGAAACCCAAACTTGATCAAGGAGATGATAGATTATTGAGATCCCTAACTAGGTTTAATGCTAGACCACATTTCAATCCACCTAATTATGATGGAAAGTTAAATTATGATGAATCACTTGATTGGATCATGTAGATGGAGAAATACTTTGACTATGAAGGAACTAATGATGCTAAGAAGATGAAGTATTCTTGCACGAAGTTGAGAGGACATGCATTCTTATGGTGGGAACATTTATAGACCAATAGATAAAGAAGAGACAATGAAAAAATTAAATCATGGGATTGGATGGTAAATAAATTGAAACCCAAGTTCTTACCTATTGATTACCATGTAAGTTTATTTAGGAAAATGCAAAACCTAAAGAAAAAGGATCTTAGTGTGAAGGAGTGTACCGAATAATTTTATAGGTTGAATATTAGGTCTGGTCATACAAATGATGAGGTTTAAAGAGTTTCTAGATATTTGTATCATTTGAGGGTTTCAATTCAGGTTGAAATTAGTTTGGTTAAATAGTAGAATATAGAAGAGGCTTACCAATATACTGTAAAGGCAGAATAAAAATTGAACAAAAGGAAAGAGAAAAGACAAAGAAGAAGAGGTGGAAGTTTTCAAAGGGGAAGAACATTGTAGGAGGAGGAAGATCTTATTTAGGTCCAAGAAAAGGTAACACATAATTTAAGGAATAAATTTCATAATAGAGAGATAATAGAAGTTTCCATAGAGGAGGAGGATCAATTACATAGTAGAGTTTTTAGGGGAACTTGTTTCAAATTTGGAGAAGGACACTTATCCTTTGAATGTACCCAAGGAAACTCAAACAAGAAAACTAAGAGAATGGGTAGATATACTTATGTAGAGGAGGAATCAACTGAATCTTTGAATCAACTAGAGGATAGAGAAGCACTAATGGTGAGGAGAACCCTATGTCATGAGGAGATAGATTATGAGAAATTGTTAAGAAATAGTTTTTTCAAGACCAAATGTAAAGTCACAGGAAAATATTAAAAAGTTATCATTGATAGTGGAAGTTTAGATAATTTAGCTTTAGAGGAGTTGGTGAAAAAGTTGGAGTTATAGAGACTAAACCGTCTGAAGCCTTTTTAGATTGCATGCGTAAAGGATGATCATAAAACACTTGTAAGTGAATAATGCACGGTGAAATTGAAAATAGGATCTTATTAGGATGAGGTTCTTTGTGATATTATGTTTATGGATGTGTTTCAAATATTATTGGGTAGACCATGGTAGTACAATAGACAAGCTTTACATGATGGTAGAAGGAATAGGTATACCATCTTTGCAAATGGGAAAAGATAAGTATTATTTCCTTTAGTAGAGGGTCATAAAAAAGATATTTGTACTAGTGTTAGAGTTTGTATGGTTGAGTGAAGGAAATTATTGGGTGGGATTGAAGAATGATAGTATGTGTTATTCTTTGATTCCCAAGAAGTTTGACTCAAAATTAGAAGAGGAACAACCTAAGGAAATAGACGAGTTGATGATAGACTATGAAGACATAATCTCAGATATTGTGCCTGATGGATTTCCACCTGTGAGGAGTATTAGTCATTGTATGGATCTGATTCCTGGAGCTAGTTTTCCTAACAAAGTAACACACTATATGACAACTAAAAAGAATGAAGATTTCAATAGGAAAGTGCAATACTCTCTAAGGAAAGGTTTGATTAGAGAAAGTTTGAGTTCTTGTGTTGTACCTACAATGTTAGCACTGAAGAAGAATGGGGATTGGAGGATGTGTACTGATTACATAGCTATTAACAGGATCACAAAAAATATTGGTTTACTTTACCTTGGATGGATGATATAATGGATTATTTGAGTGGATCCAATTATTTAAAAAAGAGTAATTTGAAGATTGGTTATCATCATATTATAATCAAGGAAGGAGATGAATGGAAGGCAACATTCAAGACAAATGAAGGATTGTTTGAGTGGTTGGTGATGCATTTTAGATTGACCAATGCATCAAGTACTTTAATGAGGCTCATGAATGAGGTATTGAATAAATTATTTTGTAAGTTTGTAATTGTTTTCCTTCATAACATTTTGATTTTTAATAAAAGTAGGGATGATCATTTTTTGTATCTAAGAAAAGTGTTACAGAGATTAAGGGAAGAGAAGTTGTTGATAAAAATAAAAAAGTGTTCTTTCATGAAATAGGAGATAGTGTACATGGGTTTTGTGATCTCAATAGATGGGTTGAAGAGGGATATTGAGAAGGTCAAAGAAATTATTGAGTGGCTTACACTTGAAAGTGTTAGAGAGGTAATATCATTTCATGGATTGGCTAGTTTCTACCGAAAGTTCATTAGGAATTTTACTTTAGTTTGTAATCATATGACTGAGACAATGAGATGGGATAAGAAATAATTCAAGTGGACACATGGATCACCAAAGATTTTTTAATTGATAAAACAAAATTGTTAAATAAACAAGGTAGACCTATTTCTTATTTTAGTGAGAAGTTGAATGATTCCAAGAGAATATATTTAGCTTATTAATAGTAATTTTATGTCATAGTTAAAGCTCTAAAGAAGTGGATACATTACATGTTGCCTAAGGAGTTTGTGTTGTACATTGATCATCAACCATTATAATATTTTTATAGTCAAGGTAAATTGAACAAGACACATATGAGATGGGTCAAATTCTTCCAGAGCTACACATTTATGTCGAAGCATAGGAGTGGTAATTCAAATAAGGTTTTTGATGCCTTGAGTAGAAGAATATATTTACTAACCAAAATAAAGCTTGGAGTAGTAGGGTTTGAAGAATTGAATACCTTGTATGAGGAGGACCCTGATTTTTTAAAACCTTAGAGAGCTTGAAAAGAACCTGTTGCAGTAGACTAAAGAAAATGGTTGGATTATTTCATTCAGGAAGGTATGTTATTCAAAGGATCTTAGTTGTGCATTCCTAGGAGTTAGATGAGGGAAAATCTGATCAAGGAAAACATTTTGGAGGATTAGCTAGACACTTTGGTGTTGACAAGTCAGTAGCTTTGGTGAATGGGAATTATTTTTGGCCTCAGATTCATAAGGATGTTAGGATATTAGTTTAAATTTGTAGAGTTTGTCAATTTTCTAAGGGAAGTAGTCATAATACTGGATTTTTTAGAGATGTCATAAGATTGCATGGGTTACCTAATATAGTTTTAGACCAATATAGAAAGTTATTTGGTTACTTTTGGAGAACGTTTTGGAAGAAGATGAATACTAAATTGAATTTTAGTTCTGCATTTCATCCTCAGAAAGATGGTAGAACTAATGTGGTAAACATTATCTTGGGTAATTCACTAAGGTTTTTGGTTGGAGAGAAATCTTAAAATTGGGATTTAGTTTTAGCATAAGAAGAGTTTGCATACAACAATTTGATGAATAAGAGTACAATGAAGACACCATTTGAGATAGTCATAGAAATTAATCCTAAGCGATTATCAGAGTTAACGGATATTACTTAGGAAGATAAGATGAGTGCATAAGGAGAGGAATTTGCATAATTTATGAAATCATTGCATGGTGAAGTTAAACAACATTTGGAGAAAATGAACCAGAAGTATAAGGAGAAAAAAAGTATGAAAAGAAGACATAAGAAGTTTGCAGTAGGAGAGGAAGTGATGGTTTATTTGAAGAAGGGTGTATTTCTAGTTGGAACTTACAATAAGATGATGATGAGGAAGTTTGGACCATGTAATATGTTGAGGATATTTAACTTAGGAAATGCATAAGAAGTGGAGTTTCCAAAGGACATGGATATATTATCTATATTCAATGTTGTAGACTTGTATGTGTATCATGAAATAGATTTTAATGAGCCTGATGGACCCAATGTCAAACAAAAGTATCCTAAGAATATTTTTTATGAGATACAGGAGATTATGGATAGCATAATTGGCAAAAGTACCAGAGGTAGATAGTATAACGAGTATCTTGTGAAGTGGAAAGACAAACCAATTGAAGAATATTCTTGGATTTGTCGGGCTGAGGTTGACCTCATTGGTTTTTTTAGCTCCAAGAAAGTGAGAGGTTTAATTTTTAATAACCCTAGGTGCTTTATGTAGGGGCATCTTGGGTTCTTGGAAATCTTGCATCAACCAAAAATATTTAATTTTCCTATTCTTTAGTTGTCATTCGTTGAGTTTCTTTCAGCGTTCCTTCTATTTGGGTTAGTTGTTGTTGCGCACCTCATGGATTTTTCGTGGTATCATGTTTTACCTTCAACTAGTTTCCTCATGTTTGAGTTATCTTGTATTCTTGGTGGGACTTCACTATTTTTTACATTTCATGGCTAGTCTATATTTTCTGATCTCACAAAGGATTTTTCCAATCTGTGAAGCTTTGTGGCTTATATCTCAATATTTATTTACCTATGGATGACCTTCTTAATAGTTCTAATTTATATTATATCTATTTTTTATGGTTTCTTTTGATTTAGGCCTTGGCCTATAATGTGATGAAGGGTGATCCCCTTAATAACACAAACACATAACAGAAACAGAGAAACAACAACAATTTGCAAGAACAGAAAATGGGCTTCTTATTATCTCCACAAATATGGAATTACAAATTTTTAGAATTACAATATGCAAGCCACATGGGCATTCCCCTTACAATATTCTGTAGGAAAAAGCCTTGAATCATTACCCAAATCTACCCAGAACTACCCTAGACAACACTACGGGCCTTCTTTATATAGGTAATTTCCACCGCCCGAGAAGGTTCCAAAAATTTAGCCCATAAGGCCGACCAAACTTAGAATTATTTTATTTTTCAATTTATTACATCAAGGTCAGCTCAAAATAACTTTTGAAACCCAAACAAAAATTTTGAAGGAAAATTATTTTCCACCATTTCAGGTGGCCTGACTTCCGGAGACCATAAGTCATCACCAGTTGACCCGATTGACTATTATGACCCCATTTTGGAAAGGGCACGAGTTCTACAGTGCCTGACTCACTCAAGCTCCAGTCAGCCAAAGTATCAACCTCATCTGGGGCCTCTAAAGACTTCAAAACTAAGTTCAAAGTTTCTGTACCCTATTGCCATTACCGAAAATCTTCAATATCTTCAAAACTAGACTTGATCTAGCCATGAAACTTAACTGGCAGGCTGATATGACTAAGATGAACCTCCACATGTGAAATCAAAATATTCTGAGATTGTATGACCAACTTACTAAAAATAGAAAGTTTCCATAAATAGTAGCTCTGCACAAGATATCCCTTATTGAATACAAAAACAAAAATATTTTTGGGTGATGCAAGATTTCTCTTACACCCAAGATGCTCTTGCGTCAGACACATGAGGTAATTTGAGAAATGACCCTGTCATGACTCAAGTGTGCAGAGGAAAACCAAGATGGTTAACCTCCTCCTTTTCAGCCATGAAGAATCTTCAATAGGTCATCCTTTCCACTTGACCAGATATTCTTCATATGTCATGTTCCTTGTGCTTCTACCAACATGACTATCCAGTATGTCCTCAATCTCCTTGGTATTTGGACTAGTTGCTAGAATACTCCACTATGCTATTGTGATGTCATCTTCAACACGTCCCTCATGATACTCTAACAAATCTGAAATGTTAAACACTGGCAAAATATTCAGCTCAGTAGGCAATTCTACCTCATACGCATTTCCTGAATCATGCTTCTTCAGTATCTTACATGGCCCAAAATTCTTCATTTTCAGCTTGTTATATGTACCAACTGGAAACCGCTCCTTCCGCAAATGAACCATGACTTCATCTCCAACCTGAAATTCCTTATGTCTCCTTTTCTAATCTACCTTAGCCATATATTGTGCATTCATTTTGGTAATGTGCTTCCTCACTTCCTCATGGATGTTCTTCAAGTGCTCTGCAAAATCCTCAGTTTCAGCACTACTTATTTCTCCTTTATCTATCTTTCTCAACTCAGATGCATTTCTGGGACTACTTCCATATACAATCTAGAATGGTGATTTACTAGTGCTCCTATTGAAAAAATTATTATATGCAAATTCTACCTTGCAAATTCTATTAGTGGTAAAATCAAATCCCATCCTGTTGGCTTATCTCCAACCAAACATCTCAACAAATTTCCCAAACTTCTATTCACCACTTATGTTTATCCATTAGTCTGTGGATGATGTGATGAATGGAACTTCAAATCTATCTTCAACTTCTTCCACAATGTACACCAGAAATAGCCTACAAACTTGGTGTCTCGATCTGAAACTATGGTCCTTGGCAAACCATGTAGTCTCACTACCTCTCTGAAAAATAATTCTGCTACATGAACAAAATCATTAGTCTTCTTGAATGGAATGAAATGTGCCATCTTTGAAAATCTATCAACCACCACAAAGATTGAATCATGTCCCCATTGAGTCCTCGGTAAACCAAGAACAAAGTCCATATTGATATCCTCCCAAGGCTTCTCTGGTATAGGTAATGGTTGATACAACCCTATATTTTGCTTCACTCCTTTCACCATTTGACATACTCTACAACTCTATACAAACTTCTTGACATCTTACTGCAATTATGGCCAATAATAATTCTCACTAACCAAAGCAAGGGTTTTATCACGACCAAAATGTCTAGCCAATCCTCGGCTATGCTTCTCCTTGATGAGATTCTCCCTCATAGAACTTCATGGAATGCTCAACTGATTCCCTCTAAATAGCATATCATCTTGGATGATGAAATCTAGCCATTTCATCCTATCTAGAGTAATAGATTCTATACAAGCTTTCCAAGCTTCACCAAAATCAGGATCCTTTGGATACAAATTCTTGAGTTCCTTCAACCCAATGACTTCAATCTACATTTCTATCAGCAATAGTTGCCTTCTGCTAAGAGCATCTGCAACCTTGTTAGACTTTCCACTCCTGTGTTTCAAAATAAATGTATAACTCTGCAAAAAATCAACTCATTTCAAATGCCTTTGATTCAACTTTCATTGACTATTCAAATATTGCAAAGCTTGATGATCAGTATACAAAACAAACTCCTTAGGAAGCAGATAGTGTCTCCACTTCTTCAATGCCTGAACTATAGCATAAAATTCATGATCATAAATAGAATACTTTCTCTTGGCATCATTTAATTTCTCACTAAAAAAAGCAACAAGTTTACCTTCTTGGCTCATAATAGCTCCTATTGCAGTACCACTAGCATCACAATCTACTTGAAAAACCTTATTAAAATCTGAAAGTGCTAAAATAGGTTGTTTTGTAACTTTTTGTGTCAAAAATTGAAAACTCTTTTCTGCCCCATTAGTCCACTTAAACTCTTTTCTATCACCTCTCATTGTTTCAGTCAAGGGTCCACAAATACTGCTAAAATTTTTGATAAACTTTCTGTAAAATCTAGCTAGACCATGAAAAGATTTTACCTCAGTAGCACTCCTTGGAGTAGGCCATTCAAGGATAGCCTTATTAGGAATGAATGTTGAATGTTTGGCATTCATTCTGTAGCATTTGTTGTTGCATTCATGACTATGATTGTCATTAATGTCAATACAGTGATCTTTTGGAGACTTGCAGAGAAGCAGGCAGTGTTTTGATTAGCGCATGTGGGATATTGTAGTTGGAGCTATGTCATGTTGAGGATATACTCTTTGATATGTTATATGTTGATGGTTAAGAACGTAGACAATAATTCATTTATTCATGGAAGCAGTATCCAGGTAGTGTTCCTGAGTAGTGGTTTGTGGAAATCGGATGATATCTCCTAATCGGGATGGAATCTAGTTTTTTGCAGTTAAAGGGAAGCTAGAGATACATTGACAGTGACGTGGATGATATTGTAAACTTCGAGGTTTCATGAGTGGAGAATTATTGTATTTGGAAGCCGATAGTTTTGTGTAATTTTGATGTAGCGTGTGGAAACTTTTATTTTGTAATTGTGTGCCAACTCATCTGTAATTATTTGAGTGTGGTATAAAGGAAGGAATGTTTTTCCTTTTTGTAATATGGTTGAGATATGGTTGAATATGAATGTATGCATGAAGTGAAGAAAAGAGCTAATACAGTTGTGAAAGTGAAATTGTGAAGGAAGACATGCGAAGTACAAAGATCTAAAATTGGTGTAGCAGTGAGTGCGGTTTGGCATAGTAAGAAAGGAGGTAACACATTTGATATTATTCTATTGAATAATCTTAAGGTTAGTTGGACAGTGTGTTCAGTGATCTTACCATTGAAGTTGTTTAGGCAGTGGGTCCTTCTGTCTTCCATAACTCTTAATAGGGTTAGAATCTTTTAACAGGGATTCAAAATCTCCTAACTGGGATTCATATGTACTAAATGTATTTCATAAGACTCCTAATAGAGTCCATCCTTTCACAAGGAATATTCATATTAATGCATCTTTTGTGGGCATCATTCCCACCAGGGTTTACTCTTTGATCAAGAGGTTCCCTATTCAACATATCTTGTGTCATTGTGTTATTGTGTATGAATATCTTTCTATGGTTGGTAATTATACTACTTACATGGTTAAATGTTGTTGAAATTGATAAAATTTATAATTATCTGATAACTGATTCACCCCCCCCCCCCCCCTCTTAGTTATCTTGGTGGACTTTACTTTCTAACAATTAGTATCAGAGCAGCAAGTCCTTGAAAGAAAAGTTTAACAGCTTAAGGAGATCTATGACAAATTTCAGGAAAGAAAGCCCTAAGTTTGATGGAGTAAATTTTTATAGTAGGAAGGAAAAGATGAAGACACATCTACTATGTTTAGGACCAGGTTATTGGTTGATTACAAAGAATGATAAGACTGTCATTGAAGAAGATAATCTTGAAACATGTTCTAGTGATGAGAGAGATCTATTTATGTGTAACATACTTGTAAGAGAAGCACTTTTGAGAGCCCTTCCAGAGAATGAGTATAGTCAGGTAAAATGTTTGAAAAATCTCATGAAATTTGGAAAGCTTTACACTCTACTTTTGAAGGTGATGAACATGCAAAGAAAGTTAGATTACATAATTGGATATGTGCATTGGAGGATATAAGAATGATGGAAGATTAATCTGTTAGAACCTATATTGGTAGAATGTCAGAAATTGTTGCAGGGATAAAATCTTGTGGAGGAACAAAGATAGAGAATGAAGTGATATGGAAAATTCCGAGGACGTTGACTCCTGTATTTAAGCAGACAACATAGATGATTGAACAAGTTATACCTTGTACTGTGAACTTTACAAGAGAGACTCTTCTTGGAAGATTGGAAGCAGCAAAAATGAACCTCAGGTTATGAGGAGACTTGCCTAGAATGGAGACAACATTTAGTTCTCTTAGTGTTTGCCCTACTTTGTCAAGAAGCATTAGTGTGAGTGGAGATTATGCTGGCAGTAGCAGATCTAGAAATGAAGAAGATAGGAAGATTGAAGAATGTATTGCCTTGCTTGTGAAGAGAGAACCAGATGGTAAGAAAATATTTAAATGTTGGACTTGTCAAGAATATGGTCATTTTGCATCTAAATGTCCTAAGAGAGTCAAAAAGTACAGAAATAATTTCAAGTCTAGAAGATCTAAGGAATGCTATTATGCTAATGATGAAGATCTTGAAACTAGTATAGAAAGAACTCTAAGTGAAAGTGATACTGAGAATAATGATGACACTGGATTTGTAGCAATTAAAGAAGAGAATCTTGAAACTGATGTTAAGGAAGAAAAAGCCTTAGTTTCCCAAGTTGAAAAGAAAGCTGATTGGATTATAGAGAGTGGTTGTTCACATCATATGATCGGAGACATGAAAAAGTTCATAAACTTTAACAATTATGATGGAGTTGTTAGAGTTGGAAACAATGCACCTTGTTTGATTAAAGGTATAGGATCTATTACTCTTGATGGAAAGACTAATACTAATGAAGTTTACTTTGTGGATGGATTGAAACATAATCTTTTGAGTGTTGGACAGTTAGTTGATAAGGGATATCAAGTTTGGTTTACTAAGAAAACTTGTGTGATAAAGGATAAAGATGGAAATCTGATTGGAACTGGATCTAGAACCAGAGGTATGTATTTCAATTGAATCCTACTAAGATGACATGTTTGATTACTAAGATTGATGACAGTTGGTTATGGCATACAAGATTTTGTCATATAAATTTTGATAACATTGTGAAAGTGAGTACTACACTTGTAGTAAGGGATTTGCCTAAAATTATGAAGCCTACTAACATGATTTGCAAGGAATGTGTGATGGCTAAGCAGAAGAGAAGTTCATTTCCTAGTAAGAAGTTCACATATGAAGAGAAGTTGGAGATTGTTCATACAGACTTGAGCAGTCCTACCAGGACTAGATGATTCTATGGAGAAAGGTATTTTATGATTCTTGTTGATGATTTTACAAGAATGATGTGGACTACATTTCTTAAAGAAAAGTTTGAAGCATTTGATAAGTTTAAGATCGTTAAGAATAAAGTTGAGAATGAATCTGGAATGAAGATTAAATGTTTGAGATCTGATAGAGGTGGAGAATTTACTTCTAGAGAGTTTAAAAACTTTTGTGAAGTGAATGGTATTAAGAGATAGTTTTCAGTCCCTAGAACACCTAAACAACATGGTATTACAGAGAGAAGAAACATATCAGTAACTGAAGCAACAAGAGCTATGTTATTTGAGAATGATTTGGTGAAGATATTCTGGAGAGTAGTGAACACAGCAGTGTATACAATGAACAGAGTACAAATCAGAGCAGACACAGACAAGACACCCTATGAATTATGGTTTGGACATGCACCCTCATTTAAGTATTTTAGAATTTTTGGAAGAAAATGTTATATAAAGAGAGATGATGATATTGGAAAGTTTGATCCTAGAAGTGATAAAGGTATTTTTCTTGGATATTCTTTGAAGAGAAAAGCATATAGATGTTACAATAAGTGAACTAAAACTATTGTTGAGAGCGCAAATGTTAAAGTTGATGAAAAGTTCAAAATTAAAGAAAGAATGCTTGATTATGAATCAGATGGAGAAGCTCATCCTAAGCCTAACACTGAGACTACTAAACTATTCTATGAGACTGACAGTGATTTGGTGAATGAAAGTCATAGTGAAGTCATTGAAGAACCTACACCTAAAGAAAGATCTGAGACAGTGACACCTAACAAGAGCCTATCAAGAAATCACCCTTTTGAGAAAATTATTGGAAGCATTAAAAGAGGAGTTATGACTCGAAATAAGGTACAAAAATAGTTATGTTTGATTTCTCAAATTGAACCTAAATCTACTAGTGAAGCTTGTGAAGATGAACATTGGATTAATGCTATGAAAGAAGAACTAGATCATATTGAAAAGAATAAGACATGGGAATTGGTCCCTAGACCTAAAGATAAGAATGTTATTGGAACTAAATGGGTATTTAGAAACAAGATGAATGAACAAGGAGAAGTAGTAAGAAACAAAGAAAGATTGGTATATAAGGGATACTCACAACAAGAAGGAATTGACCATGAAGAAACTTTTGCACCAGTAGCAATAATTGAAGCAGTAAGAATCTTTTTGGCCTATGCAACTTTTAAGAAATTCAAAGTGTATCAGATGGATGTGAAGTCTACATTTATGAATGGAGAATTGGAAGAAGAAGTCTACATTGAGAAGCCTAAAGGTTTTCCTTTGACTCAAGAAGGAGACATGGTATGTAAACTGAAGAAAGCATTATATGGACTAAAGCAAGCACCTAGAACTTGGTATGCAAGACTGGATAAGTATTTGTTAAAATTGGGATTTACAAAAGGAATAGTTGATAGCAATCTATACACAAAAGAAATTGAAAATGGTTTGTTGATTATAGTTATTTTTTTTATGACATTATTTTTGGAGGAGAAGATGAAGCTAGTGACAAATTTTCTGATGAAATGAAGACTGAATTTGAAATGAGTATGATTGGTGAAATGAAATACTTTTTGGGATTACAGATAACATAGAATAATGATGGTATCTCTGTAAGTCAGACAAAGTACTTGAATGACTTGTTGAAAATATTTGGCATGGAGAACTGTAAACCAGTAGGAACACCTATGGTAACTAGACATAAACTATCTAGCACAGATGAAACACTGGCAGTGGAACAGAAGAAATACAGATCTATGATTGGAGGATTGCAATACTTGACACATACAAGACCTCATATAGCACATTCAGTTGGAATTGTAGCAAGATTTCAAGCTGAACCTAGAGAATCACATTATGTAGCAGTAAAGAGGATACTGAGATATTTAAGAGGCACAATGGACTATGGATTGTGGTATGAAAAATCTGATGATTTTACCTTATGTGCATTTATAGATGCCGATTGGGGAGGCAGTGTTGATGATAAAAAGAGCACCAGTGGTGGAGCCTTTTTCCTTGGAGGAAGATTGGTTTCTTGGCTAAGCAAGAAGAAAAATTGTATCTCATAGAGCACAACAGAAGCAGAGTATGTAGCAGCAACAAACAATTGTAACCAGATAATTTGGATGAAGTAAATGATGAAAGATATTGGAATAAAGTTTGTTGAGCCTGTTGTCATACATTGTGACAACACCAACATAGTTAGTATGTCTAAGAATCCTATATTACATTCTAAGACAAAGCATATAGAGATCAAGTATCATGTAGTAAGAGAGAAAGTTGCTGAGAAATAAGTCAGACTAGAGTACATAAGCACAAAGGAGTAGATAGCAGACATATTTACAAAGCCTTTGCCTAAGGATACATTTGAGTATCTGAGAGGTATGCTTGGGGTTATGCCCCAGCCTACTTTTGAGTAATGATGTAGTTGGTTGCATCCATCTAGTGGTATATGAGCTTAATTTTTCTTCTGGACTAGATGTTGGTACTTCCTCTATGGGGGAGTATGTGTATCTAAGCTGAGTCATGAGGACTCTAATGAATGTATTTTATGAATAGTGTCTTTTGACATTGGAGTTGTTGTTAATATAATGATGAAATTTTTTTCATTGATGTCAATGGGGGAGAAGTGTACATGAAAAACCATTTGTACCATCTGTTGGAGAGAATTGAATAGGAAAATAAAGCAAGATTTAATTGATGAAGAGGATTCAAAATGTTTGTCAGAGCAGCAGTGTTGTAGTATTGGATTTTTGGAACATTGGATGTTTTTCATCTATGTTTCCATCAATACCAATGGGGGAGATTGTTAGGAATGAATGCTGAATGTTTGGCAGTCATTCTATAGTAGTTTTTGTTGCATTCATGACTATGATTGTCATTGATGTTAATACAGTGATCCTTTGGAGACTTGCAGAGAAGCAGACAGTGTTTTGATTAGCGCACGTAGGATATTATAGTTGGAGCTATTTGATGTTGAGGATATACTCTTTGATATGTTATATTTTGATGGTTAAGAGTGCAAACAATAATTCATTTATTCATGGAATTTATGAGCATTTTGGTGGAAGCAGTATTCAGGCAGTGTTCTTGAGTAGCGGTTTGTGGAAATTGAATGATATCTCCTAATCGGGATGGAATCTGGTTTTGTGCAGTTAAAGAGAATCTACAAACACATTGACAGTGACATGGATTATAGTGCAAAATTTGAGGTCGCATGAGTGGAGAATTATTGTATTTGGAAGTCGATAGTTTTGTGTAATTTTGATGTAGCATGTGGAAATTTTTATTTTGTAATTGTGTGCTGACTCATCTGTAATTATTTGAGTGTGGTATAAAGGATAGAATTTTTTTCATTTTTGTAATATGGTTGAGATATGGTTGAATACAAATGTATGCATGAAGTGAAGAAAAGAGCTAATACATTTCTAAAAGCGAAATTGTGAAGGAAGACATGCGAAGTACAGAGATCTGAAATTGAGATCTAGTGTAGTAGTGAGTGTGGTTTGGCATAGTAAGAAAGGAGGTAACACATTTGATATTATTCTATTGAATAATCTTAAGGTCAGTTGGACAGTGTGTTCAGTGATCTTACCATTGAAGTTGTTTGGGCAGTGGGTCCTTCTGTCTTCCATAACTCTTAACAGGGTTAGAATCTTTTAACAGGGATTCAAAATCTACTAACTGGGATTCATATTTACTGAATGTATTTCATAAGACTCCTAACAGATTCCATCCTTTCACAAGGAATATTCATATTAGTGTATCTTTTGTGGGCATCATTCCCACCGGGGTTTACTCTTTGATCAGGAGGTTCCCTAGTCAACATATCTTGTGTCATTGTGTTATTGTGTATGAATATCTTTCTATGGTTGGTAATTATATTGCTTACATCGTTAAATGTTGTTGAAATTGATAAAATTTATAATTATTTGATAACTAATTCACCCCCCCCTCTCAGTTATCTTGGTGGACTTTACTTTCTAACAAGCTTGTACCTTATCTCGGTCCATTTTTAGATCTTCTGCTAAAACTACAAATCCTAAATACACTAACTCTTTCTTCACAAAACTGCACTTCTTCAAATTAATCAACAATTTCTCTTCCCTTAACTTCTCAAACACCATACGAATATGTATCATATGCTCCTCCAATGTCTTACTAAAGATCAAAATATCATCTAGGTGAACAATGACAAACTTACCCAAAAAAAATTTCAGAACCTTGTTCATCAGCCTCATGAAATTGCTCGGTGCATTGGTTAGCCCAAAAGGCATGACTAACCACTCATACAATCCTTCCTTTGTCTTAAAGGCAGTCTTCCATTCATCTCCTTCTCTGATCTGAATCTGATGATACCCAGTCTTTAGATCTATCTTTGAGAAATACACAGCTCCACTCAAACAGTCCATAATATCATCCATTCGTGGAAATGGAAACCTGTACTTGATTGTGATCTTGTTTATTGCTCTAGAATCTGTACACATCCTCCACTCTCCATTCTTCTTTGGTGCTAATACCATTGGTAAAGAACAAGGACTCAGACTCTCATGGATCAATCCTTTCTACAACAACTCATGTACTTGTCTGTTCAACTCCTCACTTTCTGGAGGTGTCATCTTGTGTGCTACCTTATTCAGCAAACTCACTCCTAGGATCAAGTCCATCTAATGACTGATCTTCCTGACTGGTGGTAATCCATCAGGCACAATATCGGATACAATATCCTAAAACTCATTCAACAAATCTACAACTTCTACAAGAACATCTCCTACTTCCTCCTTACTAGCTTTTAGAATTAAAGAAAAACACACATGCTCATGCCTCATACCATCTAGGAACTTTCTTCCATCAACAAAAGTTATTCTTTCACTACCAAATACCTTTTCTTTTGTGTCATTCAATGGCTTTAGCTTATGTCACACTCTATCCTTTGTCAAGAAATAGGTATTCACATGACCATCATGTACAACACATCTATCAAACTACCATGGTCTACCCAACAACATATGACATACATCCATAGATATGATATCACACAGTACCTCATCATGGTATCCGCTAATCTTGAACTTCACTAGGCATTATTCATTGACCATGACCTTGTGGTCATCCTATACCTAAGCAATCTGATATGGATGTGGGTGTTTCTATGTCTTTAGCTTCAACTTTTTTACCATCTCTTCTGACACCAAATTTTCAATGCTTCCACTATCAATAATCACATCACAACACTTACCCTCACACTTGCACCTGGTGTGAAACATGCCCCTCCTTTTCTCAGGCTCATTCTCACCACTCAACATGACTCTTCTATTAATCAGCATTTCTCCTCTTTCAGCATCTTTAGAATGTGATGATCTGGCATCTTCATCTACATGTGCAACTCTGGCCTAGCCTTTATTTATCCTATCTATCCTTCCTTGGCATTGAGGACATTCAAATTCCCTATGACCTTCTTCACCATAGTGAAAACATGTTCCACGAAAACCTCCTCTTCCTGATCCTTGTCCTCTTCCTCTTCATCTTTGATCTCTATTATTCTGGTCTTGGAAATGATTGGAATTGTTTCCTCGCTGATTCTGACTACTATTGGCCTCATCCTTCTTTTTTGGATCTTCATTTCTGCCTCCATATGACCATCCACCAGATCTTCCACCATGACCTCTTCCATTTTTTCTACTCTCAAACTTCTTGTTTAGCTTTTCCTCTACTTTTAGGGAAAACTGGTATGCCTCTTCAATATTGTTCATTCAAATCAAATTCAGCTCCTCCTGAATGCTCAGCCTCAACCCATTAAGGTAATGGGCAACTTTCTCCTTATCAACTTCCGCATGGCCTATTCTGATGAGGAGTCGATAGAACTCCTTTGTATACTCTTGAATAGATCTTCCTACTTGCTTCAAACTTTGCATCTTCTTCAGTAGGTCAAGCTCATAATCAACAGGAATGAATTGTCACTTCAATTTATCCACCATCTGATCCCATCTTGTGATTTTATCCTTTCCTCTTCTATTTCACTCCAATTGAATCTCTTGCCACCAGATCTTTGCATGACCTTTTAGTTTGGCCTTTGCAAATTTGACCCTATCAGGATCCTCAATATCTTCATACTCAAAATATTCTTCACATTCATTGTTCCAGTCGATCAATTCTTTTGGGTTAAGATTTCCTAAAAATGTAGGAACCTCAATCTTAGGTCTTTTCCCAATCTTGGAAATGGCTCAAAAAAGTCTTTCTTCTTCTTGATTGAAAACTTCAACTTCTCCTTCCTGATCAGAATTTCCTTCTTCTTTGGCTTCATCCTCACCTTGGTCTCTGACATTAAGATTCATTCCTCTGTGAATCTCCTCTTCCAATGCTCACACTTGTCTCTGCAGTGCCCTAACCTTAGGTGTTACAACACCATCTCTTCTGCCATGTTCCTTTCATAGAGGCATTTTCGCAATGCACATTGAAACCCTAACCACGGTCCTGGTGCAAACTACCTCACAGTCAGTGATCTATTTACACAGAAACTCTAACCCACGGTCCTAGTGCAAACTGCCTCACAGTTGGCGATCTATTTACACACTCAAGAAATCTTTCTCTGATACCACTTGATGAAGCGTAATCCCCTTAATACCACAAACACATAATAGAAATAGAGAAACAACAACAATTTGCAAGAACAAAAAATGGGCTTCTTATTATCTTCACAAATGTGGAATTACAAATTTTCAGAATTACAATATGCAAGCCGCATGGGCATTCCCCTTACAATATTTTGTAGGAAAAAGCCTCAAATCATTACCCAGATCTACCCAAAACTGCCCTAGACAACACTACGGGCCTTCTTTATATAGGCAATTTCCACCACCCGAGAAGGTTCCAAAAATTTATCCCATAGGGCAGACCAAACTTAGAATTATTTTATTTTTAAATTTATTACATCAAAGTTGGCTCAAAATAACTTTTGAAATCGGAATAGAAATTTTGAAGGAAAATTATTTTCTGCCATTTCAGGTGGCCCGACTTCTGGAGACCATAAACCATCACCAGTTGACATGATTGACTATTATGACCCCATTTCAGAAGGGGCACAAGGAGCTCTACAGTGCTTGACTCACACAAGCTCAAGATAGCCAAAGTATCGACCTCATCTGGGGCCTCTAAAGCCTTCAAAATTGAGTTCAAAGTTTCTGTACCTTGTTGCCAATACCAAAAATCTTCAATATCTTCAAAAGTAGACCTGATCTAGCCATGAAAATTTACTGGAAAGCTGATATGACTGAGATGAACCTCCACATGTGAAATCAGAACATTTCGAGATCGTATGACCAACTTACTAAAAATAGAAAGTTTTCATAAATAGCACCTTTGCACAAGATAGCCCTTATTGAATACAAAAATAGAAATATTTTTGGGTGATGCAAGATTGCTCTTACACCCAGGATGCTCCTGCATCATAATGTAAAATGTTTTCTTGTTCTTAGAGAATGTAATCATTCCCAAGTCAACTTGATGCTTGCAAAGGCTTTATAAGTTGATGTAATTGATCTTAGTTGTAGTTCAGAGGGAAAAATAAATAGTTTCATAAGAAGATAGAAATAGATAGTATAAAAGCTAACCTCTTAAAGGTTCCAAAAAGGCTAGTATGCCTAGAATGTAAGACTACATGTTGTAGTTCATTGTACTTGATTTCATTCTAATGGAAGGATGATTTGGCATATTACTCTCGTGTTTCTTAATTATTCAATTATGTGACTCATCCTGTAAGGATTGGATTGACTTCCTTGAGGTCCCTCCTATCCTTGGTTGCATCACTTAGTTCTTAAAGATAAGTTGTGGGACAAGGAAAATAAGTTGGTGAATATCTCTATTTATCTCAAAGATCATGCACAAATCAATTTATTTTCTTTATCTATTGTTAGATAAGGAATTGGGAAAATATGGTGATATAGAAATAAATCATAAGGAACTATTAAAGTTCCTCACCAATAAATATGGGTGTCTCTTTGGATTTTTTACTGATATTGGCTTTCAAGTATGTTTTTGTTGGCAATTTGGCTGAAGTGAGTACATAGATGTTGTCATTATGGAAACATCTGATCCTCATTAAGATCACACAAGTCAGAGAACAAGTATAGCAGAGCGCATCACAAATTTGTCTAAGTGTGAGACAATGTTTTCACAGTGTACCGGGACACATTTTTTGTTTGCGATGTTGACTGGAGTGATTTCAGTGCTTGCGCACTTGAAAATAGACTCTATGATGGATAATGATGACCCATCTCAGAGTGAAAGTCAGTACGGCATGTATGGAATTAGTTATGACAGTTTTACCGAAGACAGTGTGAAGCTGACAGGACATAATATGAAGGCAGAATTGGTAAAGAGTTAAGGGATTATTTTGTTTATCAAAATAATGACTTAACAATATAAAGGGATGCCATCCTAGATGTTAAATCTTAGATAATGATATATGGAAGCCAACCATGTAAAGTTATTAGCCTTAATAACTTGTATATATATGCAATTGTAATTGTAAAGAAAGGAAGCGAAGAAAAATTAATGTAATAAATGTAATTGTGAAGTGAATGTAATAGTGATGATGCAAAGATAAGAGCAGCAAAGGAATATTGATACAAGCATAATAAGGTTATGTACCTTGACCTATTTTGTATACATTGTATATTACTTGTTTGGGCAGTGGGCTCATCTAGTAATCAGATTTTGTATTGACAACTCCTAACAGGGTTGAGGCTTCTAACAAGGCCTATAGTCCCTTAATTAGGACTGATACACTATATTCTTGTAATAGACTCCTAACAGGGTCAATATCTTTAACAAGATACTTTTGATTAGTGGATCTTTGTGGGTACCATCCCCATCGAGGTTTTCCCTTGGCCAGGGTTTCCTTGAGAACAAATAATGTGTTATGAGCTCTTTGATGTTATTGCTATGCATGTTATTTAGTTTCTTATGTTATGCATGTGTGAAGAAAATCTGTTATATCCATATTTGGGCAAAAGATAAAGTTTGTAGAATACTGATTCACCCCCCTCTCAGTATTCCCTATTTCTAACAATTGGTATCAGAGCTTAGTTACTTGGAGAAGAATCATTCAAGGAAAACCTAGCAGCTTGAGTAAGATCTCTATGGATATGGATCAGCTATAGAAGAATCTTGATGAAGCTCTTGAATAGATTGATATGCTTACTGATGAAAGAAACACTCTGAAAAGGAAATATGATGATGCAAAGAACCTTATTGAGAAATTGAAAAACAAGATAGAAGATCTGAAATCTCAAAAGGAATCTGAAGTTCTTATTGAAGATTGTGATGACAATATAGAAAAAGAAAATGTGATCCTTAAGCATGAACTGAAGATAGCAAAATGAAAACTAAGTTTGAAAGATGGAAATGACAAAAATGAAGCAAATCTGAGATTTGAGAATGAAAGATTGAAGATTGAAAATGAAGAATTAAGATCTAAACTTGGCAAAGTAACATTTGAATTTGAGAAAGTAAATTTGTAGCATACAGAACTTGAGAAATATAATAAGATTGTGAAAGGTGAATTGACTCAATCCAAACAACAACTTGAAAGGCTATATTCAAATAGTGAGAAGATCGATGAACAAGTATCTTTTGGGAAACCATCCTATGATAAGACTGGACTTGGCTTTAATATATTCAGAACAAATGATGAAAGAAAAGAACCAGATCTGAAAGTATGTAAAAGCATTGATGAAAAGAAGTCAGATGAGATCAAAAAATCTAAAGATGCACCTAAAGAAGAAGAATCACCAAAGCAAGAAGAATCACCCAAAGGTATGCAAAGAGAATTCAAAGGTAGATGTTTTGGTTGTAATACTATTGGTCACATGAAGAGAGATTGCAAAGGTAAACAATTTAAATCTCTTAATGGTTATTGTTATAATTGTCATGGTTTTGGACATAGAGCTATTGAATCTAGAAACTCTAAAGTTATTGAGAATAATTATGGTAGTAGAATGTTTAGGAATACTAACAATGCAGATAAGAGACCTACTAAAGATATGAACAGAAGAAATGGAGAAGTATGTTATAGATGCAACAAGGTTGGACACATTGCTAAAAATTGCAGGTCATAGATCAATCAGCAAGGACTGAGATATGGGAACAATAGAATTGTTTGTTAGATATGTAACAAGATTGGACATACAGCAAGATTTTGTAGAACGAACAATGGAACTTATCATCCTAACCCTAACCCTAGGAATCATGCAAGAAGAAATGAAAGTACAGGAAACAGTCAGAAAGGTTGCTGTAGTAATGAAGATGAAGTAAAGTTTGTTAAAGGCACAAATCAAGGAGGCATATTCAACATTGAAGGTAATCAGAAAGGTGAAGTATCAAGTGGTAAGAGTGAATCCTTACCTGACCTATCTTTAAGCACTTAAATTATGTAAATTGCAGTAGTTTAGGAACTTAGAATTAGTGTAGAAGTAGATTTATGATGAATTAAGTCTTGCACAGTTAATGTAAGGTAGTTTATGATGTACTAATGCTATGGTTAAGAGTGCAAAAGAAAATATTATGTTTTGCGAGATCATAAGAAGTTTTAAGTTTTGCAGGTTAATAGAAAAAACTTTTTGAAAAGAAGTAGCAAAAGAATTGAATGCGATGTTAGACCTAAGTGAGATTCAAGTGATAAAAGGTTATGATCAAATTTATTTGTCTATCAAAGAGAATTGAAGTGTTTGGAAGAGTAGAAAGTAGTGATTGGAAGCATTTTGCAGTGATTTGGTGAAAGATTGAAGCGTCGAATCTGCGGAAGCCCTAAAATCATGAATTTGAGGTATTTATCTTGATAGATCTTTGAATTGGTATAAGAGATTAGAAGCAATCATGGATGTATCCTTAATTCACAATGTCAGAGATAAGAATAGACCTAGATTGAAGAAAGAACCAGTAGAACCCTTGGAAGATGATCCTAAGTTAGCACTATCATCCGTACCAGACAAAGTTTTGCATTTGGAAAATGTAAGAAGTTATCTTGGATGTAAGATTGAAACCCTAAGTGATAGTGACTTTACCAGTGAGTATTAGAAGATTTGCAATCATGATATGTATTTGAAGCAAGGATATGAACATTTGAAATACAATGAGATTGTTAGGTATTCATTGAAATATGAGTTTGATGATGAAGAATGCACTAAGATCATTTTGAGAAGAATTCATAATGGGAAATTTTGGCTAGAGGATAGAGTAATAGACATTACTACTGATTTGATTCATGATGTAACTAGATTATCTAAATCTAGTGGTATTCCCTTAAATGAGAATAATATGAGGAAAATAGTTATTGATAACATAGGTTCATCCTATAATGGTAGAGGAATTGTAATCAATAAAATCAAGCAAGATGATGTGAGATATTTGTGCAAAATCCTAACCACTAAGTTTTGTGCAAATTCTAGAGAAGATGATATGGCAGCTGGTATGGTACATATAGCATATTTGATGTGTGTTGACAAGGTATCAGTAGATATGTGTGAAATCCTGAGAATTCAATTGTTTGAAAACTTGGAGAAGATTAAGAAGACCAAGTATGCACAATTTAGATTTTCTTCTTTGATCACTTATATGTTTTTCCACCTATTAAGAAGATTTCCTTACACAGTTACAAATGATTAGAATAATGGACAAAACACTATGGAAAGAATCAATAAAGTATATTTGAAACATGTTATTGATAAAGTGAATGAAAGTACTATGTTGGTATTGAAGACATTTCAGAGATTGGTATCTAGCAGATCAAGGATTCCATAGTCTATTGTGGAGAAATATAAAAATGATATATGTTTCATGGTTGACACTAACTTTACCTATATTGAAGTAGTGGAACCTAGAATTGAGTTCATAGACCCTCTTGGATATGAGATATCTGAGGCAGAGATAGAAGGATATGTTGGCAAGTTACTTAAGAGTAAGTTGGGCACCCAGTGCAAGAGATTTGGAACATTTGAAGAAAACTTCAACCTTGCAAAAGCTATAATGGAAGAAAAGAAGTCTAAGAAGAGAGTGGACAACACTATAAAGAAACTATTAAAGAATTCTGGCATGACAGAGCATGAGTTTGATATTGCAAAGAAGACAGCAGCAGCAATCAAAGGTATTGAGCAGAAAGAAATCTTGTCTGTACCTCCCTTGTCATCAAGTGCAGTTGAGCATGAATCTACACAAGTAAAGGTGAAAGTTGAGGATCCTGAGGAAGAACAAGAAATAAGGAAATCCACTAGATCCTCTTCTTCCACACCCTCAAGAGAGTGAAGGAAAGTGCTACAGGACTTGATAAGAGGTAGAAAGTTTTGGTGCCACCAGTCCCTAGGAAAATTGTAGTAATTAAAGATGATGACACTATTGTGAAGAAGAAAGCATGGAAACCCAGAATTGAGAGAGTGAATGAAGAAATCATACAAGATGGAGACTATACTAAGATGAATAAGTACCATGACCTTTATGACTATTCTGAGAGATTGAATCTTGAAAATTCTATTGTTAAGTACATGATTTTGGCTAACAAGAAGTTTGATACTATTCAGGGCAAGATTCCTGATGACCTATTCAAGAAGCTTGTTAACAGGAAAATGAGAGCACAAGAAGAAGATAAAACTATGAGAGAAGATATGGTGAAGAAAATATGTGTTGTGAAATATGATGAGCATCTTAAATAGATTTTGAAGCCCCTTGGCACTCTTTTGAGGACTAAGAGGAGAACCATTCAGATCATGGCATGACAGTATGAGCAAGTGAGAATAGAAACAGAACAAGCAATAATTAAAGTTATGGCAAAAATTGTTGGAGAGACTTCAGTTGTAGCAGAGCAAGAGAAAGAAGTAGAACAGGAGGATATTCCCTCTCCACCTGCTATAAATATTGAAGAATCTATGAATGTTGAAGGTACAGAGATTACTTTGGACACTGAAGAAAATGTATTTCAGAACTTAGAAAACATTGTTGACTATTCGGCTCTTGATGAACCGGATAGAAATGAACAAGCAGAACAAACCCAATCTATGACTGAAGAACCTAAAGAAATTGAGGTTGAAGTACCCCTTCCTACAAAAGAAGACATCAGTCTTACTCCTAAGACTGAAAAGAAGAAAGAAATTTGATCTTTATTTGAAGATTTAGGAAAGGAAGTTGATGATGATGATCAATTATAATTGATCACTTCCCTGAATAAAATTATTGGTAAAAACAAGAAGGTAAAGAATCTTGAAGGTTGTCTGAAGGACTTAACTAAAAATTTACAAGGAGTTGTAACCACACAGATTGTAGATGCAGACCCTCTAGAGAAAGCAAAGAAACTAATGAGAACCTTTGATGATGAGTTTACAAATCTATCTAAGATTGCAAAGGTAAAGGCACAAGTAGACTATGAGGCTGGAATGCTTTTGAATATCAGTCAAAATATCAGAGATGATGTCAATAGTCTTGATATCTGTATCAAGGATTTGAGGAGACATTTGGGAACAGGAAATTCTTTATACATACAGTGTACAACACCAGAGATTTTGGCAGCAGAAGAAGACAAGCAGATCAAGCTGAAGGAAGTAGAGATTTAGAATGAATCAAACCTTCTTTCTAATCCTAATGTGAAGACTAGTCATGTTGAGAAGAAAGTTCAAAAGCTGTATGATGAAATAAGAAATTTGCAAGATGAGAGGAACAAAAAAATGAGGAGACTCACTCTTCTGAGAGAACATACTTCCATGAAGATAAGTGTTATTGAAGAGCAGCTGGAAGAATGTCTTACAACTAGGATATCATTTCAGAAATTTAACTTTGATACCCTCCAAGCATGTCAAATTGTAGCTTATGGACTGAGCACACTACTCAATGTGGCAGATTCCATCAAGAAGTCATGGGAAAAGGAGTTAGAAGCTATAAAATTTGATTTTGCAGATTGTGTTGCAAGCCTACCGGCTTTGCAATAAGACATTTAAGGTATAATCTTTTGTGTTACAATTTTGTTAGCCTCCCTACTTTATTTTGTCATTGTTGTCAAAGGGGGAGAGATATATAGAAAATTGAGAATTATACAGAGCAGAAGATTGATAGTATTATGTATACTCCTAGGGGGAATATTGCAGTATATAAGAATTATTTTTGAGGAGATATAAGGATAGTATATATCTTATACTATGGCCAATTTTGAGACAATTTTGAAATTTTGTTATTGTACACTTGGCCTATTTTCTCATATGTTGCCACCAATGACAAAGGGGGAGATTGTTGACAATTTGGCTGAAGTGAGTACATAGATGTTGTCATTATGGAAACATATGATCCTCATGAAGATCACACAAGTCAGAGAGAAATTATAGCAGAGCGCATCACAAATTTGTCTAAGTGTGAGACAGTGTTTTCATAATGTACCAGGACACAGTTTTTGTTTGAGATGTTGACTAGAGTGAGTTCAATGCTTGTGCACTTGAACATAGACTCTATGATGGATAATGATGACCCATCTCAGAGCACAAGTCAGTACGGCATGTATGGAATTAGTTATGACAGTTTTACCGAAGATAGTGTGAAGCCAACAGGACATAATATGAAGGAAGAATTGGTAAAGAGTTAAGGGATTATTTTGTTTATCAAAATAATGATTGAAAAATATAAAGGGACAACATCCTAGATGTTAAATATTAGATAATGATATATGGAAGCCAACCATGTAAATTTATTAGCCTTAATAACTTGTATATATATGCAATTGTAATTGTAAAGAAAGGAAGCGAAGAAAAAGTGATGTAATAAATGTAATTGTGAAGTGAATGTAATAGTGATGATGCAAAAATAAGAGTAGAAAAGGAATATTGATACAAGTAGAATAAGGTTATGTACCTTGACCTATTTTTTATACATTGTATATTACTTGTTTGGGCAGTGGGCTCATCTAGTAATCAGATTTTGTATTGACAACTCCTAACAAGGTTGAGGCTTCTAACAAGGCCTATAGTCCCTTAATCAGGACTGATACACTATATGCTTGTAATAGACTCCTAATAGGGTCAATATCCTTAACAAGATACTTTTGATTAGTGGATCTTTGTGGGTACCATCCCCACCGAGGTTTTCCCTTGGCCAGGGTTTCCTCGAGAACAAATAATGTGTTATGAGTTCTTTGATGTTATTGCTATGCATGTTATTTAGTTTCTTATGTTATGCATGTGTGAAGAAAATTTTTTATATCCATATTTGGGCAAAAGATAAAGTTTGTAGAATATTGATTCACCCCCACCTCTCAGTATTCCCTATTTCTAACAATTGGTATCAAAGCTTAGTTACTTGGAGAAGAATCATTCAAGGAAAACCTAGCAGCTTGAGTAAGATCTCTATGGATATGGATCAGCTACAGAAGAATCTTGATGAAGCTCTTGAATAGATTGATATGCTTACTGATGAAAGAAACACTCTGAAAAGGAAATATGATGATGCAAAGAACCTTATTGATAAATTGAAAAACAAGATAGAAGATCTGAAATTTGAAAAGGAATCTGAAGTTCTTATTGAAGATTGTGATGACAATTTAGAAAAAGAAAATGTGATCCTTAAGCATGAACTGAAGATAGCAAAACTGAAACTAAGTTTGAAAGATGGAAATGACAAAAATGAAGCAAATCTGAGATCTGAGAATGAAAGATTGAAGATTGAAAATGAAGAATTAAGATCTAAACTTGGCAAAGTAACATCTGAATTTGAGAAAGTAAATTTGCAGCATACAGAACTTGAGAAATACAATAAGATTGTGAAAGGTGAATTGACTCAATCCAAACAACAACTTGAAAGGCTATATTCAAATAGTGAGAAGATCGATGAACAAGTATCTTTTGGGAAACCATCCTATGATAAGACTGGACTTGGATTTAATATATTCAGAACAAATGATGAAAGAAAAGAACCAGATCTGAAAGTATGTAAAAGCATTGATGAAAAGAAGTCAGATGAGATCAAAAAATCTGAAGATGCACCTAAAGAAGAAGAATCACCGAAGCAAGAAGAATCACCCAAAGGTATGCAAAGAGAATTCAAAGGTAGATGTTTTGGTTGTAATACTATTGGTTGTAATACATGCATGATATTTGGATTTACATTCTTCCACAATAGAGAGATATGAATTAAAATTTTAAAGAAAATTATAGTTTCAACAATGTATCAATTTCTAGATTTTCATAGGATGAGATTCAAAGAACATAAAGATAGAAGAGACAATGTTCATTGTGCTAGTTTACAATCTATTTTGATCTTTCATATGAATGTGTTAGAGTATTACACTATTTGCTAGTTTGAGGAAGCATGTGGATGTTCACTAGGGAAAGTAGAGTGTTCATAGGATAACACATAGAGTTTCCTCAATCCAAGAGTAATGTAATTTCTTTAAAACCTTTCTAACTAGACATTTGATTGATAAACTTGTTCATGGATACCTTGAAATTATTATAACTATGTTTTGCACAAACTTGTGATTGTAAATAATTTGTATGAATGCATATATAATTGAAACTAGATTTATTACATGAATGAGAAATACTTGTGAGTAGAACTAATAATCATGGAAAAATATATACAATTTTTCTACTCAATTTAGGAGAAGTGTGCAAACCCATATGAATATCCCATGTGCATTCTGAGGGTGTTTAGATTTTGATTAGATTAGGAAGATAATGAGGTTTAGTATTTAAGGTATGGATGACATATCTTTCATATGCATTGTTATAATTGAGGTTGCTTCCTCCTTATCTAAGTTGGTGCTCAATTATTGTATTAAGGGATTTTTCTTGTACTTAGGGATTGGTATATCTCATAGGTCAGTGTATACAAATATGATTGTGAATTGGTGTGTCTATCTAAGGTTGTAATTGTTGTAGTTAGGTTCCTAAAAAATATTATAAGTTCTTTATTATCTTTGTGAGGCTTTATTTTGGTAGTAGATCCAAGAAACTATTCTTACCATGATTTTTACCTTCTAGGTTTCCACACATATATAGCATTCTCAGGTGTTGATTTGAATTTGTGATTATCATTTTTCTAGTTACATTAATATTAAAGTAAGATCTAGAAATCATCCTAATAATGAATTATTTTTAATTAAAGGTAAAAGATTTTTTTAAGGCGATTCCTAACCATGAATTATTATTTGAAGTTGAGATTCAAAATATATCAATTCACCCACCTACATCATTATATCTATATGTTGAATAGTTGATATTAGAGACAAGTTCCCTTGGAAGAAGCTTAACAACTTGAGGTAGATCTGAGACATTGCATACGTGGTTGCTCTAGAAGGTATTTATTTAAACAAGGAATTTGTATTTGATGGATCATATTATGAATTTTGGAGGGTAAGAATGGAAGCCTATTTAATGGATTTAGGGTTTAATTTTTGGTATTTTATTATGGATGGTTATGAGATTCTAATTAAATCACCCACAAGATCAGGCAGGGAGGACAAAATTCTAGAATAATATAAAATCTAGGACTTTTATTGTTATATGTAATTAATATAGCTCTAAGTTTGTGGAGATAATGCACAATAGGATGGAAAAAGAATTTTGGGAAAATATTTATAATATCTTTGAAGGTAATAATAAAGTCAAGAAGTAAAACGTTTAGACTTACCTAGATTTATTTAAATGTTTGAATATGGAGGAATAAAATATAGTGGCATACCTACTCCACATTGATAAATATGTTAATAACATCAAAGGAATAGGTGAAAAGTAAAAGAATTAGTGATTGTTCAAAAATCCCTCAAATTTGTCTCCCCTAATTTTTATCCAAAGGTCTCTGCAATAAAATAATCCAAAGACATGAATAGTCTGACTATGGATGAATTACATGGGATAGTAATGACTTATGAGATGAGGATTATGAATGATAAATATTGAAGAAACAAGGAAACCATCAAGAAATTTATAGAGAATGAAGATTTAGATAGTAGTAAATATTTAGATCTAGAAGAAAAATACTTTGTGAGGAAATTGAAAAAAAGGTTCTAGAAATATAAAGATAAGTTACTACTCAAATGTTTCAATTATGGTAAGATTGGTCACATTGCATTAATTTGCACCTTAATAATAGTTAGTAACAAGAAATCACAACATAATAAGAAGAATAATATATTATATGTTGTACTCATCTAATGAATATGATCAATACACCTTGAGAAATAAAAGTAAAAAGGCTCTATTCATGGAAATAAAAACCCCGACTAAGGATGTAAATGATGAGGAAGATGCTAAAATGGGATTTGAAAGAATAATTTCATTGTAAAAACAAGGAGATAAATAATATGGAGAAAAGGATTTCAAAAAAAGGACTATATATTTTAGAAGAATTCAAAATCAAAGGTGCATATCATAGATTTGAAAGTCCATCTGGAAGAAGAATAAGGAAGTGATATCATAAAATAAAATTTGAAGGCCAATAAGAAGGACTTTGAAAGACTTGAGACATAAGTGTTATCCTTTAGAAAGGACTTGGACAAATAAAATAATTAGGTGAGAAATAATTTAAAATTTGGAAATAATTATGAGATCTTAGATGAGATTATATGTAGTTAGAGGGTAACACACATCAATATTGGTATTGGATTTACTAAAAACTAGATTAGTAAGGATATCGAGAATTCCATGAGAGAGTGTAGAATATATGGATGATTATGGATTTGGGATTTCAGCATATGATCAACCCAAAGTGGTTGAAGATAACAATAAGGAGGATGAAGGGTTCATCTTTGTTCACAGATAGAAGAAGAGATCTACAAGACAAAATCCAAGGGTACTAGTTTACATTAATATGTTCAATTATTTTTTTCTTTTGTTTCTATTTTAATTGAAGTCATTATGGGCAGAAATTCATTGTTAGATTGTAGAATATTTCCTACAAGGAATAATAAATCTATGAGTACAAATGAACTTTTGGTGCAAGAGCACTCAGAGACCTATCATGCCTCCAAGGTTCAAAATTTGAAGTTTTGTCTTTTTTTAAAATGGTTTGATGTTAATAAGGTCAATTTGGACCATTTATAGTCATTTTGGGTCATTTATGAAGTTTTCGTGTCATTAGAACAAAAGTTGCATATTAGTTGTCAATGACAACTTTGTTATTGTAATCACAACTTTTTGAAAAGTTGTTAAAATCTTAGTTTATTGTTGATTGTAGGATGGTTGGCCAACATAATTTGATGGCACAAGAAGATATGTGAGTCTCCAACTCAAATTCAGAGGTTGTTAAAGTTTTGGATGAAAGTTTGAATTCATTTTTGAGCAATTTTATATGTAATTTCCTGTAACAATCATGTTCTCATGCTTGGTATGAACATGTACAGGTCTAAAACCAATGGGAAAATTTGAAGAAATGAATCTAGTTTAATATGATGTTTTTTTAGAAAATTTTATTGCATTTTGATTATGTTATTCCATTTTTAGTGAGTGCAGATCTATTTAGAAACTAAGGTTTCCAGTTTTGATTAAAAAAATCATTTCTCCTTATTGTTTTGGTGAAGAATGCTAAAAATTTGTGAAAAGTTTTGTTTCTATATCATCTTTAATTCCTCCAAAGAATAGGTCCTAATTATGTTATTTGTGAAATTTATTAAGGACTATTTATTGCATTTCACAGTGAGGGAGCTTTGGGTTTGATCAGTGAATGCCTTATTTTACCCTATTCCATACAAAACAACCCACTTCATTTTAACATATGTTTTATAAGGGCCAAAAGGGTATCCAAAAATGTTTGATCACATTCCCTTTAATAGGTATCAAAAAGAAATTATGACCAAAAAGGTTGAATTGTTGCCCCACCTTCAAGGCCTAGTAAGAAGGACAAAAAGTTTTTGAGTCCTTATGTACAAAGTAACCTACCTTGATTTTGAAATATGTTAAATAATGCCCAAATGGGTATCTTAAAAAAGTTTTATTTCATTTATATCAGTTCTTCTCCACAATTCATATCCAAAAATTCATGTTTGAAAAGCTACTAGCAAAAATGAGGGTTTGAGAAGGAAAACCCACCAATTGGTGATAAAGGGTTTGAAATACTAATTGTTTGTGAGTGTTATTAGATTATATACCAATTTTTACATCACATTGGAGGCTGCAACTCAAATTCAAAGGTTGTTGAAGTTTTGGATGAAAGTTTGAATTTATTTTTGAGCAATTTTATGTGTACTTTCCTATAACAGTCATGTTCTCATGATTGGTATACAATATATTAAGGGTTTAAAACTAATGTAAAAAATTGAAGAAATGATTCTAGTTTAATACGATTTTGGTGTGAGAAAATTTAACTGAGTTTTGTATAAGTTATGTCATTTTTAGTGAGTGCAAGTCTATTAAAAACTAGGCTTCCCAATTTTGGTAAAAAAAAATCATTTCTCCTTATTGGTTTGGTGAACAATATTGATAATTGGTGAAAATTTATATTTCTATATCATATTCAATACCTCTAAAGGAGAGGTCATAATTGTTTTATTTGTGCAATTTATTAAGGACAATCCATTGCATTTCATAATGAGGCAACCTTGGGTTTGATCAATGAACACCTTGTTTTACCCTATTTCATACAAAGAAACCCTACTTTATTTTAAAATATATTTTATAAGAACCAAAAAGGTATCCAAATAGTTTTCACATTTCCTTTAATAGGTATTTGAAGGAAATTATGAATGAAAAGGTTTAATTGTTGCCCCACCTTCTAAGCCTAGTAAGAAGGAGGATAATAAGTTTTTTAGCCCTTCCATACAAATTAACTATTGGAATACAAACACCACTGAGAGCGGGGGGGGAGTGAATTAGTGGTTACTTAAAAACTTGTCCTTTTCAATTTTTACAATTATAACATATACTTATGAAATATGAACAAGACATGTAAAAAGAATAAAGTACACAATATTTATCGTGGAAAACCCCTAAGGGTAAAAAACCACTTTGAATCTGAAAATTTATTAGCCTCTTGGGAAAATCTTTTAGAGCTACAACTCTGGGAAGCACCAACACCCTATTTTAGAGACACCAATCTCAAGGAACACCAATCCCTTACACTTGAAGCACAAAATTCAAGAATACAAGAAGAAAAAACTTCCAAAATGAATAAATGAAATACAAAATCACAGGATTATCTCTATTACAATACAAATCATGAAACAAGATTTCAACTCCAAGTTGAAAATATTAAGCAGGTTTCACTTCTTTTCTTATCTCTCATATTGATTCTTTTACATCACCAAATTATACAAGGCTTCTCAAAATTACTTTATACGATCATGAAATGTATAATCAGACTTAAATCAATATATATTAATGAAATAGGATGATTTTAATCAATGGTCTTCAAAATGCTATACTTCTTGAGAGATAAATAACATGTTTCCCTTCAAAACATTAAAGATCCAAATAAACCCCTAAGCCATTAAAATATCAGTGAATAAACCCTTCTCAACCTCTTATATAATCCTATAATTAAAATCAAATCACAAATAGAAAAATAGAAACATAAGGCATTACCCTCCTCTTTGCTGCTATATAAACTTCCTGCAATCTCTCTAATATACTTCACATTATGTACCACTCCTGAAAATTTTGATCAAACCACCTATTAAACATTTTAGAGGACTGTATCCTCTACTTTCAAACCAAGGAAGTCAAAATCTTTAGGACTGTTACATAACCCAAATTATAATTAGACCAAAACCGACCAAAAATGGTTATAATTGCCTGTGACAATCTTGGTCAAAATTGTTTTTCTCTCTCCAAACACGTGATCTCAAAAACATGACTCATACACATTTCAGTTTGTGTGTTACCTTTACAAAAAGGTATGATAGTTGGCATGTTGTTTAACAATTAATATGTTGAAATTTATTTAGACCGAAACTAGGTAGTTATGAAATTATAACTGATTTAAAACTCATAATCAACATTAAGTGTTATATACTTAATACTTTATCAACCACCTCAATAATGATATAATAAATGTATTGGTAAATTAATAAAATTATTTTAACCACCTTTGATCACTTTAATTAACTTCCATAAGATCATTAGATTTCCATCTTATGTACCACCATAACTAACTGAGAGATCTGGCACATCTTATTGACATCAATGACAAAACCAAAGACCAAATTACCAAAGATTCAACATAATCCCCCTTTGTAATTTATTTCAACATCTATAAAAACATATTAACCTCTACATGTACCTGTATCACATGTATATCATTGCTTTTAGAATACATCATGTACTTGTATAGATTCCATCAATACATTTTTATCAATATCATTAACCAACCTCATTTATCAATCACAATATGTTTTCCTCATGCTTTTTCTCCCCCTTTGACATCAATGACAAAGGAGATACACCGAGGTTTATTTTTAAAAAATGATCATAAATGCTCCCCCTGAAAGCTATCACACACTGAATAAGTTATGAAAGAGAAGAAAAAGAGAGAACTCACAATCTAGTTCTCAAACCTTCAAAACTTCTTTTGAGAGAGGTTTTGTGAATATGTCAGCTAACTAATCTTCCTATTTGTCTCCTATAATTTGTTCTTAAGGATGATATTTCTTGAATCTTGAACCTGTATACTTTGTACCTGTTGGTTCTAGTGTTCATGTTTGATCTTTTATCTCTTCTTCACTTTCTTCAGCTTTATTATTTGATCTATTCAAGTGATTATCATTTTCTTGAAGGAGATTATTGTCTTTATCTCACACAACTACATTGAGCTATCTAATAAGACAAACATCTTCATGATTTTTAGTATTTGTGATATCTTTTAAGTTGTATACATTCCCTTTAGATCTTTTACCTAATGCAACCAACTATCTTGATTTAAATTTGATTTGACAACCATGATCATCAAACACAACTTCATACCCATTATCACAAATTTGACTAACACTTAGAATATTTTACTTCAATCCCTCAACATAATGCACATCATGAATAGACATCTTGTCACTAAGCATCAAAGAACCCAAACCTTTAATTTTCCTTGAAGAATCATCACCAAAACTCACACTACCACGTTTGTAGTTAATCAATTTATCAAACTTTATTTTATCACCTGTCATGTGTCTAGAACAACCACTATCAATTATCCACAAGTCCGTTACTTCATAATGTAAATCCATTTGAACAAACATAGACTTATAAATATTAGGCCTCTATATCTTAGTTACTTTAGTATCCAATTCTTTATCAACTTGTAGACTAGTAGAACATTGATCATTTTGAAATGTCTTAGTTTTGTGATTCATCATAACATGACCAAAAATATTGCATTTGTGACATCTTATACCATTCATTTTAGGAAAGGAATAACCAAAATGAAACTTTTAAAACCTTCTTGACATATATTTTCAGTTACTTATTCTATGTCTATATTGATGACACATGAAGCAATACCCATCAAAGAAAGAATTGAACCTGTTTGAAGATATTTTTCCCATGAATGAAGAGCTTTATGTAACCTTCCTTTTACCATTATAAATATGATTAAAATCTGTATTTTTATCTTAATTTGAAGTGGTAACATGTTGATCTATGTCTTTACTTTCAGATTTGAATATCGCAAATAAAGATTTAGCTTTCTTTTCACTAGAGCATTGTCCAAGTTCAAAACCAATTCTAGTTAGATCATCAGTTCTTATTTTTTTCCTTAACATGTCATCCAAACTAGTATTCTTGTATTTTTCTAACTTCCTTTTTATGATACTACTTCATTCATTAACCTTGTACATTTCTAATCTTTAGAACTTAACTCTTCCTTAGTGACAAAGACAATTCTCTTTTGTTCATCAAATTGTAATTTTATATCCACGACTTATTGATTTAATTCCTTAGTTTCTTTTTCAAAGTTCTCTTTTTTCTTTAAAAGAATTTGTTTCTTGAACACTTAAATTATTTTTTAATTCCTTGGTCTTTTTAAGTGCATAAAGAAATTCACTTTCTAAATTAGCCTCAACAAGTTCAACATCACCATCACTATCGGATTCTTGACAACTAGTTTCTATAGCCAAGCATAAAACTTCATTTTCAACACATTCAAAGCTACTAGACTCACTATCTGATACATCATCAATCAAACTCTTCTTCTTCTTAAAGAGATTATTTTTGTTATATAAATTCTTTTTACTTGATTCTTCTTTCTCACCATCTACTTCATCATGACTATTATAAGGACATTTAGATGCAAAGTGTCATATTTTACCACAATTAAAGAATTTGAAAATAAGTTTACCTTTGTATTTACTTTCTCCTTTCTTTAATTTTCTTGAGATATGCACTTCAACAACATCAAGGTCTTTTGATTCTGATGAGACTTGCTTCACCTTCTTTACTTCTTTGAATAATGCTTCTTTTCTTGTGGATTCTTGTTTGCCAACTTTCTCATTTCATAAGCTACAAGTGCTCCATGAATATCTTCCATTGTATAATTGTTAATGTCCCTAGTTTATTCTACGTAACATATTTTAGAATCAAACTTATCAAGAAGAGATCTTAAAACTTTCTTTACAACATCAATATCATCAATTGTTTCACCAAGTCCTCTTATTCCATTCACAATTTCATCTATCTTAAGGAGATAGTATTCTACCTTTTCATCATCTCCCATTTTCAGATCTTCAAACCTCAATTTTAAATATTGTATCTTGGCTTCTTTAATTCTATTATTACCATGATATGTTTTTTTTAACTTGTCCCATAGTTCTTTATAAGATCTGCAATGCATAACCTTAACAAACACATCTTTAGACAAATTGTTAAGTATTGAAAATTTAGCTTTCATATCAATTTGATACTTCCTCTTTTCATTAGGATCTATAGGTAAAATATTAGGAACATTATAATAATTTTAAACTGAATCCCAAACATCAAAATTAATAGACAATAATTATGTTTGCATCATAACTTCCCAAAAACCATAATCAGATCCATAAAAATTAGGTACCTTTGAAGAATTATCATGAGCCATTGTAGATAAGTATTCCACTAAACCAATTGATGTAGGACAGGTAAGGAGGATCCAATTAAGGACAGTCCCAAACAAGCAGCCAAACACCACAATGCGGAATAACACAACAAGACAATGTTCAACTAAATTTTCACTAACATGCCCAGCTGTAAGGCCTTTCGAGTTAGGGCCAAATACAAACAAAATATTTCTGCAATCTTCCAGCTAGTCTAGCTCTGAAACAATCAGCAACTAATGGAAACACTAAGGAAGATCTGAACTTGAGCTTGCAAGCCTCCAAACAATCTCCTTATCTCCAAGCATGCAAACCACTAGCTCTTCTATTACAACTATCAGATAACAATCTAATCTTCAAGATCTCGTAGGATCTAGATGTAATCTTTTGATGTAGGAGCATCTTGGGTCTTGAGCAATCTTGCATCACCAAAAATATTTTCTATTTCTGTACCTTTCTCTTGTTTGTTTTGTAGTCGTTGCTGTTGTTGGTTTGATGCTTTGTGAAGCTAATGTAGTGTTTTGGACCTAATTTGGAGCATTCTCCTAAGGGCACACATCCTAATTCATTTGGATTTGGAAGTTATCACCATTTTCCTCAAGCCTCAATTTTCTGCTAGTTTCACTCATGAAACGTGTGGTATTTCGCATTGTGTGGTTCCGTACGGGGAAATTGGAGCTTGCGCAATTGGGGATATGTTCTTGGATCTTGTGTGGACCTAAATCTATCTTCACATTGTGTTTTTTTATTTCTATCTTTAGTTTTGGTATCTCTCCTTAGGCTAGACCTATATTGTAATTAAATGCCTAACTGGGCGACTTGTGGCTTAGCTGGCTATATATTGAGAGCCTTGGTTGATGTAGGAGTAGGGATATATGGGATAATCATAAAGAAGAGTAGATTAGAATCATAATTGGATCCTACAAAATCTTGAAAATCAGATGGTTTATCTGATATTGTAATAGCAGAGCTAGTGGTTTGCATGCTTGGAGACAAGGAGATTGCTTGGAGGCTTGTGAGCTCAAGTTTAGATATTCCTTAGTGTTTCCATCAATTTATGATGTGGTTCAGAGCTGGACTAGCTAGGAGATTGTTGAAATATATTTTTAATTTCATTTTAAAAGGTCAAAACCTGGAAGGCCTCATAGCTGGGCATGTTGAATGAAATCCTATTTTGAAGCATTATGTTGTATTTTGTTGTCCTTGTTGTTGTTATAAGTTCTATTGTAGGTTTGGACTATCCATTATCGGATCCACCATCCTTGCCTTGCGTCAGGTGGTAACAAAGCTTGAAGATTCTGAGTGTGTGGACAGATTGTCGAGGGTGAGGTAGTTTTCACTAGGACCTTGGATTGAAGATGCCTCTGAGGAGAGCTAGTGAGATCTAAGAGGAAGAACCTATTGGGGAATTCAATCTTGATGATTTTAGGACTTTGCATAAACAAGTACAAGACCTACAAGAAGAATTGAGAAATAAGAATACATCGAAAGAAGATAGTGAAGATGAGTCTAAGGAAGAAGATCAATTTGAAGAAGCTATAGAAGAAGCTAGGGATCCAGAAGAGAGTAGAATCTTGAAGGCTGTATCTAAAATTGGGAAAATACCTAAGATTGAAGTTTCTACATTTTTTGGAAGCCTTAGGCTATAAGAGTTGATTGATTGGATTAATGAGATAGATGAGTACTTTGAGTATGAAGAAATAGAAGATCTTGATAGAGTTCAATTTGCAAAGAGTAAGTTGAAGGGTCATGCAAATATTTGGTGGAAAGAATTTCAATTAAAAAGTAGGAGAGGAAAAGAAAAGATCACTAGATGGAACTAAATGGTTGACAAGTTGAAAAAGAAATTCATTCCATTGGATTATGTGTTAGAGATGTTTAAGAAGATGCAAGCCTTGAAGAAGTACAACAAATCAATGCAGGAGTATGCTAAGGAGTTTTACAGAATCCTGATTAGGACTAGTCATTCTGAAGCTGATAAAGAGAAGGTTGCTAGGTATGTTTATGGCTTGAGACCTAATATTCAAGAAGAGTTACTTATTGTTCAGATGACAACTATAGGAGATGCTTATCAGATGGCATTGAAGATTGAGGAGAAGCTAAACAAGAGGTTTGAAGGAAGAAAAAATAATAGGAACTGAGGTGGTAAGACTAATGAAACAATTGCTGGAGGTAATGTGATAGAGAATCCTAAGAAGATTGATGAAGGATCTGGCAGTGGTCAAGTCACTAAGAGCTACAATAATGGACAGAGAGGGAGATGGAGAAATGAGTTCACTGGTACTTGTTTTCAGTGTGGTGAAGAGGGTCATAGAATTTTTTAATGTCCTAGAAAAAGAGTTGCACTAATTGCTGAAGAAGACATAGAGAATGTTACAGAAAAAGGTGAATTTCTGATCTCTAGGAGGTTGGCTACATGTGCTAAGGACCAGTGCAAAGAAGAAATTTGTTCAAAACCAGATGTAAGTGCAAGAATAAGGTATGTAATGTTATAGTTGATGGTGGAAGTTCTGAAAACTTTTTTTCAGAAGATATGGTTAGTAAATTGAACTTGGAGAGAAAGAAACACCCTAAACCTTATCAGATTAGTTAGATACAAGATGTATCTAAAGTTAGGATTAAAGAGAAATGCTTTCTTAATTTTCAGATTGGATCTTATCATGATGAAATATTATGTGATGTATTGCCTATGGATGCTTTTCATCTGTTTCTTAGGAGACCTTGGAAATTTGATAGACACGTTATGTTTAATGGTCATGCAAATACATATGTGGTAATTCATGGTGGATCCAAGCATAAGTTATTACCTTTGATGGAAGTTGGGGCTAGTGGATGTGGAGTTATCAAGTGTTGTCCTTGTGAAAATGACAAAAATTAGGAGCAAAGAGTTGATGAACCTATTCTTGTGGATGAAAGGAAGCTGAGTTTGAAAGAAAAAGAGCATGACTTAGTTGAGGAATTTATAGAGATTAAGAGGCAGATAGTCTTTCTGACAAAGATAGTGCATTAAATGATGACACCAATGACACAGAGAGATGTAGATGGTGCTGAGTTAATTAGTAAGTCTGGAGAAGATGTGATTCACCGAAGTGGTGGTGTAATAGATAGTGGAAAATTTGGTCAAAATCAGTCTCTGTGAGTTGCAAAAAGAAAAGATGAGAAAAGTGTAGGACAAGATGATTTGCTGAGTGTGACAATAGATAAAGTGAGGACAACATGGAATGAAACACAAGAGAAGATATGGGTTAAGAAAAGATATAGTATACCTCTCCTGATTCCCTAAAGATGTTCATGAGAACATTATTTTATTTAGCTGGGGTGTCAGATGCAGGAGCATCTTGGGTCTTGAGCAATCTTGCATCATCAAAAACATTTTCTATTTTTGTACCTATCTTTTGTTTGTTTTGCAGCCGTTGCTGCTATCGGTTTCATACTTTGCAAAGTTAATGCAGTGTTGTGGACCTAATATGGAGCATTCTCCTAAGGAAAAATGTCCTAATTCATTTGGATCCATAAGTTATTGCCATTTTCCTTGGGCATTGATTTTCCACCAGTTTCGCTCATGAAACATGTGGTATTTCACCTTGCGGGGTTCTGTACAGAGAAATTAGAGCTTGCGCAACTGGGGATATGTTGTTGGATCTTGTGTGAACCTAAATCTATCTTCACATCGTGTTTTGTTATTTCTCTCTTTAGTTTTGGTATATCTCCTTAGGCTGGACCTATATTGTAATTAAATGCCTGACTGGCTAACTTGTGGCTTAGCTGGCTATATATTGAGAGCCTTGGTTGATGTAGGAGTAGGGATATATGGGATAACCGTAAAGAAGAGTAGAGTAGAATCATAATTGGATCCTACAAGATCTTGAAGATTAGATGGTTTATCTAATATTGTAATAGAAGAGCTAGTGGTTTACATGCTTGGAGACAAGGAGATTGCTTGGAGGCTTGTGAGATCAAGTTTAGATCTTCCTTTGTGTTTCAATCAGTTGCTGATGTGTTTTAGAGCTAAACTAGCTAGGAGATTGCTGAAATACATTTGTAATTTCATTGTATAAGGTCGGAACTCGGAAGGCCTCATAGTTGGGCATGTTGAATGAAATCCTTTTTTAAAGAATAATATTGTTGTATTCTGCTATGCTTATTGTTGTTATAAGTGTTGTTGTAGGTTTGGACTATCCATTATTGGATCCACCATCCCTGCCCTACATCATCTTCACACTTACTTCTACTGAATCTACCTCCTAAACAACTACCCAAACACTCCTTAAATACATTTCCTCAATGACAAGTCGGCTAGAAGAAACAATTAAATCCTAAGCCAAGTCGGCTTCTATTACAAAGAAATATTAAATGCAACAATACTCAGCTTTTAAATAGCCTTACAAACATTTAATACTCCATGTAGACCTCTAGATCTACATAGGAGAATACAACAAAAGCTACCAACAATAAATGCACCAAGTCAACCAACCAAATCTCCAAGAACTCCAGTCGGTAAACCAGAACTACCGAGCACCAAAGAAAAAACCAAGCACGCTAAGAAACACTGAGCAACATAGGCATCACTAAGAAAGTATGTTGATCGAGTACCACAGGCACTATTGAATACAAGTTTCACCAAGCACAAGAGGTTTCACCGAGTTCCTTCAGTGACCGAGCTTCCTTCAATAACTGAGATCATCGGTTAAAGATACAACCAAGTAACACAAAACCAAAACAACACACCACCATGCAGATTCACCGAGTACCCTAGAATGCCCCTACATTAGACACCCCAGCTTCAAAAAGATGTTTTCATAGGCTGGGAGAACATCTTCTGGGATTCAGCACATAAACCCCGAACTAGTTCTTCACATACAAGCCCTTCAACTCTTCACCTTGCACAGTCTTCCACTTCTATTTTCTCTATCTTTTCAAATCTTTCTTGGATAACACAGAGGCTTGTTCTCCATACTGATCCATCCTCTCAAAATTTCCCAACTCATCTTGGCTACCAAAGCTCAGGTTTCTCCTACTGAGTGTTGTATCTAGCAAAGGCATCAGGGAAAGCTTCATGTTATTCTTCTCAATAGTAAACACATTCTTGACACAATCATACATAGCTCTGCAATCATATTTCCAAGGTCTACCGAGATATATATGACAACTATTCATCTCCACAATATCACACAACACTAGATCCTTATACTGGCTAATCTGAAAATCAACAAAGCACTAGTCCCTTACTTCTAGAGTATGAACATCTTGGAACTAGCCAATTCTTTAAGGATAAGGATGCTTCATTCTCTTCAAACCAAGTTTCTGAACCATGTCCTCAGTAACAAGGTTATCAATACTACCACTATCAACAATTACATCACAAAGTTTACCTCCAGACTTGCACCGATTTTTGAACAAGTTACTCCTCTGACAAGGTTCCTCCTTTGCACTGAGAAATGTTCTCTGAACCAACAAGTTCTCAGACTCAGGTTCATTCTGAATGTTCACATTTACCACAGCAGTCCTTCGGTCACCAAATTTCTTCTATGTACACTCAAAAGATTAGTGTCCTTCTTCACCACAATTATAAAAAGTACCCTTAAAGATAACTCTACCTATCTTATTCTTCAATTCCATAGGTTTTGGTTCATCTTCAATAGTCGATTTATCCTTCACCAAGTGATCAATCTTTTCCTTCCCTCAGGGATTACTATGTTGTCTCCTCTTCAACTTATCTTCCACCTTTAGAGCATACTGATAAGCATCTTCAACTGAGTCAATCTTTAGTATACCAAGCTCATCTTGAATATTAAATCTCAAACCATTCACATATCGAGCTACTTTTTCTTTACCAAGTTCTCTATGTCTAGATGGAATAGTCAACTTATAGAACTCCTCGATATAGTCCTCCATAGTCAAATCTTTTTGCTTCAGATTCTACAACTTCTTAAACAAGTCAAGCTCATAATCGACATGTATGAACTTAGCTTTCAATTTAGTCACCATCAACCTCCACCAATTGATCTTCATTTCACCTTCATTTTCTCTATCTCTTTGTAATTCTTTCCACCAAAGAGCAGCATGTCCTTTCAACTTAGTCTGTGCCAATCTTACTCTAAGAGGATCTTCAATTTATTCTAGCTCAAAGAAGTCTACTAATTCACCAATCCAATCAATCAAGTCATCGGGTCTCAAAGTACCAGAGAAAGTAGAAACTTCCATTCCGTAACTAGTACTTAACCGAGCTCCAGATCTATATAACCGACCATTTCTGTCTTCACTAGATCTATCTCTCCAGTCATCTCCACTAGATCCAACAGCTTCAAATTCTTCAACAACTTCCTCATAACCATCATCAGTACCAATATTCCTTGGCATACCAATAATAGCTCTCATGGCCTCAACAATCATGTCATTCTTCATCAATTCCATCTCAGATCTAAAATTAACTTTAACCTTCTCTGTAATCTTTGATTCCACAACATCATAGAGATCTGCAATCTCTCTAGGGTCCAATCTTCTCAGAAGCATCCTTCAATATTTTTGAAAACCCAAAGCAATAAGTCACCAACCAAGGTCTTGGTGCAAACAACCTCAACTCGGAGATCAGTTTAAACACTCAAGATCTTCAAGCTCTAATACCACCGGACGCAAGACAGGTAAGGAGGATCCAATTAAGGATAGTCCCAAACAAGCAACCAAACACCATAATGCGGAATAACACAAGGCAATGTTTTCAACTGAATTTTCATTAACATGCCCAACTGTAAGGCCTTCTGGGTGAGGGCCAAATATAAACAAAGTATTTATGCAATCTTCTAGCTAGTCCAGCTTTGAAACAATCAATAACTGATGGAAACACTAAGGCAGATATAAACTTGAGCTCACAAGCATCCAAGAAATCCTTGTCTCCAAGCATACAAACCACTAGCTCTGCTATTACAACTATCAGATAACAATCTTATCTTCAAGATCTTGCAAGATCCAGATCTAATCTTAACACTTACTTCTACTGAATCTACCTCCTAAAAAATTACCCAAACACTCCTTAAATACATTTCCTCAACCACAAGTCGGCTAGAAGAAACAATTAACTCCTAAGCCAAGTCGGCTTCTATTGCAAACAAATATTAAATGCAACAACATTCGACTCTCAAATACCCTTACAAACATTTAATTCTCTATGTCGGCCTCTAGATCTACATAGGAGAATATAAAAAAAGCTACCAACAATAAATGCACCAAGTTGGCCAACCAAATCTCCAAGAACTCCAGTCGGTAAACCAGAACTAACGAGCATCAGAGAAACAACCAAGCATGCCAAGCAACATTGAGAAACACAGGCATCACCGAGCAAGCACATCGACCAAGTACCATAAGCACCACCAAGTATAAGTTTCACAAAGCACAAGAGGTTTCACTGAGTTCCTTCAGTGACCGAGCTTCCTTCAATAACCGAGACCATCGATTAAAGCTGCAACTGAGTAACACAGAACCAAAACAACACACCACCATGCAGATTCACCGAGTACCCCAGAATGACCCTGCATCAAAAATCTACCCAAAGTTGTTAAAATTGATGTAGGGAACCTTTCTCTGATACCACTTATTGGAATACAAACACCACTTAGAAGGGGGGGGGGGGGGGGAGGTGAATCGGTGGTTACTTAAAAACTTGTCCTTTTTAATTTTTACAATTATAACATATAATTATGAAATATGAAAAAGATATGTAAAATGAACAAAGTACACAATATTTATAGTGGAAAAACCACTTTAAATCTGAAACTTTATTAGCCTCTTGGGAAATTCTTTTAGAGCTACAACTCTGGGAAGCACCAACACCCTATTTTAGAGACACCAATCTCAAGGAACACCAATCCCTTACACCTGAAGCACCAACTTCAAGAATACAAGAAACACCAACTTCCAAAATGAATAAATGAAATAAAAAATTAGAGGATCATATCTATTACAATACAAATCATGAAACAAGATTTCAACTCCAAGTTGAAAACATTAAGCAGGATTCACTTCTTTTCTTATCTCTCATACTGATTCTTTTACATCACCAAATTATACTAAATTATAAAAGCCTTCTCAAAATGACTTTATCAAATCATGAAATGTGTAATAATACTTAAATAAATACATCTGAATGTAATAGGATGAGTTTAATCAATGGTCTTCAAAATGTCGTACTTCTTGAGAGATAAATAACATGTTTCCCTTCAAAACATTAAAGATCCAAATGCATATTCATGTGTCATAAAAACATCTAATTAAAGACTGATGTAAACCATTAAAATATCAATGAATAAAGCCTTCTCAATGTCTAATATACTCCTGTAAGTAAAATCAAATCACAAATAGCAAAATAGAAACATAAAGCATTACCCTCCTCTTTGTTGTTCTATAAAGTTCCTGCAATCTCTTTGATATACTTCACATTATGTACCACTCTTAAAACTCTTAATCAAACCACCTATTGAACATTTTAGAGGAATTTATCCCCTACTTATAAACCAAGGAAGTTAAGATTTTTAGGAAGTTGTTACATATCCCAAATTGTAATTAGACCAAAACTAGCCAAAAATAGTTATAACTGTCTGTAATAGTCTTGGTCGAAATTTGTTTTCTCTCTCCTAACACGTGATCTCCAAAATATGACATAGACCCATTTCACATTTTCCTATTACCTTTCTGAAAAGGTAAAATAGTTTTGGTCTTGTTTAACACTTAATATGTTCAAATTCATTTACACCGAAACTAGGTAGTTATGAAATTATAACTGATTTAACACTTGTAATCAACATTAAGTGTTATATACTTAATACTTTATCAACCACCTCAATAATGATATAATAAATATATTGGTACATTAATAGCATGATTTTAACCACTTTTGATCACTTTAATCAATTTACATAAGATCATTAGATTTTCATCTTGTGTACCACCATAACTAACTGAGAGATCTGACATATCTTATTGACATCAATGACAAAACCAAAGACCAAATTACCAAAGGTTCAATAGTAACCTACCTTTATTTTGAGATATGTTGAATAAAGCCCAAATGGGTATCTAAAAAAAAAATCAATTTTATAGATCAAGTCTTATCCCCAAGTTATGTCCAGAAATACATATTTGGAAGGCTACTAGCAAGAATGAGGGGTTGAGAAGGAAAACCCACCAATTGGTGATCAAGGGATTGAAATAGTGATTGTTTGTGAGTGTCAAGAGATTGGATACCCATTCTCTACATTAAATTTCTAATTTTATTTATTTATATATTGTATTTTATAAGTGCACTCTTGTAAAATTTTCCTACAATTTGTGATTTACTCCAATCAAGAGCAAATTTGAGTATTCAACACTATGGAACAACAAGCTACAACAAACTACATGCAAGTATGTTTTCATGATTGATATTTTTGTGTTTGGTTATGTCATATTATTGCATCAAAACTTGAAGGACTTAAAGAGTTTTACATCATCACTATTATCAATCCTAATGAAATATCATTTTGATTCAATATTCTAATTATGGTCTAGCTTCTTCCCTACCAAGGGTAAGTTGTTTTTTATATCATCATTTTCATTGTGGAGGTGGGAACACAAATGCAATCTTTGACTTTGGAAAATCCCTAGATGCAACACAAAACTTTTCTTCTTTAATGCTTGCATGTTACAGGCCTAACAATTGGAAGTTGTAGGATTACATAGAGAAAATTGAGATGCATAGTCCCAGACTTGGAATAGGGAAAAACCCTTGGACTATTCTAATTAGTTCTCTTGTTTAATTCTTTTAGGCTAGATTGTAGAGGGGAAGATCTAAAAAGTCTCTTTATTTATAATTTTAAGCCTCAACTAATGAAGACACTCATAAGACTAGGATGCATATATCTACAGTCCAACATATCCATCTCTACATTTCAACTATGTTTTCTTCTTTGTCTCTCAATTTTGGATTTGTACTTGAGTGTTTGTTTCTAGTTCCATTTATATTTGTGTATTCCAAGTCTTGTTAGTTTTATATCATATTACCTAGAGTTTATATTTTCATATCATAATCATATCTAGTCATATCAAATATAAATAAGAACAATTGACAATAGTGCACACCTCTCCTTTAGTGCTGAAGTTGCACTTGAATGATTATTTCCTCAATTAAATAGTCAAAAATAGAAATGGTTAATGAATATGTTCCTATTTTGCACTTCTAATGTAAGGATCCATTTCCATACATTTCACCATATTATTCCTATAATACTCAAGTTCGATCCCAAAAAACCTGATACCATTCCTAGATTAATAAAAAAATCATTTATACATTTGAATAAATTGATTTTGTATAATACTAATATTATTTTTGTATCATTATTTTTAAAACTAAATATCAATATACATTACATATCAACTTTAAAAAATATAATTATTATTACCTTCATTTAATTAATCTAAATTTATGTAAACAAGATTTTTTTTCTCTTCTTAAATATACTCATTTACATTAAAACTACATCAACCAAATTTTTTTTTTTAAAATAATGATATTTACTAAAACCAAATTTTTTTATATAAAATGTTCAAACTTTTAAACAAATATTTTAAAGCTTATTAATCAATACACTCATAATGTACCTATATGACTCTTTGTTATGATGATAATTTAGCTAGGATATTTCTTTCTTTCAAGTCTTCATTCAACTTATATTCAGTAATTTTATTAATAACTATCACCTTCTCTTGGTTCACCATCAATAATGGAGAAAACAAATATCCCTCCAAATTTATTAGATATCACTTCACTTTCTCATTACCATCAAACATTGGAGTAAAAATTCCTCCATAATTCAAAATCTAACGCCTGATTTGATAGATTTAGCTAAAGATGTGGGTTGTTAGCAAGGCAATTTAAATATAATTGCCAGTTACAAACTTCCTAAAAGACAAAACTTTATTCTATATAATAAATGAGAATGATAAGATGATAATTATGGTCTAGTCATTTGTGCTCATCCAATGAAATAATGTCAATATAAATGTTTGTTTGTTTATTTAAAATAGATGTGACAACTAATGTGGCAAAAAATACTCAAATAAACTTTATGAGAAGGATTTGGTTAGAGAATAATTCAACATGGCATTATTAAAACGCTTTATAATATACACGATTAAATATGCATGTGCCCAAATAATCTGTTTTGGAAGCTTATGAGGCTTAGTGGTTAAATTTGAGGTCGGCTTGATTGTTTGGTAATATATATTATATAGCTCAATGGTACTTCTAAACTTATTTTTTCTCAAGTAATAATTTAATATAAATTATGCATAATCTCATAATCTCATATATTGCAATATAGTTTTTTAATGAATAGTTATTGCTTGATATAAAAAAATATTATAAAGTAGATAATAATATTTGCATAATAAAAATAAAATTGTATATAGGAGATTATATGAATAGTGCAATAATTATAAAGGTTATGTGCAAGTTACTTGTTGATTTAAAAATGTATGATTTATAAGTGAGTTCATCTATTATATTGAAGAAGATTTACATTTGCAATGACAATAATATTATTTTTTCAATTCGTTGATAGATTTAGAGTGGATTGATATACAATTTGGTTTGCTCTAATTAGTAGGCAAACTCTCATTTCATTTTTAGAATTAGATGTAATTGATAAGTTTGAGACACAATCTAGAAAAATATGTTAGAGAAAAACCTTAAAATTATAATGTCTTGGTGAACATATGAACTAGAAACATTATTGAACATTTTTTTTTCATTAATACAAGAGAATAACATGCCTAATTAAAATAATAAAGAGCTCTTCAACTTTCCCACCTGATCCTTCCGCTTGGAATTACAAAACAAATCAAATATCTATTGCATGTTGTTGTAGATTTCAGGGATGGCTCTGCCCACCCCCACCCCCGCCAGTCGGACCCTTCCCCCAATGCGAACAAGGCACATGTCCACTCTTTTTAATGCAACTTTGCACAAAGATTATGGAAGTTTGTTAGATGTAGATAAGATTGTGTCTGGAACCCCTAGCATAGAGGATGTGAAGAACAATGACGAAGCCTCCAAAACATATTGGAATGGTATCCTGCTAGGGTATCACAAGAATGATCTAGAGTTTATTCTCCCTAGTATTGTTCAATACGAAGAAGGACCAAAGATTTATCTCACAAATACTATTATGGATTAGATTGTATCCTCAATGCACCTGACCTTAGTGGGGAAATTCTTCTCCTCTTTGCCAACAATTGATATGGTTTGTCATTGGGTTGTTGTCTATTGGAATTTCAAAGGAAGTGTCACCATCTTTGTTATGCCTAGAGGGTTGTTTTTGTTTTAATGCACGGTAGAGGAGGATCTCATTTTCATCCTTTCAGGATCATGGGAGGATGGTAAAAACTTTTTAGCATTGTCCAAATGGAAAGTGCGACTTGACCCATCTACTAAGCTTAATAGGATGGCTCATGTTTGGGATTAGATGTCGGGTCTCCCACTAGAATTTGGGATGACAAGATCTTTTGTTGGGTTGGTAACTCCTTTGGCCATTATGTTATAGTAGATGTGGTCACTCTAGCTAAGTCTAGGTTCACTTTTGTTCATATTTGTGTCAATGTTGCAATAAACAAGTCTCTTCCTAATTTCATCATTTTGAAATCAAAATGGGGGAAATAGACACAAACTCTAGTCTATGAAAATGCTACCCTTTATTGTCAATGATGTGCTAAACAAGGTCATTTTGTGGTGGATTGCAAAGCACCATCCTTAAAGAAACCCAAGCTAAAGGAGATATGTTCTTCCCCAATGTGCTTGGGGGTAAATGTGAAGATGAACCCAAAACCTTGTGAGGTGGAAGAATATCCTTTCACTGATGGTCTTTTGGAGTTAATGAAATCATCAAGCCCCATGGTATAGGAAGCCCCTTAGAGACAAGAAGAGTCATTTCCACAAGGATCTTTGGAGGAAGGTGAAATCCATCCTATTAGTGATTTGAGATTTTCACCCACTTGTGTACAACCTATGTCTATGGTGGGGGTTGTTGAAGGATTGATTTCCTCACCCAACTATTGGGATGTTTGACAAGCAGGTTACCAAAAATAATTCTAAAGATTCAAATCTTCCTTCTGGTGGTCCTCAAGAAGTAATTTATGATATGGAGAAACAACAAAAGGAGGTAGGGGTAGTCAACCCTATAAAAGCTAAAATAAAAAATGTTACTTTATCTGCAACCTCCCATTTACCTTCTAGCATGTCTAACCTTTCTTGTGAGGTCACTAAAGTAGTGATTGTCACCCTAGATTGTAAACCATCCTCTTTAGCTATTTCCCTATATGGCATAGATAGAGATGAATGGAAGGTCCAAAAAAAAAAAGCTGATGTGGAGGTAGAAAGTAAGGTTGGAAGACCATATAAAAGGGTGTTAAGGCACAAGCCTATGGCCAGAGAAATTGCCAATGGGTAGAAATTAACTTTGGATGCAAACAAAAAAAGTAAGAAATTAATTTTCTATCATGGAACATGAGGGGACTGAATAGTCCCCAAAATAGTTTTCTCTTAGGTAGTGTATCATGGACTTTAAAATTGTTTTTTTTTTACTTCAAGAGGTTAATACGTCTTATCAAACAATTTCCAAAGTGGTCGGTAGGCTATGGTTGTTGGAAAAATGGTCAGCGCTCCCCTCGGGATTTGTGACATGGCTTAATCACCTCTTGTGTCTTCTATAAGTCTAGTGGTTGTATCAGGCATTAATAGGTCGATCTTTTGGTGCAAAGGTAACCACTACTTGTAACAACTTTTTATTACATTGAAGTTGATGGAGCCTCCAAAGGTGTGGGAACCACGTGGAAGATGGCTGGAAAAGCCTATGTAGTTTTACACCATTACCTTGTGGTGATTTTCATACTTAGCAACTACACATGCAACCTTTTCAATATTTACTCTCCTAACATCTATGTTAGAAAGATGGTTTTATAGGAGGAAATCTATTCCATATTCTTTAGGACCTAGATTCTCTATATATGTTGTTAGGAGACTTCAACTCTCCCATGTTTCCATTAGAAAAATTGGGAGGTTTCATAGACTATAATGACAACATGATTGATCTTTCAAACTTCATCAGCAAGTTGGGCCTATTTGATTTGTAACTATAAGGTAATCCTTTTACCTAGTCTAATAATAGAAATGGTATCCATTTGATTCAATTCAAATTGAATATATTTTTAGTTTCTTTTAATTGGGACTTGGGGTGCAATACTTCTCTCAAGGCCCTCCCCATAACTATATTTGATTATAGCCTCATTCTCCTCCAATAGGTGGATAAACCCTACTCTAGCCCTTTCCTTTTAGATATTAAATCATGTGAACCTTCCACCTAGATTTTAAAAATTGTATCCAAAGGTGGTGGACTACCCTTGTCCAAGGATATTCTATGCATATGATTTCACAAAAACTTGACCTCATTATAAGAAAATTCAAAGGATGGAACATTTGGGGACATCTTCAAGTAGAAGAAGGAAATTGGCTCCAAATTAAACTACATTCAAAATTTAATTACTTCTTGTAATTTTTCACATTCTCTTCATGAGGAGGAAGAAGGTTGGAGAAGGAAATAGAAAGACAATCTTAGAAAGGAAGAAATATATTGGAGATATAGGTCAAGAATTCAATGGTTGAAGGAGGGTGACAGGAACTCAACTTTTTTTCTACAAGACTTACAATAGGAACAAGAGTACAAATATTATTAAGTGTTTAGTGGATGAAAGAAATTAGGATATTATAGAGGATGAAAAATTTGGTGAGCTTTCCTCCTAATTTTTTATTAATTTGTATACAGATAATGAGGGAAATCAATTCAAGGTAGTGTAAGAGAGACTCCTTAACCACCTCCCAATAGCCATTAGGGAGGGTGATAATAATATCCTTACCCCTATTATGGATGATGAAGCTAAAGTGGTAGTATTTTTTATGGATGCATACAAGACCCTTAGGCCTGATGGTTTCCCCCCTTCTTTTCTCCAAGAATTATGGGGCATTGTGAGCTTTGATGTGATGATAGTCACACGTGATTTATTTAGAACAAGTAAGCTACTAAAGAAACTAAATAATACTTACATTGTGCTAGTTCCTAAATTTTAGTACCCAAAGTGCATGGCTTATTTTATTCCTATAAGCCTATACAATGTACCATTTATAAAATTTTCTCTAAGTTGCTAGTCAACTAGCCAAAACCCCCTCTCAACAAATTTATCAGTCCTTGTTAGAAAATATTTGTCTTAGGGAAATAAATTTTGGATGTTGCCATTTCCACCCATGAGATCATCCACTCTATGAATAAAATCCAAATCCTAGGTATCACATTTAAATTAGATATTTCTAAGGCTTATGATAAGTTAAATGGAATTTATTCTACAATGTGCTTCTTAAACTTAGTTTTAGTGAAAATTTGATTTGAATTATCCAAGAATGTATAGAGATAGTTCACTACTTAGTTTTGGTTAATCGGGTTCCTTAGGTATTCTTCAAAGCTGGTAAGGGAATTAGGAAATGTGACCCTCTATCACCGTACCTTTTTATTATGGTTGTTGAAGTCCTTGGCATAAATTTCCTTAATATGTTTTGGGTTGATAGAATTTAGGGAGTTTGTGTTGACACCGTGCTCCCCCTTCCAATTCTATCGTATTTTATTGATGATAACTTTCTATTTGAAAATCCTCAGTGATTGAAGAGAAGGAATGGAAATACCTTCTATGATATTATGCTAGAGCTTCTATCCATTGCATTAACTATAGAAAAAGTAGCCTATATTTTCCAATACTAAGTTGGACCTATAGGTGAAGATCACATATATTATTAGTTTTCATTGTGCTACTTACTTATTTGGGCCTACCTATCACTATTAAAGGGATCACTTACACCTTTTGTAACACTATACTAGAGAGAATTCAGAGAAAATTAGCTAGATGGAAAGGAAAATTATTGAGTAGTGTAGGGAAAATCCAACTACTGTCATCCTTTCTCCAAGGAATCTCAGTTTACTTCTTATCCCTCTTCAAAATTGTAGGTGTTATGACTGATAAATTAGAGATAATCCAATGGAATTTCCTCTATATGGGCATTGAATTACAAAAAGAGATTGAAACTTGTTGTTTGGGATATAGTTTTCAAACCCAAATTTTAGGGAGGACTTGGGTTTAGGAAACTGAAAAACTTGAGAAAATATTTAATCGCTAAAGTTGGTTGTGTTAGGATTAGCAGAAAATTTAACAGTTACATGCAAATATAATCAATAATGCAAAGGAATAAAGAACACATAAGTAGAACAAGAAGACACAAATATTTAACGCAATTCACCCAATCTTGGGCTACATCCACTAAACAAAGAGTCCAATATTATTATATAGTAATTTTTTCCTTCTACAATTTGCAATTCCTTGCAACTCAATACCGCTGCAAGAAGCTATGAAATTCTCATATAGAGAAAACCCTAACCCTAAGCCATTATAAAAAGAGTTATGTTGGTTAACAAGTTAACCCTAAAAAATACTTGACGAGTCAACCTATAGAAAAGCTTGATGAGTCAACTAAAAAAATACTTGGTGAGTTAACCCCAAACCCCATGATAAATGATAAGTGTATAGTACTTGCCTGATCAGTCACCACAAACCAATAGGTTGGAACCTAGCTATTGGTTTGGTGGATTTTTAAAAAACTATGATGGAAAAATACCTAAACTTTGGTAGTGTTCATAGATCCCTTGACTCAAATGACTTACCAACAGGATGAAAAATATGGAATAAAATCCTCAAAAGAAGATCTCTCATTAGGAATTTCCTAAAATGGCAAGTAGGCAATGAGAGAACAATTAGATTTCTAGAAGACTGTTGGATAGGGGATAAACCTTTTGTGGTTAGCCCTTATGATCATCTAATGAGAAGGATGGAGACTTACTTTGGGACTTATATTACTGACTATATTACCCCCAAAGGAAAATGGAAAACCCTGGAACAATATGTCAGAGATAGGCTTGATCTTCTTCCAAAAGTTGATGAATTGTATTCCTAGATGGTGGAAGTGAGACTTCCTCTCTTCTCGAGAGAAGATAAATTCATTTTGGAAAAGAATCTAACAAGGGCCTTTTCTGTCAAGGCTACTTAAAATATGTTGATAAAGAAAAATGGTGACCCCAATTTATAGAAGAAGGTCTAGAACTTACAACTTATTCCAAAGATCAAATATTTCTAGTGGTCATCTATGCATGGTAAAATTCTAAATTAGGATAACCTTATTAAAAGGGGTTTACATCTTCCTAATAGATGCATACTCTGTAAGGTAACTAGAAAATCCATAGTTTTCCACCTTCTACTTGGGATTGTAACTTACAATCCCAAGTAGGTGGAAAACTACAGATTTTAACAATCCCAAGTAGAAGGTGACTAAATTCTCCTTACCCTTGACCTCAAATCCTTGTGGTTGTACCATATATATTTCTTCATCCAAATTACCATGAAGAAAATTTGTTTTAACATCAAGCTGGTCTAAATGCAAAATCTTTAGTAGCCACAATACTTAAAATAGTACGAATAGAAGTCATTTTAACAACTAGAGAAAATATCTCATCAAAATCAATACCCTATTTCTGTGCAAATCCTTTTTCAACTAATCTGGCTTTAAATCTTTTCTTACCTCCATCCTCTTATTTTAGCCTGTAAACCCATTTATTCTGTAAAGCCCTTTTACCTATAGGTAACTTACATAAATCCCATTTTTTATTTTTCAGCAAGGAGTCCATTTCATCTGTCATTGCAGACTCCCATTGAAGCTTTGTATCCACCTACATAGCTTTGTATCATCTTAAAATGGAAGCACTTCCATGATAAGAGTGTTTAGCCCTCCGAGTAGGTGTTTTGGGATCATGTCAAGCACCCTAAATAGGTCCTCTTGGCCTTCATCATAATCATCATAAGATTTTATGCCTCTCCCTGGCATTCTATCCCATTCTGACATCATTTTTAGGTCTCCAACCATCCCCGGGACCTCCTGTCCTGATTCTAGTTGGATCTGGGCCCACATGGTCAGAATTGAGGTTGATCCTGACTAGGTTAGAATTGAGCTCGATCCTGAGTAGGTCAAAATTGAGCTCGATCCTGACTAGGTCAGGATCGAGGTTGTCTTTGACCTCCTCCGAAATTTGTGCCCCTCTTTCAATTTTGGTCCCGATAGGCCCCAAAATCAATGTTGGGCCCTTGGATCTGAATGTGAAAAGGTTTTAATTCAAAATTCATTTAATTGTTTTCCCTCCTTAGTTGGTTATTGTGATTGGACCATAATTTGAGGTGAAATTTGAATTATGGGCCCATTTCTAGGGGTTAAGGTTAATTGGGATTTAATTCCTCAATGTCATCCTTCTCTAGAAGTTTGTGCCCTAGATTACTACAAAAGGAGGCCATCCTCTCTCATTTGATCATCCATTATTCACATCTCTCCATCAAGTTTTGTGAGAACTTCTCTCAAGCTCTCAAGGTGATCAAGCAAGCATCCATTCAAGCATTCAAGTTCTCTTCTCCATCCAAGTTCTCCATTGAAGATCAAGGATTCAAGCATTCAAACTATTGAAGGGATTTGGTTCAAGCATTCAAGATTCATCATTCAAACCCTAGATCTAGCCATCTCAATGGTGTGATCTTCCTTCAAGATCCTTTGTTCATCTTCAAGATCCATTCATTCTTCTATCAAGGTAGATTCCAAGCATACAAGCATGGAGGTTTTGTATTTACTTTCATGGTTTTGATTTACACTTTTCATTGTTGTGTTCAAGCTTTCATATCAATATACTTGTTTACATTCAAAATATAATTACATATCTATTGAATTGCATAGCTTCATTGTTAGATCTAATTCTACTACTTGCTAGCATTCCTATTTCAATTTCAATATTAAGGTTGATTCCAAACTGGGGTTTGACCAAGGTAAACACCTCAAACAAACAACATAAACTCTCTTTTTCTTGCAGGTATAGGTGCGGGATTTTAGATCTAAGAGTGGATTTGGATACCCTTTTCGGTGAACTTCTGAGATCTGCAAACAAGGTTAGAATCAACCTTCAAATAAAGAATCTAGCCTTTGACCTTTTATGAGGGTCGAAGACTACCTGCCGTTAGAAAGATAAAAGATTTATGGGTTTTCTTCATCTCAGCATTTCTAGTCTGAAACAGGTAGGTGGTGTTGATCATCATTCTCCCCTTCATATTCTTCTCCCCACACCTATACTAGATAACTCTAATACTCATCAAGAAGTTGCTAAGAAGGTATATGTTGAGCTAATCAATTCCAAGAAAGAAATCTTTAGACCTATGCCAATAGATACTCTATACAAATATAAATGTCCTTTTCATTATAGTAACAAACATTTACTTGCTGATTGTAAACATTTCAAGTTATATGTTAGAGAAAGTACTACTTTAGGAATTATATCGCATTCTCGTGTAGTTTTACAATTCCTTCATAATTTTGATATAGAGGATTCCCCTCCTTTGGATATAATGTAGATGTTCTTCTTCTCTTGTCTTATGACTGGGGGGCAAGAGGTGTATCTTCATCTAGTCTCCTAGGATCCATTAGGTCTTTTATTAGGGCTTAATTGGTATTCTTTCTCTCCTATTTTCTATGGTTTTTCATTATGTTAATCATCCATAGACTCTATTTTCTTTTCAAGATATCTTTTCTAAGACATTTTTTTTGTGAAGGTATCCCTTGTCTCTATCTCTAGGGGCCATGGTACCTCTTTCTTTTTCTTTGTCTAGGGAGCTGCTTTCCTTAGCTTAGTGGTATTTGTTTATATTGTAATATTATTTCAACATATTGATAGATGTTTTGACTACAGATAACCTTCTTATATGGGAAGTTGTTGTCTTAAGTCATCACTTCTTCTCTATTTTGCAAATTATGGTCTTTATAAAATCCCACCCTTGCTTTGGTGTTAGAGTTGTTTCCCTCGTTCCAAAGATTCCTCTTCCTCTTCTTTAGGGGGCTTGATGATTGAATCTTTGATCTCACTGTTGAATGATGATATTTTATCTAAAGCACTCCTCTTTGGTGGGGGTCTTGTTGATAAGATCTCTTTTCATTGGAGGATACTTTTTCCATGAGTTACATATCCTTTTTCATTATTATCTATACTCTTGGATGTAGGGGTCAATATCCCTTGCTAAGAATATGGTATACATTGTTGTAAGCAAGATATCTCCTTGCATTGTGAAGTAGGTATCCTCTTCCATCTTTGTTCCTACACTTGGGGAGCAAGGATGCTATCTCCTTCTAACTTTTCTAGATTCACCTCTTTCCTTGGTTAAGCAGTATTTATCTATTATGTGATATTCAATCATACATGAAAATTTTGGTTTGCATTGAGGATATATATCATTGATAACAACCTCTTTTTTTGTTTGACATTGGGTTTCCGTGGTTGATATATCTCTCACCTTTGAAACTGAATAGTGTGCTATCCCTCATAACGGTTACTTTCTTTTCACTTCTTGCATGGTATCTCTTTACATTCGTCCCTTCCATGGCCTCATAGGAGCTATGACCTTCTTGGCTTAGACTGGGTGTTGTTTGTGGATATTGTCTTGATGTTGAAGAAGGCTTTATCCTTGTTCTTTCCTCTCCTTAACATGTCAAAATAGTATGTTTTTTTCCATCTTAAGGAGGGGGGCATATATAGGGTCTCCCTTGTACTATAGTTTTTTATTTTTACATGCTAAATCTTGGAAGGTAACGCACATAAGTTGCTAAATCTTGAAAAGACATGCATCTATATGCTAAATCTTCAGAAAGTAACGCACATAAGTTGCTAAATCTTGAGGAGACATGCATTTTTCAAAATTTCCAATATGCTAAATCTTTCGAAGGTAATGCACATAAGTTGCTAAATCTTGAGGAGACACGCATTTTTCAAAATTTTCAAATATGCTAAATCTTGGAAGGTAACACACATAAGTTGCTAAATCCCAAAAAGACACACATTCATATGCTAAATCCTGAAGAGACATGCATTTCATATTCATAGTGATACAAGAAGGTGGATCTATGGGTATTCCAAAAACTGTCAGAAGATGCATTACAATTGTAAGCACAGTTTATGGGTGAACCTGTTGGGCTCTCCCTCCAGGGTGATTCATGGTAAGGTGGGCATCTTACTAGGCAAGGTAATCACTCTTTTTCCCTTTCTCTCTTTTTGCTTTCATGCTAGTAGGACTGGATCATGAAGCTATGTCAGTTATAGTGTTGTTCTTGTCTTTCTTATGTAAACATTTATGCTTTTATGATAGCTTTCCAAATATGATATTAGTATAAGAAATGTTTCATAGAAATATTTCTTAATGTAGTTGATTTGGGTTTTTTTTAGTACTAACTCCTCTTTTGTGTCCTTTTGTTTTTCGCACCCTCGTGCACGTACGTTGAGTTAGAATCCTTAGCTTGGGGGCTTGTGTCCCTAGCTAATTTTCATTCTATCTCATTTTGAATCCACTGGGATCTCCTATTTCTTCTCCTTCACCAAGAGTTTGCATCAAGTCCATACTCTTTCTAAAGTGGGGGCTTAATGTATTGTCTTAAAATGGAAGCACTTCCATGATAAGAGCATTTAACCCTCCGAGTAGGTGTTTTGGGATCATGTCAAGAACCCTAAATAGGTCCTACTAGCCTTCATCATAATCATCATAAGTTTTTATGCCTCTCCCTGGCATTCTATCCCATTCTAACATCATTTCTAGGTCTCCGAGCATCCCCGAGACCTCCTGTCCTAATTCTGGCTGGATCTAGGCCCACAAGGTCAGAATTGAGGTTGATACTGACTAGGTCAGAATCAAGCTCAATCCTAACTAGGTCAGGATTGAGGTTGTCTTTGACCTCCTCCAGAATTTGTGCCCCTCTTTCAATTTTGGTCCCAACGAGCCCTGAAATCAATGTCGAGCCCTCTAATCCAAATGCGAAAAGGTTTTAATTCAAAATTCATTTAATTGTTTTCCCTCCTTACTTGTTTATTGTGATTGGACCATAATTTGAGGTGAAATTTGAATTATGGGCCCATTTCTAGGGTTTAAGATTAATTGGGATTTAATTCCTCAATGTCGGCCTTCTCTAAAAGTTTGTGTCCTAGATCACTATAAAAGGAGGCCTTCCTCTCTCATTTGATCATCCATTATTCACATCTCTCCATCAAGTTTTGTGAGAACATCTCTCAAGCTATCAAGGTGATCAAGCAAGCATCCATTCAAGCATTCAAGTTCTCTTCTCCATCCAAGTTCTCCATTGAAGATCAAGGATTCAAGCATTCAAACTATTGAAGGGATTTGGTTCAAGCATTCAAGATTCATCATTCAAACCCTAGATCTAGCCATCACAATGGTGTGATCTTCCTTCAAGATAATTTTTTCATCTTCAAGATCCATTCATTCTTCTATCAAGGTGGATTCCAAGCATACAAGCATGGAGGTTTTGTATTTACTTTCATGGTTTTGATTTACACTTTCCATTATTGTGTTCAAGCTTTCATATCAATATACTTGTTTACATTCAAAATAAAATTACATATCTATCGAATTGCATAGCTTCATTGTTAGATCTACTTCTACTACTTGCTAGCATTCCTATTTCAATTTCAATATTAAGGTTGATTCCAAACCGGGGTTTGACCAAGGCAAACCCCTCAAACAAACAACAAAAACTCTCTTTTTCTTGTAGGTACAAGTGCAAGATTTTGGATCTAAGAGTGGATTTGGATACCCTTTTCAGTGAACTTTCAAGATCTTTGAACAAGGTCAGAATCATCCTTTAAATAAAGAATCTAGCCTTTGACCTTTTATGAGGGTTGAAGACTACCTGTCATCAAAAAGATAAAAGATTTCTAGGTTTTCTTCGTCTTGACATTTCTAGTCTGAAATAGGTTGTAGAATTGCCTAAAAGTACACACAAATATCAGAAATTGGCATTTTCTAGATTTTCCCTAATTTGAGTTTAGTATTTTTATTTCAATTATTTCAAATTCCAAACACTTCAATTCTACCATAGGGAAATATAGGGTTTTTCTCTCTCTCTTTCATAGTCTCCATAGATTGATTTGATTGTGTATTAGCCTCGTGGTTAATCAAATTGGATCTCTCCTTTGGGAATTTGGATTTGGGAATAGATCTAATATTTCCCCACACACATTTAAATAGAGTTGATTCAATTTTGCCTCTATTCAAGCTTCATTATAACATTCAGGTTCACCAACATCTGTTAATAAAATAGAATACAAAGAGGGAGAAAATATTTCCAGAGGTCCACATAGCCTTGTAGAATTTCTAACATTCATTGGGGTTTGTGGTATTTTTTATTGTTGTTGTTGTGGAGCATAAGGAACTACTAGAACATCAGCTTTTGGAGTATCATCCAGTACTACATAATCATCTTTCTTCTCATGTTGCTGCAATAGATCTTTGTACAACACTTTCTCATTGAATATGACATCCCCGCTTCTTACAATTTTATGATTTTCAAAATCCCAAAGCCTATAACCAAATTCATCAATTCCATATCCAAAAAATATATATTTCTTTGACTTAGCTTCCATCTTGGTTCAATTTTTAGAATCTATATGTGCAAATGGTTCACAACTAAGGGTTTTGAGAAAAGAGTAACTCACCTTCTTACCAGTCCATGCTTCCTTTGGAATACCACAGTCCAAAGGAGTCGAGGGAACTCTATTGATTATATAAATAGTTGTATTAATAGTCTCCTACTACATGTTTAAGGGCATCCTAGCATGCAACCTCATACTCCTTGCATGCTCCACTATTGTCTTGTTCATGCATTCAACTACTCCATTTTCTTGTGGAGTCCTTGATACAGTTTTTTGCCTATGAATACCATTAGAGGAACAATAATATTCAAATTTTGTGCTACAATACTCACCACCATTATCAAATCTGAGACATTTTAGCCTTTTACCAGTCTCATTCTCAACCAAACATTTCCATTTCTTAAAAGTCTGAAATACATCATATTTATGTCTAGGAAATAAATCCATACTTTTCTTGTTGCATCATCTATAAATGTAACATAATACAAAGAGCCACCAAGGGAAGATACCTAATATGGTCCCCATACATATGTATGCACAAGCTCTAATTTATCATTTTTCTTTTCCTTCCCATTCTTCACAAAACTAACTCTCTTTTGTTTTCCATACACACAACTTTCATAGAAATCCATATTGACACATTTCAAACTAGATAAAAATTTCTTTGAGTGAATTAATTTCATACCTTTTTCACTCATGTGCCCAAGTCTGTTGTGCCAAAGTTCTATGTCAAGATCTACAACAATTGTTTGATGTTCTTCCTACTCAACTGCAACAACTATTCTTGAACATTCATTTTTCTTTGAAACAATTAAAGTAGAAAGAACAGTATGACCTATACAAAGATATAAGGTGCCTACTTTCACACCTTTTTCTACTACTAAGGAACCATTTGAAACCTTCCAATTTCTATCATTAGAAGTAACTATGCAACCCTCATCACCCAATTTCCCTACTGAAATCAAATTCCTACATAGCCTTGGAACATGTCTTACCTCTTGGAGTAGCCAATGATTCCCATTCTCCGACTTAATCTTAATTTTTCCCTTTCCAACAATTTGGCAGGTTTCATTATCTCCCAAATAAACTAGCCCAAAATCCCCTTGGAAATAATCAAGAAAATAACCTATATGGCATGTAGCATGAAATGAAGCCCCAAAATCTAAAATCCATGAATCATCAATACTTTCTAAAGAAAGAATCAAAGCATCCTCTTCAGATTTATTAATTACCATATTTTCGTCCTTGTTACCATCTTGTTTGTCTCCTTTATTCTTCTGAGACTAGCAATATTTGTTCTTATGACCTGGTTTTCCACAGTACCAATAATCACTTGGTCCTTTCAAATTAGACCTCTTTCCCTTTGATTTTCCTCTTGATTTCCCATGATTTTCAGAATTGTTTCCTCTCTCACTCGTTCTACCTTTGCTTTGTGCATTCAAGACACTTCCAATGTAGATCCACTTGAGATTTTCCTATGAGTTTCCTCACTCAGAATTACACCATTAACCTCATCAAATTTTAGGATATTAGAACCAAAAACAAAGTTTCTAACAACCATTACCAAGCCATTCCAGCTTTTAGGCAAAGAACACAAAATCAAGAGAGCCCTAATTTCTTCATCAAAAATAACATTTACAAAAGATAATTGACTGGTAACTATATTAAACTCATTCAAATGATTAGTGACAAATCCACCTTCAACCATCTTCATATTAAACAAATTCTTAATGAGAAATACCTTGTTAGAAGCAGAGGGCTTTTCATACAACTTCACTAGGGTTTGCATCAAATATTCAATTGTCTTTGCTTGTGTAATATTGAATGCCACCGTATGTGCCATGCATAATCAAATACCACCAAGTTCCTTTCTATCAAGAATATTCCAGTCCTCATCAGTCATTTTTTACGGTTTCTTGGATTTTCCTTCCAATGGCCGACATAGATCCTTCTGATAGAGATAGTCCTCCATTTTCATTTTCCATAACTAAAAGTTCTACCCATTAAACTTGTCAACCTTCAACCTACCCTCATCTTCCATTTCTCCCACTCAACCATGAGACTCCCACTAAACTGTGAGATCTTCCTACAGATGGATAACTAAAAAAAAACCTCACTCTAATACCACTTGTTAGCATTAACAAGACATAAATAAAAGTTACATGTAAATATAACCAATATCATAAAATAATAAACCACACAGAAGAGAACACAAGACATAGATTTAATGTGGTTCACCCAATCCCTAGGCTACATCCACCAACAACGAGTCCAATATTATTTTTATCCAGTGATTACAACCTGATTACAATCTGCAATACCTTACAGCTCAATATCACTACAAGAAGCTACTAAAACATACATCATAATGAAATCCCTAACCCTGAGCTATTTTATACAAGCTTATTTTGCCACTTTAGGGTTACAACATATCGGCCCAAAAATAGCCAATAAAGTGTACAGTACTTCCCTAATAAATCACCACAATATAACACATGTGATTAGCCTTTGATTGGTTCAATTTGTGCTTTCTTGGTAGATAGAGGATGCGATATTTTGTCTTTTTAATTCCCTTTTTAATTAGAAATTGGTGCACATGTATTTGAATGGGTTCATTTGATTAAAAGTGCTAAGACCTTTAATTAAACAACTTGGTTTGATGATCTAAATAGCCTTGATGCTTTATTAATTGATTTAATTGATGATTGATTTAATTATATTGAAAACTAGATAAAATCACACAATAATATTACATTGAAAACTAGATACAATCACACAACAATATTATATTGAAAACTAGATACAATCATAAGAAAGGGGTGGCTTGAGCTCAAAAGAATTTTCACCTATTTGTTTGAGGATAGTGTATAGGCCATATTGAAGAGAAAAAGGTTTATCATTTGGTCCATGAAGCCTTTCAAATTCTATACATTAAATCAAACCTTGTCTCCAACCTAATACCGAAGAGGTGTGTGTTGCTAATCATGTCTTTTCTTGTACTTCTAGTTAGTGTGTCATAGTATATAATAGACTTCTTATTGGATGAATCCTTTCAACAAAACTAGATGGTTTATCAACCTCCTTGTTATCCAATGTAGCATCATTAAACATTATAGGCACTAGATACATTAGTGAGAGACAATGATTGATACCCAAGACAAACTTTGAATGATAGATTTATAGAATATGAATGATCGTGCAATTCACCACCTTAGTTACCCATATGCCAATGTGTGGAATGATGTATAATTTTTCAACTTGGTGTCTATCATGGTTCATAATGATGATCATAAATTTCTAGGGAATGTTATATCTTAGTCAAAGATAGTTATATGTGGAAAACTGAGAATAAATCAAGAATCAATAGGTTTAGCATATTGAGATCAAAATGCACTTCATTCAAGAGCTAATCCAAGATTGTGTTCTTACATTAGATTATTTTTCTATTGAGGAATAAGTTGTAGAATTCTTTAATAATCCTTCAACATTACCACACTCTTTTCATTTATGATCAATGCTTGGCGCGAAGGATTTTATCTTGAAGAGGTCATCTTAAGTCCTCCTTCCTTCACATGTACATGTCTTCTTTTTATATTGTATCTACTCAAGATATGAGTTTTTCCCTATAGGTTTTTTTTCCTTTCTCTAGTTGTGATATATAATTTTTACATGGATACCTCATTAGGTCTTATTGCTAGGACCCATTTTTGAATTTTTTTCATCTTTCCTTTTTCCTTGCTAATTTGCACTCAAGCAGGGTGTTGATGTGAAAAATTATATTCCTTAACCAATTTTCTCTTTTGGGTCATTTTATAACCTAGTTAGTTAAGTCTAATTAGGGTATTTACTTTTTGTGTCTCAAATCATGTGATCATGACACTTGTCAATAACACATGATGTCTTATGTCCCATGCTTACCTATATATGCAATCACCATTTATTTTCGTATCATTCTTTTGTTTCTACAATATATCTTTGCTCCTATGAGTTCTTTCGATGATTGTAAGGTGACAATTTAGTTTTCTACAATGGATCATTCTTACAATTCTTGAGTTCAATTTTAAGGGTCTTGAGTCCAACTCATAGAGATGTTTGAGATGAATTAGAATCTAAGACATTTAGTAAATATGCCTTGATATATATTTATTGAATGTATCATAATATATAGATTATGATATGCCTTGATACATAGATTCAATGCGACATAATCATTAATTCTCCATCATTATTCTTAAAACTAAATAAATCATCCATTATATTTAATTTTAAAAATATCAGTTCAATTTATCAACTCAAATCCTCTTAAATATAATTGTTTCTATTTATTTAATTAACTTAAATTTATATTATAAATTATTTACTTGAAAATTGCACCAACCAAATAAATTTAAAATTAAATACTAATATTTACTAAAAAATTTAATTTGAAATATTTAAATTATTAAACAATATACTCATATTACTCTATTACTATATGTTACAAGACAATATGATGATTTTTAACCTAATCGATTTGTTTCTTGCAAGTCATTAGTTCAACCCTCATTATTTGTTATAGTGACTTTTTCATTATCATAAAACATTAGAATAAAAATTTCTTCAAAGTTTAACATGTGATTTGATAGGGTTAGCTAAAGATGTCGGCAATTAGGAAGGCAATTTAAATATCTACTTCCTAAAAGACAAAGATTGCATATCTACATACTCAATTTGTGCTTATCTCCATCAAGGATCTATATAAAGTGAGCATCTAATGAAATAATGTGATAATAAATATTTATTTGTTTATTTTAAATAGATGTACAAACAAATAATGTGGCAATAAATAATGAAATAAACTTTTGAGAAGAATTTGTTTAGGGGAATAGATAAACACAATTAAATATGCATGAACTCAAATAATATATTTTTGAAGCATATGAGGCTAAGGGTCAAATTATTTGTTAGGTAATATAATTTTTTAGTTTAAGTATTTTTTTTGTTTGGTTCTTGAATTAAAAAAGTGTATTTTTCTCATATAATAGTTAAATCTAAATAGTAACATTTGTGCTTATATTTTGTTTTAAATTTTCAATGTATATTCTTTGTAAAAGTTTTGATTTGGTATGATGTAATATTTTAAAATTTTAGAGTGGATATATTTTATGAATAATATTTATTATAATAAAATAAATAGTTAAATTTTAAAAAAAACTAAAATTTTATAAAAATAAGAATAAATATATGAATGATAATACAATGTACATAACAAGACTTATATAAAGAAAAAATCTAAAGGTGGACGATTCTAAAAAGGGTGGACAGAGTAAGTCTAATGATTCAAATGGAAAAGAGGAGAAAACTATTGAAAGGGAGGTCTACTTTGTAACTTCAAGTAGTTCTTCTCATGTTTTTGAGACCCTCAAAACTGAATCCCTACACCTTACTAAAAAAGTGTCTATTGGAGTGAAAGTTAAGTCACCCAACACTAGCAAGGGCAAGGCTACTCTCAGTGGGGAAAGTGGTTATTCTGAGAACACTTGGGAAAAGATAAATAAAATTTAAAAATAAATTACAAATATGGAGAAGCAACTTCAGGATGTCTCTCACTTTTTCCAAAAGGTTATGCATAGCTCAGCTACCACATTGTGTTTGGTACAAAAGGATATGCTTGGAGTGGAGGATGAGGATGATGACAAGTACAAGGAACTTTATAAGTCCCTTACAGAGGACTAGGTGATGAGAATGTTGACCACGCCATGCAAGTCAAACAAGACTAAGAGACTAGGTCCCTCTTTCTTTTTTTCTTTACTATTAGTGGTCCCTGTGGCCTTGTCTTTAGCTTTCTCATTCTCACTAGTTTTGATATTTTTTTCTTTTAGTTTATTCTGGTATTCCCTACATGACCTCATTCAAATACTTTTACTAGTATTTGGTTTAATACTATCGATAATGGTAGTGGTAGTAATAGATACTATGGGCATGGTTCTTGGTATGGTTTAAACTGTGTTGATGTTAGATAGCCTATTTTTTTATGTTTTGTTAGTGTGTTGTCAATGTGTTGTAATTGTTAATCTACTATTAGTCTCTCACTATGCAATTATATTTGAGGGAAAACACCCTATTTTTGTTTCTTTAAATATCAATAAAAATATTTATATAATAGGAATAAAATATATATAAGATTATATGAGAAATAAATTATTTATAGACATTATTTTAGACACCTAAAATCCTTTTGCTAAATAAAAATATTTTATTTTGCAGAAACCCTTGATGACATCATCAATTATTAATTATTTAATTAATTAATTAATTAATTATTATGCCATTAATCCATCCTATCTTAATTAAAAATATTTATTTAATAAATCCCTTCCAAAAATGTTTAAATCTAATTTTAATAAATTATCCCAAAACCCTTTCAATAAATAAATTATTTATTTAAAACCCTAAAAACCCTAGAAACTTCTAGAGAGCCCTAAACCCTCCTAAACTTTCCTAAACCTAATTAGAAGGTGATTCCTAACCTTCTTAGTCTAATCCAACCTCCTTTGACTTTTGGTCAAACCTCCTCATTAATGAGCCTTACATACTCATTAATGACTTCTTCCACCCTCTTTAAGGCTCTTACAGTCTCATAAAGAGACCCATGTCTTCTCGTTCACCTTAGTTCCCTAGGAACACTTCCCTAGTGTTTCTCACACATGTGGAGCAACCCTTAACCCTCATCCATCTAACATTACCCCTAACCATACCCCTAGCTCTACCCCAAACCCTGGCTCTAACCCTAACTCCACTTCCTAACCCAAGCCCTTCCCAAAATCCTATAAATGCCCTCACTTCCAAGAGCATTTCACCAATCACCTTTCATTTTCATAGTAGTGTTATAATGCTAAATCATTTCTAGATCATCATAGCTTAATTCCCAATTGTTAGTTTTAGTTCATTTCTAAGCTTTTTAACTCACATCTTAGCTTAGCATTAATGGATTAATCTAGTTTATTTCATTTTTTTTCATAGCATTTTCATCATCTCACATTCATATTGGGCTTAAAATTAATCTAGCATAATCATCCTTAGCTTAATTTGCATTCTAGCTTCATTAGGCTCCTTGGGGCTCTAAGGGAAAATCAGGTGTTCTATACTTGATTTTGTGCCACTATGGGTTTCTCATGGTCCCTCTTTGATCCTAAACCTTCCTAATCTACATTAGGGACATGCTCCAAGTGTTTTGAGAGCACACCCACATCCCTAAACCGAGAGAAAATCAAACAGTGACAGGGTGCTCCTGTTGAGCTCTATCTGAAGTGTCTTTGCAAATTGCTTTTACTATATGCTAGGAATATGATGTTAGGCTAATGATTGAATTTCTATGCTTGTTTCAAATAGGTTAGGTTTTCTCTTATTGTAATTATATGTAAGAAAAATTGAATAAACAACTTGATGATTATAAAAAATATATTATATATAATTGAAATCATTGCATATAAATTAATAGTCTTGCTAAGCTCCTTGGAAAAATATCAATAGCTTGAGGAAGTTCTCAGATGACACACGTAGTTTCCTTAAAAAAAATTTCTTCAAATCACACTCCAATAGGGGAGAGGACCCAATAGTTGAGCAACCTGAATTTGTGCTTCTCAAAATCCTATGTGGAACTTTTAAATCGCTACCAATTATTTTACGACATCTTACTTGGAAAGTGTTGGAAAAATGGGAAGTACTCCCCTCAGGATTCATGACATGGCTTAACCACCTCCTGTGTCTTCTATAAGTCTAGTGGTTGTATCAGGCATTAATAGATTGAGCTTTTGGTGCAACAACAACTACTACTTGTAACAAGTGGTATTAGAGCTTGGTCATAGGTTTGAATCCCCTCAGGTAATGCTGAGGGGGAGATTGTTGGAAAAATGGTCAGCGCTCCCCCCAGGATTCATGACATGGCTTAACCGCCTCTTGTGTCTTCTATAAGTCTAGTGGTTGTATCGGGCACTAACAAATCGATCTTTTGGTGCAATGACAACTACTACTTGTAACAGAAAGTTCCTTGCTAATAACTAAGGTTTCAAGGCCCATCATCAAATATGATGTCATGCACAAGGAGTCTAAATAGCCCAAAAAATGGAAATCAATACTTGTAAAAAAGGGAGACAAATACTAGTGGAGTTTATGTGCCATCACATGACTTGTTTCTTTTTAGATCTAAGGGATACATTTCATTCAATAATGGGTAGTCATCATCAACAATTACAACTTTAAAGTCACAACTATTGGTGAAATACTATAAAAAATATTAGGCATTAAATTAATAAGTGTGGGTATCAAATTAACAAATGCTATCACAACCATTGAAATATGCTCAACTATTGGATCCTTCCCTTTAATGTTTTTTTTAGTGGAAGAATGGAATCCTATTTGATGGCTCTATGACTTGAGCTTTGGCAATTAGTATTAGAAGGATATGATATTCTAGAAAGTCCCCCAAGAAATCAAGCTAAAATTAAGGCTTGTGAGATGAATAGTAGAGCAAGAAATGCTATTATATGTGGTTTGGAAATCTTTGTGTATGTGAAAGTTATGAAAACAAGACAATTAAGAAGATATGGTTCAAGTTACACACTATTTATGAAGGAGATGATAAATTTAAGGAATCAAATCTTCAAACATGTAGAGCTTATTTTGAAGGTCTAAACATGAAAGAAGGTGATAACATTGCTTCTTTTTTGCTTCAAGTTTATGGGATAGTTAGCTCTACTAGAGGAATTGGTTAAGAATGAAAGGAAATTATGATTGTGAACAAGATTATGAAATCTTTAACTTTAATATTTGAGCCTAAGGTGGTAGTGATGGATGAATCTAAGGATCTAAATAAACTAACCATGGATGAGTTACATGGATCTCTGACCACTTATGAGATGAAATTTGACAATGAAAAATCCTCAAGGGAGGAGGCTACTTTCAAGGCATACAAGAAGAAATAAGTATTATATTCTAAATATAGTTCAGATCTGAAGGAGGCAAACTTTGTTAGATTATTGTAGAGAGGTTTTGGTAGTAATGAGGTAAGCTACCTTTCAAATTTTTTACTTTTATTGAGGTAGGAATTGTTCTGGCTAAGTGTAAAAATAAGGACTCTAACAATGTAGGTGAAAATAATGGAAAGAAACCATATCTTAAGAAGATAGAAATTTTAAAATAAATAAAATATTTTTCTTTTTGAATGAGGAGAATTTTTCATCTAATGAAGAATAAGATCTAGGCACTTCTGGAAATAAAGCTGAGAATGTTCTATTCATGGCCATTGAGACTTTTGTTGGAAATATTGCAATGATATTTATAAATGATGATGATGATGTGGTTTACCATGTGGAATAATTTTCGTGTTTTGGAAAAGAGATAAAGATATTGAAGTGATGATGGATCATCTAGGGTGTAAGAATAGTCTTGCATCACCCAAAAATAAATATTGTCTAGTTTTTCAATAAGGGATATCTTTGGGTAGGGTTACTATTTTTGAAAAGTTTATTATTAGTAGTAATTTTTTAATTTGAGTACAAATTGCTCCAATTACTTACCTAGAGGTTCATTTTGGATATATAAGCTTGTTGGTAAAGTTTTGTGGCAAGAGAAAGTTTGGTTTTAAAGATATAGAATTTTCTATTTTGACGAGGTGGTAAGAAAGATTTGAACTCGGTTTTGAAGGCCTTAGAGGCTCTGGAAGGGGTCAAAAATTATATAGAATGACACTACATTTTCCTAAATATAAAGCACTTTGAGAGGTTTTTGAAAAGTTCTTAGAATAGAAAATTGGGTACACAGCTCAAAAGTTATGGCTTCTGAAAGTTGTGCTATCAAGACTCAAGTTTTCATACAAAAGGAAGAGAGAGAAAAAGAAATCAAGCCAAGAACTTGAGTTGTTGGGCACTAAAATGGGAAAATTTTGACTTTCTAGATTATTCTAAGGAAGTTATTAGTGTTACATATATAAGGATGAAGGTGGATTTCTGGCCCAGTTCAAGAAGGGTAGTTTGTGGCTCTATCTTGTAGATTACTGTAATGAAAATGCCCATGTGGCTTTAGTATGTTATTTTTCTAAATATTATAATGTCATTTCATTAAAGAAAATAGAAAGAAAACATTTATGTTCTTACTGTTACTCCTAATTGCATTAAGAGTTGTCATTAGTATCATGCATATAGTCGATAACCAGAGAAAACAGTTCGGTCGATCATAACTACAAGCATAGTAACCGATCACATACTTGACTGAGCACCTATACTAAATACAGTGTTTACTGAGCACACAAGATTACCGAACATCAGTATTATACTGAGGTAGAAATACAATAGTTACCAAGTAATCCAGAGTTGACATAAAAGTTTAAAATAACATAGAAATCAAGGCGAACAAATTTTACCAAACTAAAATGGTTTACATAAATCAAGGTAAATATTTACTGGAATGACACATTGATTGGTTACGATCTCTATGCTATTTTGAATTAGGTTATTTATTTGGATTGTTGATCAAGATTTTACAAGATGGTTACACAACCCTAATTAGGTCAAATCATTATGATTTAAAGAATTGTCAAGATGTCAGTTTTATTAGAAGAAGAGAGAGATATGAAGTAGCCACCATTGGGAGACATTTGAAGATCTGATAGGGTTATGTTGAAAGGATTTTGACAGAGTATTTAGTTTTATCAAAAATAGTTCAAAGGCTACCGAGCAGTATTAAAGGAGACATTCATCACAGCAAGGTGATTTCATATTTGTTCTTAAAGGATCTGATATTCAACAAAGTAAGTTGCTTCAACTGGATCAATTTCACTATTACTCTCTAGCAATTGTGACAAATAAAATCTCCTAACAGAGTAGACTTAACAGTCTTATGTAAATCACTTAACCGAGTGCACACTTGAAGAATGTTCCTAAAATCCTCTAACAAGGTAGACCTTAGTATATCTTTTATGTTACTCCTAATAGGGTAAGATCATCAGAAGTGATCAATCATTTTAGACTTAACCGACAACTTTATTTACTGAAGTAGTGAAGCTTTGTGGGTTCCATCCCCACCACAATTTTTACCTTCTAACAAGGGTTTCTGCGATACCAAAATCCTAGTGTTATGTGTATTAAGTTTCATGTATGCTTATTTGATTAGATTAGAATTATTTACATTTCAGTTATGTTAATGAATGTATGGAGATAGTAAATAATTCATTTGGTTAATAAAGGAACTTATCTTAAAGTTTGAAGGGAAAAAACTTTTTAGGGTTACTGATTCATCCATCCCCTCTCAGTAACTCACCTTTCCATAATCCTAACAATTTTTATCAGAGATAATTCTCTTGTTGAGGAAGTTCAATCACTGAAGACAAAAAGATCTTAAGGATGGAAAGGTATAAGCTTGATAAGACTATTGAAAATCAAAGATTGGAGATGCAGATTCTCATGGAACAACTTAAGGATCCCAGAGAAAAACTGAGAGAATTACTAATCAAAAGGAAGGAATTAGCATTTCTGCACAATGAAGTTGATTATCAAGAAGAGGAGATAGAGGACTTGTCTAAAGGATCTAGAAGCATATCAGATGCATCTGAAGGAACCATATCAAATCTATCTGAAAAGAATTGGCACCTTACCGAACAAGTAAAAGCACTACAAATTGGACAAGAGACTCAAATGTTAAGAATGATTGATGTCATGAATAATCCAAGATAGGCTAAACAAGAAAGGAATTTGTCTATTAAAGATAGAAGACAAATGACTGAAAATCTAGAAGAGAAGGAATCTGAAATACTAGGCTTATCAAGCATCATTTTGAAATTTCCAATCAGATGGTTGTCATGAGTTAGGAAATCAACCGAGTAAACAATGAGCTTGCTAGAATATTGGAAGATATTGGTGAATTAAGGGAAGAGAATGACAGAATGAAGAATGAAGTGAAAATGCAACAAAAACACAATGAGATGATAAAGAAAATTGAAGAAAGTACTAAAAGGATGGATGAATTCCTAAATAGTCAGAGAAGACTAGACAACACTATTGGTTTTAGGTTATACCAAGCAGGGAGAGTCATAAAAAAAAACTAAACAAAATAATGCCTATGCAAATCCAAGGCCAAAGAAGATCTCATGCTATCACTCTGGAAAACTAGGTCACACATAAAATGTCTACAGAAGAAAAGAAAAAGGTATTCCTAACTCTACTCCTAAATTTGATGGTTATTGTTATAATTACAAGTATCGACACCAAGCATATGAGTGTAGGTCAAATAAGAATAAGTTCCTAAGAGACACTACATGGAAAAGAACTATCGTACTTGCAACATGCATGGACATATATCACATGAATGCAGGACAAAGATGAAATAAGTTTGGAAATCAAAAAGACAAAACAACACCTATCAACCGATAAGGCAAGGTAATCCTTACACTTGGAACTATCACACTTGGGCTAGTTATACAACATGTGGTATATATGGTCACATTGTTGAAAATTGTATGAGAATACACTGGAGAGGAATATCTAGAAACTAGACAAATTTTGGAATGGCATGTCTGCACTGTCATAAGGTCATTCATCTAAGCAGAGACTATAGAGACTAAGCACTAGAACTGAGTATTGATACAAATGATAATACCAATTAAGGAATCATGAGGATAAGGAACCAAATGTGGAGAAGAGAAATAGATTACAATGGAGGAAAAAGCACAACAGTTGCTGATACCTCATCCTTTGGGTTAGGTGATTTCACCACTTCCACCTAAGCAAATCAAGTAAGTATAGGAGCTGAATTTCAATCGGTTATATCTTACTGTTAGGAATGGGAACACTGAGAGGGGGGGGGGATGAATCAGTGTTCACTATATCTTATGTTTTTACTTTACACTTTAAACTTAACTTGAATGCTTAAGAACTGAAATGAATATTAACATAAAAAAAGATAGATGAACACAACACATAACACCAATATGGTTATGGGGAAACCCAAATAGGTAAAAACCCTGGAGGGAATTGAAACACACTAATAATTTGTACTAGTGTCTTATGATCCTTGTTAGAAGATCCTTAACCCTATTAGGAGTTGTCTTTACAATGCATTTAGTACAGTGACCTTGTCAAGGGTCGGACCCTATTAGGAGTCTTTTACAATTAATGTTGTTAGGGGTGGGGACACACTATCCTAGAGCTCACTGCTCAAATGGTGAAGGCTACAACCTTCTAATCTCAGATACACACTATATCTGCTAGATGAACTGGCACTGTGACACTGCTTGTCTGATCAGTTCCTTTGATGTGCTAATGTTTTGACCTCTTGCAAAGCTATAGTACATCTTAACAACTCTTCACACACTTTTGATCTGCTTGTCTCATCTCTATATCCACTTCCATGATGATTACAAAGGATGCATCTCATATTTATATGCGCTACCAAAATAATTAACTAGGTCATCCTATAACTGATTACATACAATGCTTCCAATTGAATTGGCTCAAACGTGTTTACACAAAAACATAATTACATGTCTATAACCTAAATACAATAGGTGCATAGCCTTTACAAAACAATTTTATCATCGCTAAACAAATTACCAACAGTCGGCTACATATACTATTATGTTCTGGTATTCACTATTTGTGTAACTTCAACTATCTGTATCTTTGTCATACTGAATCTTCTGATCATGCGCTCTTGGACTAAGCATGAATATACTCTTACCATCTTATATTCTAGGGAATGTACCATAACTCGGTCATACACATGTTCCCTGATGCTCTAAACTATTGGTGCTCTATTAATTGTCTAGACTTCTATACTTAGCCAATTTCTGATCTTCTGATGATGTGCGCTGACTCCAAAACACTATATGACTTTGTTTCCATAATGAAAACACTATATTAAATCATATACAATAGTATAGTCAACTTGCCAACACTTACAATAGTTCCTTATATCTATTGCATCAATACCAAATCAGCATGAATTAAGATGCACTAGAGTGTTATATGTTATTTACTTGAAATGAGCATAGTCGGTTAAGCTAGACCAAGTAAGAAATTTCTACTCGCTGAAAGTATTAGTGAAAATTGAGTTATGCAATCAACTGAGCATTGATAGTGTTTACCGATCTGAAGCATTTGTTGAGTTAACTGAGTGATTTTATTATTAACCTAGTAGTAGTTGGCAAAGCATTTAATGCACTACATGTAACATGATCAAAGTTTTTGGATATAAATACACAAGAAATGAACTCATTTGATCACATTGCATTTGAGAGCAAACTAGAGAAAAATCAAGAGAAGATTGAGAAATTTGTTTCCAAGATCTCAAGAAGATTTGAGTATTTCACAGAGCATCTGGATGTGATTTAGGGAGTCTAAAGAGTAATCGAGCATCTTGCAAGAAGATTTTCAAAGCCCTAAAATTCCATTCATGATGGCATCAACTTCACTATTCACTCAATCTAAGGAAGAGAAAGCGAAGAAGGTAACATTGATCAAGACCGCAACATACGTAGAGCCTAACTACAAAATTCATCTGGAAGTTGCTGCACAAATTGATAAGAAGGGTGCATTTTCTTCAATACTGCCTAGGGTTCTACTGGTGAAAGATATTAGGTCATATATACATTGAAAAATCAATAAGATTGGTGACTTCGAGTTCCAAGCCACCTACCAAGAACTTTACACTGATGGAAAACTCAAGGATGAGCACAAACATTTGGAGATAAAATGTTAACCAACACACTGTATTTTCTGAAAGAGTTCAAAATGGAATGGATAAGGATTGTACTGAAATGAGTACATGAAGGGAAGATGTGGCTAGATGAACTGGTGAGGATCATAAAAGATGTCATACATATGGTCATTGGGTATCCAATGAATGACAAAGTGAAAGCCCTAAGACACCCACCAAAGAAAAAGATTGAAAAACTAATTAGAGCAGAGTGGGATGGTAGAGGCATGAGGATTAATACAATAAGCGACCCTGAGATGATATTCGGAGCGTATGTCATTGCCTACAAGATATTTCAATAAAATAGACCAAACAACATTGCATGCAGAGCTATTGACATCACACACAAAATTGTAAAGAAGGGTTTACAACTCAACTTAGTTGAGTTGATGTTGAGACAACTGGAAGAAAACATGCGGACTATCCAAGTTGCAAGATCAAATACATGCAAGATTGGGTCACTTTTGGTATGTACATTTTTCTACATACAAAACTATTTTACCTCAGTCAGTAATATTGAATGGGATGTAAATCAACCAATTATAATCCAAATTAGTGAATTTATTAACAACTTAGACAAGAATTTTGAGCTAGTCATGCATGACTACTTTAGTAAATTCAAGGAAAGAATGCATAACAGAACTAGGATTCCTACATAATTAGTCAAGAAATATAAGGATGATATTTATTTCCTAGTAGACACTGACACCACCTTGATAAAGGCAGTCAAACCGAGGACTTCATGGCTACCCCCTATGGAGTTTGAGATTGATATTGATCGATCCACAAAATCAATAAAGGCTCTACTTGCTAAGCCAAAAGACAAAGATGCTACACAGTTTAGAACTTATGAAGAAGCTAAGTCTAGAATCAAAATGGGAATAGTAGTAGAGAAAATGGGAAGGAAAAAGGATAAAATGGTAAAAAATTTAAAGAAACAATTCCGTGTTATAAATGAAAAAGCTGAGAAATCAATTTTAGAGGCAATCGGGGAATAGGTATTAGTCGGTGAAGATGATGATGAAGAGGCAACCGAGTTTGATGAGACAAAACAAGCAAAGCCACCAAAGGCTTCAAAGGAAAAATATAAGAAATTTGATGTTTCAACTTGAGAAAGGACAAGGTCAACAACAAGCAACACACCACCTCAGAAGAAAGGTGTAGCAAAAATAACAAGGCCAACACCGACCCACACTTATCAAAAAAAGAGAGGAATAAAAGCTTCCACTGAGCTCCCTAAACCATAAAGGAGAAGAAAAATGATAAGAGGAAAGGATGATATAGATTCGTACGATGAAGACAATAATCGATTATGAGTTGTGGTGAACAAGGGACCACAAAAAACTGATGAAATAGCTGAAGGAATAAAGAAGACTAGAGGGTTAGTTATTCCTAAGCTTAACAAGTACTCTAACCTAAGCACAAAAGATCAAGATAAGATGGAGGAAGCAATCATAGGTATGATGATTAACTTAAACCAGTTCCAATAGAGTTTTTAAATAGTATACTAAAGGAACTATGTGATAAAGTGTCTTCAAGATGGACATATGCACTTCAGACTGAGAAAAGAATGAGAGAAAGGTCACTAATTTTGGCCAAGACAAATTTTACTATTCCCAAGATTGATGGTGCTTTGCAACAACATTCAGGAAAATTTTCTATGAAGGCAAGAGAATTCAATATTCTTTAAGGAAAAATAAAAGAGTTAAATGATGAAAGTAGAGAGATCTGGACTAGAACTCCAAGTCTACTGGAGAAAAATGAGCCAACTGCACCCGCAGTTGACACCAAGAAACCTGTACTAAGTTTACAAGTAGGTTTTATCTCTATTTGAGCATTAAAGATTGTCATTAGTATCAAAGACATCGGTCGGTTACCTACACTACTCTAGTTAGTAAAAGCAAGCACTTCAAGCTAGTTGGTTAAGTCATTACACCGAGCACCAGAGCAGTTTTATCGAGCATCAATGTTCACTGATACCAAGTGATAGTAAACACCGAGTAGACTGGACACTGAGCACCAATGTAATTACCAAGTAGTATACATAGTGTTTACCAAGCATTACAAAAAATGGCATAGTAATCAATAATGGCACACTTATCTATGCAAATGGTTACAACAAAATCACAAAACATTTCACCAAGATCGAGGATCATTTATTCTGGATATATTCATTAATTGCGATAAAGATATTTATGTAATTGATAGATCTAGGTTATTTTTGTACACTGTAGATCTTAGGGTTTTCTATAAGATATTGTAACCTAATTTTGTTATGTGGCAAAAGTAGTAGGCTATATAATTGTATTTTCATATCATTTTTGGATGGGTGAATGATAAGAAGCTTGACAAGGAAGTTAAGAAAAAATGAAGAAGTTCTTGAAGCATTAGCCAACTTCAAGGTATTAGTTATTAGACATAGCAGAACAAAATATAGAAACATTTGGATTAAGCAGAATCAAACAAGGCTACTGAGCAGTTCAGAGCAGAGATCTTCACATGAAAAGGTGATATCTATTTAGTATTTCATTGATTTGTATCAGACAATGTTGAGTTGTCATTAGCAGATATATCCTGTTATTTTCTAATCATTGTAACAGAGTATGGTAAAATCTCTTAATAGAGTAGACCTAATAGTCTTTTTGTAAATCTCTTAACCGAGTGCACACTCAAGTAGTGTTGTTAAAATCCTATAACTAGATAGATCTAGTCAATCTAAAATGTTACTCCTAACAGGGTAAGATCACCAGAAGTGATCACCACTTGTAGCCCTAATAGTAAAACCTTTTCTATCTGCAGTAGTAAAGAATTTGTGGGTGTCATCCCCATCGCATTATTAGCCTTCTAACAAGGGTTTTTGCATTACCAAAATACTTGTGTTATGTGATGGTTATATTGTTGATTTCATTCTATTTACCTTTGATAGTTAAATGAATGAATGATGCAAGCAATTGATTCAAGTTATATTTGAAGGTTACTACTGTTCGCTATTTAAGGTTTATGAGTTAAAAAATTTTGTGGGCATTGATTCACCCCTCCCCTCTCAGTACCCTATCTCTCCAATCCAACAATTGGTATAAGAGCTCAGATCTCTTACTGGATGGTTTAACCACTCAAGAGTAAAGATCTAATCATGGAGAGATATAAGCTGGAAAAAACAATAGAGAATCAAAGGATTTAAATGAAAATGTTTGTTGAGAAGTATAAACGGGCTAAGGATGACTTGAAAAAGTTACTGGTTCAAAGAAAGAACTTGGCTATTCTGGAGAATGAGACTAGTTATCATGAAGAAGAGATTGATGATTTATTTGATTACATAGGATCTAGTTCAGGAAATATTTCTGATAGTTCTGAAAGTGCAATCTATGATTTGTCTCAAAAGAATCTTCACTTAACCGAGTAAGTGAAAGCTCTACAAATCGGTCAGGAATCACAAATGGTGAGGATGATAGATGTAATGAACAATGCTAGGAAGGCTAAGTAAGAAAGGAATCTAGATGTTGAAGACCGAAGATAGATAACTGAACAACTTCAAGAAAAGGAAACTGAGATACAAAGACTCATTGAGCACCATTTCAAAATATCCAATCAGATGATGATTGTAAACTAGGAGGTCAAATGAGTAAATGGTGAATTATCAAGAAAACTTGAGGATATTGGAATACTCAGGGAAGAAAATGAGAAACTGATAAATGAAGTAAAGACTCAACAACAACACAATGAAATGATGAAATTGGCTAAAGATAGTTCTAAAAGGATTGATGATTTTCTGACTAATCAAACAAGATTTGGAAGTAAAGCTGGATTAGGCTATACCAGCGAAGGAGAATCATCCAAACAAGTTGAACAAGTCAACAACAATCAAAATCAAATACCTAAGATGTTGTCATGCTATCACTGTGGAAAATTGGCACATACCTCAAATGTATGTAGAAGCAAAACACAAGGTAAACCTCTAGTCACTCCTAAGTTTAATGGTTACTATTATTACTATGGCAAATTTGGACACCAAGCTTATGAGTGTAGAGAAAAACTAAATGAGAATGCTAACAATCCTACCATGGAGAAACTTTGTTATACTTGTAATGAACATGGACATACTACACGAGAGTGTAAGGCAAAGATGAAGCAAGTATGGATGCCAAAACAGAAGATCAAATGCAAGCCTTATCAACCGAAGAGACAAGGTAACTCTTATGTTTGGGATTACAACACATGGGCTAACTGTATTGCATGTGGTAGATATGGACACATTGCAACAAACTATATGAGGAAAAGATGGGATGGAAAATCATCAAGCTAGACAAGCACTGGAATGGCATGCTTACATTGTCATAAGGTTGGTCATCTAAGCAAGGACTACAAAGACCAAGCACCAGAAGAAGGACATGTATTTGAGAGTGGAAACACTATTTCAGATATCATGAGAATCAGGAACACTATGTGGAAGAAGGAATCAAATGAGAATAGAGAGTCAAGCAATATTGTCGGTGAAACCTCATCCAATGGATTAGGTGACATCGGTACCTCTACTTATGATGATATAGGTATTTATGTGACTAAAATTTCAAATGATCTTATTTTACATAGAGTTCCTTATATATGATGAGCACATACCAAATCTGCATGAATAAAGATGCACTATGGTTTATATGTTTTGAGCTAACAAAGTCACACAGTCAGTAATCACTATTCAAGGTTAACCAAGTATCAGTATCAACTCAGTGATAAATCATGTGTTAACCGAGCTATTGAAAGTTTATGGTATTCATCGAGTTGATAGTTGTCACCTAGTTGGTAGTAGGTCAAGCATTAATGACAAAATTTTTGAGCAGGAATGCAAAAAAGCTATAAATACATGGAGAACTAAGTTTATTTTTTCACCTAGTGATTTCAAAGAGTGATTATTTCACAAAGTGAGTTCGAGAAAATAATTTTCAAGATTATCCAAAGCAGTTGCAGATCGAATCAAGCATAGTCTTTGCATATTCCAAGTAAGTTGAAACCCTTACCAAGCACATTCATTACTGTTTGCCGAAAACCTAGTTTGTTAATATGGCATCAACTACGAGCACTTCTAAAGTTGTAGAAGAGGAAGTAAATCTTATTGTGTTAGCAAATTATAGTGAACCCAAATACAAGTTACATGCAGAAGTCACATCAAAAATAGATTTAGCAGGCATTTTATTAGTCGAAGACATTCGATCGTACATTCACTGCAAGATAGGTGAAATAGGAGATTTCGATATGTATGTTGCATACCAGGGACTTTATAGTGGAGACAGAAAGCTAAAACCAGAGCATAAACAGGTTGAAATGATTGGACTCACTAATGCCCTAAATTTTCCAAAAAATTTCAAAACTGAATGGATTAGGGTTGTACTAAGTTGCTATCATGAGGGCACATTTTGGATGGATAGTCCAATTAAGGTTAAAAAGAGAATGATTCACAAGGTTACAGGGTATCCTACAATATATAAAGCAAAAGCATTCTAAAGTTCCTCCTAAGCTGAAGTTGAGAAAAATATAGGCGCAACATGGGATGCCCGAGCATTGAAGATAGCTTCTATTGAGGATCTGGAAGTTAAGTTTGTAGCACATGTAATAGGTTATAAGTTCTATCAGTCAAGTAGACTGAATAGTGTGTTGTGTAGTGTTGTGGATATGGCATTCAAAATGATAAAGAAGGGACACGAGTTGGACCTTGCCAAGCTACTCCTGCGATAGGTTGAAGAGAATATGAAAATAATCAGGTCAGCAAAGTCTAAGACATGTAAGTTTGGTTCACTATTGGTGTGTTTATTTTTCTATCTGTAGAAATTCTTTGCTTCTGTCGGTCACATAGATTGGCCTATCGACAAACCAATTATTTCACAAATCACTAATTTAATGACAAGTCTGGGAGATAATGTAAACAATGTTGTAGATGATTATTTTGAGCAATTCAAGATTAAGATGAATCTTTAGAGTAGGATTCCAAGCTCACTAGTCGAGAAGTATGAGATGTATATTTGTTTCCTAGTAGACACTGACCACACTTTAATCAAAGCTATTGAGCCAAGAACAAAATGGTTAGCCCCCATGGAATATGAAATGGATCTTAATTTTTGTTTGAAATCAATCAAGGCATTACTAGCTTTACCGAAGGACAAGAAGGCCAAAAGGTTTGGAACCTATGAAGAGGCAAAAAAGAGAATCAAAAAAGGTCTTATCATCGGTAAAATGACTAGAAAATCCAAGAAAATGATGAAAACTTTGACTGAAAAGTTTGGAGATGAATCTGACTCATCTAACGAGTCACCGATTGAACCTGCAACCAAAGTTCAATTACTATTGACTGACAAAGCACATGATAGTGAGGAAACTGATTCCAATAAAAAAAAGATTCAATACCGATTTCTCCCACTCCAACTCCAAAGAAGAAGCAGTTGCCAGTGCAGTCTGGAGCATGAACAAGGTCAGCAATTGGAGCTTCACCACCTCAGAAAAAGGGAGTTGGAAAGGTAACAAAACCTAAAGCAACTACACTGACCAAGACATATGCAAAAAGAGGAACTAAGGTCGCAGTTGGAGCACCAAAGAAAAGGATAAGATTGATTAGAGGAAGAGAAGACCTTGAGGATGAAGAAAATGACAACAATCAGTTCAAGTTTGTCAGTAATAAGAACAGAATAATAGATGAAGTTGTTGCTAATATAATTGAGCATGGAGCACTCACAGATCTAGAACTCAATTGATTTGACATGTCTACCAAGGATTAGAATAAAATTGAGGAGGCAAACATCCAGATGATGATAAGCTTAAAACGAGTTCCATTTGAGTTTGGACAACCATTGCCCAAGGCATTAGAAGAAAGAATAAATTAGAAGTGGTCCTATGCCTTGGATATTGAGAGGAAAATGAGGGAACTATTGGCAAAATTGTCAGGGCTCCCCTCAGGATTCATGACATGGCTTATTTGCCTCCTGTGTCTTCTATAAGTCTAGTGGTTATATCGGGCATTAAGAGGTCGATCTTTTGGTGCAATGGCAACCACTACTTGTAACAAGTGGTATCAGAGCTTGGTCATAGGTTTGAATCCCCTCAGGTAACACTGAGGGGGAGATTGTTGGAAAAATGGTCAGTGCTCCCCTCGAGATTCTTGACATGGCTTAACCACCTCCTGTGTCTTCTATAAGTCTAGCGGTTGTATCAACCATTAAGAGGTCAATCTTTTGGTGCAATGACAACCAATAATTGTAAAAATTATTGTTAGGAATGAATGCTAAAGTGTTTTGCACCCATTCTATAGCATTTTTTGTTGCATTCATGACTATGATTGTTATTGATGTCAACACAGTATTTTACCAAAGACTTGCAGAGAAGCAGACAGTGTTTTGATTAGCACATGTGGGATATTGTAGTTGGAGCTATGCAACATTGATGATATACTCTTTGATATGTTATATGTCTATGGTTAAGAGGGATAGTAATTCTTTTATTCATGAAAGGTATGATCATTTTGGTGGAAGCAGTATTCAGGCAGTGTTCCTGAGTAGTGGTTTTTGGAAATCAGATGATATCTCCTAATCAGGATGGAATTTGGCTTTGCACAGTTAAAGGGAAGTTAGAGACACATTGATAGTGACGTGGATGATAGCATAAACTTTGAAGTCACATGAGTGAAGATTTATTGTATTTGGAAGCCAACAGTTTTTTGTAATTTTGGTGTAGCATGTGGAATATTTTATGTTGTAATTGTGTGCTGGCTCATTTGTAATGATTTAAGTGTGGTATAAAGGAAAGAATTTTTTTCCTTTTTGTATTGATGATGTGTGATGTGGTATGCATGAAGTGAAGAAAAGAGCTAAGTATGAGAGCAAAATTGTGAAGGAAGACATGCGAAGTACAGAGATCTGAAATTGAGATATGATGTAGCAATGAGTGTGGTCTGGCATAGTTAGAGAAGAGGTAACATATTATTTTATTGAATAGTGCAAATATCATTTGGACAGTGAGTTCATTGATCTTACCCTAAAGCTATTTGGGCAGTGGGTCCTTCTATCTTCCATAACTCTTAACAAGGTTAGAATCTTTTAACAGGGATTCAAAATCTCCTAACATGGATTTATATGTACTGAATATATTTCATAAGACTCCTAATAGAGTCCATCCTTTCATAAGGAATATTCATATTAGTGCATCTATTGTGGGCATCATTCCCACAGGGGTTTACTCTTTGATCAAGAGGTTCCCTAGTCAACATATCTTGTGTTATTGTGTAATTGTGTATGAATATCTTTCTATAGTTGGTAATTATATTTCTTATATGGTTTAATGTTGTTGAAGATGATAAAAGTTATAATTATCTGATAACTGATTCACCCACCCCCCCCCCCCCCCCCCTCTCTCAGTTATCTTGGTGGAATTTACTTTCTAACAATTGGTATCAAAGCAGCAGATCCTTGAAAGAGAATTTTAATAGCTTAAGGAGATCCATGGTGAATTTCAGGAAAGAAAGCCCTAAGTTTGATAGAGTAAATTTTGACAGCTGGAAAGAAAAGATGAAGACACACCTACTATGTTTAGGACTAGGTTATTAGTTAACTACAAAGAATGATAAGACTATCATTGAAGAAGATGATCTTGAGACATGCTCTAATGATGAGAGAGATCTACTCATGTGTAACATACTTGCAAGAGAAGCACTTTTGACAACACTTACAGAGAATGAATATAGTCGGGTAAAATGTTTGAAAAAGTCTCATGAAATTTGGAAAGCTTTGCACTCTACTTTTGAAGGTGATGAACATCCAAAAAGAGTTAGATTACATAATTGGATATGTGCATTTGTGTTGGATACAATTGTCTGAGGGAGATTGTTGAATACAATTGTCTAATTGTGTGTTGTCTTTGATGTCACACAAATGTCATATCAATAAATAGTTTTGTGTGTCTACCAAGCTCAGTCGGTCAGCAAGGTGGTTTTCAAGTGTCTACTGAGATATCTTAGGTGTCAAAGAAAAGTATGGTAGAAGACAGTGTTAACCAAGCTTCCACGGTTATTGAAGGAAAGTTAGTGATTACCGAGCTAAGAAAGTGTTAACCGAGCTTCCACGGTTATCAAAGGAAAGTTAGTGATTAACAAGCTCACTCGGTCTCTGAAGGATGTTGCAAAATTCACTATGGTTACCGAGTTCTCTCGGTCATCAATGAAATAGTTTTAGGATTAATGTTTACCGAGCAAGGTTGGCCCAAGCAAAGGATTTTGTTTATTCCAGCCGACTGTTACAATGATTGTTAAAAGTTTTAATGATTATTAGTGCCGACTTGTTAATCTAAATGAACAATCCAAATGGTATATATATAGAAGGTCAAGTGGTGGATTGTGTATGAGTAAAAAAAAGAGTAATATGAAAGTGTGAAGTTTGTGAGTGAACATGCAAATCATTTTGAAGGAAGGTGTGTGCAAATTTTGAAGGATGGTTAGATATCCTTGAGGAGCAACAAAGATTTATTTTGATCAGGAAGGATCTAGTGAAGCCGAACAGAGATCTGTAATCAGTAATTCAATTGCATCACTATTCAGGTCATTTCATTGTTACTTTCTTACCATTGTAGCAGTGATTTCAAAATCTCCTAACCAAGTTGGTTTAACAGCCATTTTGTAAATCCTCTAACAAGGTGACAGTTCTATTGAATTGTTTCAAGACCTCTTATAAGGCCACTCCTAATAGGGTGATTAAATCCTCTAACAAGGTCACACCTAACAGTGTGTTTTGTAACCTTTTACCGGGTTGGCTCCTAACAGGGCATCACTTCACAAGAGTGAAAATCAGTAACTAGTTACATTGGTGGTTTTTCCAATATTGGGTTTCCACATTAAATCTGGTGTCTCTTGTGTTCATTTTATTTTCTTTATTCATGTATGTTAATCACTGATGAATGCTTAAGAACAATTATAATTAATACTCACTACAATAACCAAGTTTCAGCATTTCTCTGTATGACAGCAGTAAATGATTTAATAAGACATCTAAGGGATCCGTGGTAATATTTTTGTGGTTAACTGATTCACCCCCCCCCCCCCCTCTTAGTTACTACATCTATATTTCCAACAATTGGTATCAGAGCTTTTGGTGCTTGCAGGAAGGGTTTCAAGGACCTAAGCTAAAGATCAGGATGACTTACAAGAGAGAAATTCCAAGGCTTGACAGAGATAACTTTTTAGCATGGCAAGGTCTCATGAGACTTCATCTGGCTTCCATTGGTGATTCAGGATGCAAATATATTGATCAAGAATATATAGTTCCTACTGGCACATTAACTATTGAAGACATTGCAGAGAAAAAGAACCATAACACCATGATGATAGACATTGCATCAGCTCTTAGCTATGAAGAATTTGATGAGATCAAAGACTGCACAACTACTTATGAAATGTGGAACAAGCTGAAAAAAATTTATGGTGGTGATGACAATGTGAAGAGAGCCAAAGCAGAAAGCCTAAGAGGACAGTTTGATCAGATGAAGATGAAAGAAGATGAAAACATTGCAAAATATGTTGAAAGGATCAAGGTGAGTGTTAGTGCAATCAGAGCTTCTGGAGGAACAATTGATGATGAAACTATTATAAGTAAGGTTCTTAGAACATTTCTTCCTATCTATGCAATAAGAGTATCTGCTATTCAAGAAAGAAGATGTGAACAAAATCACAATATAACTTTGGATGCCTTAGTTGGAAGATTGATAGCTTTTGAATTGGATAACTATGACAACTATGTTCCAACTTCTAAAAATATTGAATCAGCATTTGAGGCCAAACTTTCACTTAAGAAGGGCAAGAAAATCCAATTAGAAAGTGAAGAAGAATCAGAGGAAAGTTCTGATAGTGATCTTGAAGTTATTAAAGCATTACTTGCAAAGAAATATTCTAGAGGCAGAGGCAAATACAAAGGTAAAACTCCCTTAATCTATTTTTCATGTGAAGAAATTGGTCATATTGTAGCTAGGTGCCCAAACAAGAAAAGCAAAGATGAGAAGAAAGGTCACAAGTACAATGGCAAGAAGAATTTCATGTCATTCAAGGATAAAGGTAAGAACACATGTTTTTTGGCTAAGGATTTTGATAATAGTGAAGAAGAAATTGTTTTCATTGCTGTAAAAGATGAATCTGATAATGATGAAGATGAGATGGCACTTATCTCTCATATAAGAAAAAATGATACATGGATTATAGAAAATGGATGCTCACATCATATCACTGGTGACAAAACTAAGTTTGAACATCTTGAAGACTATGATGGTGTTAATGTAAGGTTTGGAAACAATGAACCTAGTTGTATAAAAAGAAGAGGATGAATTTTATTAACCAAAGAACTTATATGTGATAATGCATATTGGGTTGAAGGATTAAAACATAATCTTCTAAGTGTAGCACAGCTAATCAACATTGGATTCAAGGTTGAATTCATGGATGGCAAAGAAAGACTGCTGGATGACAAAGGAAAACTGATTGGTTCAGGCAAACAAACCAAAGGTAACCTATTTTATCTTGATCTTGGTGAATGCTCATGTTTTATTGCTCAAATTGAAGAAAGTTGGTTATGGCACAAAAGGTTATGTCATGTAAATTTTGATAATATGGTGAAAATAAGCAATTTCAAGAAAGTAAGAGGTATTCCTACTTTGAAGAAACTTAATGTTGGTCTATGCAAGAATTGTCAGATTGGTAAAATGGGAAAGACTAGCTTTAAAAGTAAAAACTATCAGTCTGAAGATATTTTGGATATTGTGCATACTGATTTATGTGGACCTATTGGAATTGAAAGCTATACTGGAGAAAAATTCTTTATTCTCTTTGTTGATGATTACTCTAGAATGATGACTGTTATGTATTTAAGAGAAAAATCAGAAGCATTTGAGAAATTCAAATGGTATTTGGCAAGAGTAGAAAAGGAAATAGGAAAAAGAATGAAGTGCTTGAGATCAGACAAAGGTGGTGAATTCATCTCCCATGAATTCAATAATTTTTGCATTGAAAGAGGAATCAAAAGACAAGTATCAGCTCCAAGAACTCCCGAGTAGAATGGAATAGCTGAAAGGAGGAATAGATCTATCATGGATTGTGCAAGGACTCTAATGATTGAAAAGAACATTGCTATGCAATACTGGAAGGAAGCTATTAGCACTATAGTTCATACCTTGAACCGAGTACAGTTGAGGAAAGACACATTCAAAACTCCTTATGAGTTATGGTATGGCTATAAACCCAATGTAAGTTACCTGAAAGTATTTGGTAGTAAATGTTACATCTTAAAAGAAACTAGAAAAGGAAAATTTGATGTAAAAAGTGATGAAGGAATATTTTTGGGATATTCTTGCAAAAGTAAGGCATATAAATGTCTGAATTTGTCTACTCACAAAATCATAGAAAGTGCACATGTGAAAGTTGATGAGTTTGCAGAAAAGACTGAAGAAGAAAGAAAAAAGGAACTAGAGGATTACAAAAGATTTGTTTACATTGAACCTGATACATTGCCAGACACATCTGCCAATAAGGAAAATGCATCTACCAAACCCAGTACAGTAACCGAGTCACAAGAAGAAGTTCAAACTGAGTCACAAGAAATCGAGTCTCAGCCTGAAGCTACCGAGCAAATATCTACCAAGCCCGAGCAACCTGAACCTGAAGATGAAATTCAAGAAGATGACAATGTAACTCATTCAAGAGGCAAGGAACCTATATTGGCCAAGTATGTCAGGAAGCATCATACACTAGATCAGATTATTGGAAATAAATCATATGGTACTATGACAAGAAGTAAACTGAAAGGTACATGTTTACTTGCTGATTTTGAACCTAGAAATGTTAAAAATGCATTGGAAAATGAAAGTTGGATTGAGGCTATGAATGAAGAAATAGAACAAATAGAGAAAAACAAGACATGGACTCTTGTACCTAGGCCTAAAGACAAAAATGTAATTGGAATGAAATGGGTATTCAAAAACAAGCTGAATGAAGATGGTCAAGTATCTAGAAACAAAGCTAGATTAGTGTGTAAAGGGTATTCTCAAGAAGAAGGTATAGATTATGGAGAGACTTTTTCTCCTATTGCAAGATTAGAAGGTGTAAGGACTCTACTTGCATATGCAGCACATAAAGGATTTAAGGTATATCAGATTGATATAAAATCTGCATTTCTCAATGGTATTCTTGATGAAGAAGTCTTCATTGAGCAACCTGAAGGTTTTATTGATCCAGACAAAAAGGATATGGTCTGCAAGTTACACAAAGCACTGTATGGTCTGAAACAAGCCCCTAGAGCATGGTATGAAAGATTACATAACTATCTTATTCAGATTGGTTTCAAAAGAGCTGATGACAATAGTAATTTGTACATCAAAGATGGACCAGATAACAAAATTGTTTTGGCAGAAATATTTGTGGATGATACTGTGTTTCTAGGGAATGATGATCAATGCAAAGAATTTTCAGAGCAAATGAACAAAGAATTTGAAATGTCTATGTTTGGTCAGATAAAGTTTTTTGTTGGTCTTCAGATTTAGCAAAACAAGAATGGTATCTACATTACTCAATCTAAATACATCAAGGAAATACTTAAGAAATTTCGTATGGAAGATTCAAAACCAATTGGTACACCCATGTGTATAGGACTGAAGCTTACAAAAGATGATGATTCAAAAGAAGTAGATCATACCTTATATAGATCAATGATTGAAAAATTATAGTATGTAGTGCATACAAGGCCTAATATTGCCTTAGCAGTTGGTATAGTAGCAAGATTCTCAGCAAAACCCAGAGAAAATCACATGATGGCAATCAAAAGAATCTTGAGGTACTTGAGAGGAACTGAAGATTATGGCTTGTGGTCTAAATTTGGAGGCAATCTAGAATTAAAAGTGTTTACTGATGCTGATTGGGCAGGAAACATTGATGACAGAAAGAGTACAAGTGGTGGAGCATTCTTTCTTGGCAAAAGGTTAGTATCTTGAACCAGTAAAAAGAAAAATTGCACATCCCAATCCACAGCAGAAGCAAAATATGTTGCTGCAGTAGTAAACTGCTCTAATATTGTTTGGTTCAAATAGTTATTGTAAGGCATGAAGGTTGAGATCAAAGAACCACTTGTTATGTTTTGTGATAATACAAGTGCAATAAATATTTCAAAGAATCCAATAATTCATTCCAAAACCAAACACATTGCTATAAAATATCACTTTGTCAAAGAATTGGAGCAGGACAAGGAAATTAGATTGGAATATGTTCATACAAAAGAACAAATTGAAGATATCTTCACCAAGCCACTACCTAAGTATGCATTCTTGTATCTAAGAGGTAAGTTAGGGGTCATTCCCCTATCTGAGGCTCACTAAATTGAGTTTTAGTAATGCATCAACCAGAGCATGTTGAAGATCAGTCAGTTGATGCAGCATAGTAAAGGAATCATTGCATATGAATCGGTACTTAAGGTACATTGGTATTCACCAGAAGTGTGTTGTCTTTGGCATGTGTTGTCAGAGAGGGAGAGTTTGCTGTCATTTCATGAAATTTATAAGAAGGTGAATTTAAAAAGTAAAGACGGAGAGTTTTTAGTTAGAGAGAGAAGTTTGGTGACAGAGGAAGATGAGAATCAGAATGATGCTAAGGATATGTTCTTTATTCTATGTTTTTTGTGAAATTTCATTATGCTATGACATGTTGTGTTGCCATCAATGCCAAAGAGGGAGATTGTTGGATACAATTGTCTGAGGGAGATTGTTGACAATTGTCTAATTGTGTGTTGTCTTTGATGTCACACAAATGTCATAACAATAAATAGTTCTATGTGTCTACCAAGCTCAGTCGGTCAACAAGGCAGTTTGCAAGTGTCTACCAAGATATCTCGGGTGTCAAAGAAAAGTATGGCAGAAGACAGTGTTAACCAAGCTTCCACGGTTATCAAAGGAAAGTTAGTGATTACTGAGCTCACTCAGTCTCTGAAGGATGTTGTAGAATTCACTGTGGTTACTGAGTTCTCTCGGTCATCAATGAAATAGTTTGAGGATTAATGTTTACCGAGCAAGGTCGGCCCAAGTAAAGGATTTTGTTTATTCTAGCCGACTGTTACAATGATTGTTAAAAGTTGTAATGATTATTAGTGCTGACTTGTTAATCTAAATGAACAATCCGAATGGTATATATATAGAAGGTCAAGTGGTGGATTGTGTATGAGTAAAAAAAAGAGTAATATGCAAGTGTGAAGTTTGTGAGTGAACATGCAAATCATTTTGAAGGAAGGTGTGTGAAAATTTTGAAGGATGGTTAGATATCCTTGAGGAGCAGCAAAGATTTATTTTGATCAGGAAGGATCTAGTGAAGCCGAACAGAGATCTGTAATCAACAATTCAGTTGCATCACTATTCAGGTCATTTCATTGTTACTTTCTTACCATTGTAGCAGTGATTTCAAAATCTCCTAACCGAGTTGGTTTAATAGCCATTTTGTAAATCCTCTAACAAGGTGACAGTTCTATTGAATTGTTTCAAGATCTCTTACAAGGCCACTCCTAACAGGGTGATTAAATCCTCTAACAAGGTCACACCTAATAGTGTGTTTTGTAACCTTTCACTGGGTTGGCTCCTAACAGGGCATCACTTCACAAGAGTGAAAATCAGTAACTAGTTACATTGGTGGTTTTTCCAATATTGGGTTTCCACATTAAATCTGGTGTCTCTTGTGTTCATTTTATTTTCTTTATTTATGTATGTTAATCACTGATGAATGCTTAAGAACAGTTATAATTAATACTCACTGTAATAACCGAGTTTCAGCATTTCTCTATATGACAGCAGTAAATGATTTAATAAGACATCTAAGGGATCTATGGTAATATTTTTGTGGTTAACTGATTCACCCCCCCCTCTCAGTTACTACATCTATATTTCCAACACATTTGAAGATATAAGAATGTTGGAAGATGAATCTGTTACAAGCTATATTGGTAGAATGTCAGAAATTGTTGCAGGGATAAAATCTTATGGAGGAAAAAAGAAAGAGAATGAAGTGATATGGAAAATTTTGAGGACATTGACTCCTATATTTAAGTAGACAACACAGATGATTGAACAAGTTATACCTTATACTATGAACTTTACAAGAGAGACTCTTCTTTGAAGATTGGAAGTAGCAGAGATGAACTTGAGGTTATCAGGAGACTTACCTAGAATGGAGACAACATTCAGTGCTCTTAATGTTCGCCCTACATTATCAAGAAGCATCAATGTGAGTGAAGATTATGCTGGCAGTAGTAGATCTAGAAATGAAGAAGACAAGAAGATTGAAGAAGGTATTGCCTTGCTTGTGAAAAGAGAACCAGCCGGTAAGAAAAAATTTAAATTTTGGACTTGTCAAGAATATGGTCATTTTTCATCTAAATGTCCTAAGAGAGTTAAGAAGTATAGAAATAATTTCAAGCCTAGAAGATCTAAGGAATGTTACTATGCTAATGATGAAGACCTCGAAGCTAGTATTGAAAGAACTTTAAGTGAAAGTGATACTAAGAATAATGATTAAATAGTATTTGTAGCAATTAAAGAAGAAAATTCTGAAACTAATGTTAAGGAAGAAAAAGCCTTAGTTTCCCAAGTTGAAAAGAAAGTTGATTGGATTATAGATAGTGGTTGTTCACATCATATGACTAGTGGTATGAAAAAGTTTATAAAGTTTAACAATTATGATGGAGGAGTTGTTAGAGTTGGTAACAATGCACCTTGTTTGATTAAATGTATAGGATCTATTACTCTTGATGCAAAGACTAATACTGATAATGTTTACTTTGTTGATGGATGGATTGAAACATAATCTTTTGAGTGTTGGACAATTATTTGATAAGGGATATCAAGTTTGGTTTACTTAGAAAACTTGTGTGATAAAAGATAAAGATGGAAATCTGATTGGAACAAGATCTAGAACTAGAGGTAATGTATTTCAATTGAATCCTACTGAGATGACATGTTTGATTACTAAGATTGATCACAGTTGGTTATGGCATAGAAGGTTTTGTCATATAAACTTTGATAATATTGTGAAAGTAAGTACTACACTTGCAGTAAGGGATTTGCCTAAAATTATGAAGCCTACTAACATGATTTGCAAAGAATGTGTGATGGCTAAGCAAAAAAGAATTTCATTTTCTAATAAGAAGTTCACATCGGCAAAGAAGTTGGAGATTGTTCATACAGACTTGAGCGGTCCTACCAGGACTAGAGGATTCTATGGAGAAAGGTATTTTATGATTCTTGTTGATGATTTTACAAGAATGATGTGGATTGCATTTCTGAAAGAAAAATCTGAAGCATTTGATAAGTTTAAGATCATTAAGAACAAAGTTGAGAATAAATCTGGAATGAAGATTAAATGTTTGAGATCTGATAGAGGTGGTGAATTTACTTCTAGAGAGTTTAACATTTTTTGTGAAGTGAGTGGTATTAAGAGATAGTTTTCAGCCCCTAGAACACCTAAACAAAATGGTATTGTAGAAACAAGAAACAGATCAGTGACTGAAGCAGCAAGAGCTATGTTATTTGAGAATGATATAGCGAAGACATTTTGGAGAGAAGTAGTGAATACAATAGTATATACAATGAATAAAGTATAAATCAAAGTAGACACAGACAAGACACCTTATGAATTATGGTTTGGACATGCACCCTCAGTTAAGTATTTTAGAATTTTTGGAAGCAAATGTTATATAAAGAGAGATGATGATTTTGGAAAGTTTGATCCTAGAAGTGATGAAGGTATTTTTCTTGGATATTCTTTGAAGAGCAAAGCATATAGGTGTTACAATAAGAGAACTAAAACTATTGTTGAGAGCGCAAATGTTAAAGTTGATGAAAAGTTTGAAATTTAGGAAAGAATGCTTGATTATGAATTTGATGAAGAAGCTCAGTCTAAGCCTAACACTGAAACTACTAAATTATTCTATGAAACTGACAGTGAATTGTTGAATTAAAGTCATGTTGAAGAAACCAGAGAGGAATCTAAAGAAGAATCTACAGTTGAAGAAAGATCTGAGACTATGACACCGAACAGGTATTTATCAAGACATCATCCTGTTGAACAAGTTATTGGAAGTTTGGACAGAGGAGTTCTGACTTGGAATAAGGTACATTTATGTTTGATTTCTCAAATTGAACCTAAATCTACTAGTGAAGCTTGTGAAGATGAACATTGGATTAATGCTATGAGAAAAGAACTAGATCAGATAGAAAAGAACAAGACATGGGAATTGGTCCCTAGACCTAAAGACAAGAATGTAATTGGAACTAAATGGGTATTCAGAAACAAGATGAATGAACAAGGAGAAGTTGTAAGAAACAAAGCAAGATTGGTATGTAAGGGATACTCATAGCAAGAAGGAATTGACTATGAAGAAAATTTTACACCAATATCAAGAATTAAAGCAGTAAGAATGTTTTTGGCCTATGCAGTATTTCTGAATAGAGAATTGGAAGAAGTCTACATTGAGCAGCCTGAAGGTTTTCCTTTGACTCAAGAAGGAGACATGGTATGCAAACTAAAGAAAGCATTATAAGGACTAAAGCAAGCACCTAGAACTTGGTATGCAAGACTGGATAAGTATTTGTTAAAGTTGGGATTTGCTAAAGGAACAGCTGATAGCAATCTATACACAAAAGAAATTGAAAATAGTTTCTTGATTATAGTTATTTTTGTTGATGATATTATTTTTGGAGGAGAAGATGAGGCTAGTGACAAATTTGCTAATGAAATGAAGACTGAATTTGAAATGTGTATGATTGGTGAGATGAAATACTTTTTGGGATTACATATAACACAAAACAATGATGGTATCTTTGTAAGTCAGACAAAGTAATTGAATGATTTGCTGAAAAGATTTGGAATGGAGGATTGCAAACCAGTTGGAACACCTATGGTAATCGGACATAAGTTATCTAGCATAGATGAAACACCGGCAGTTGAGCAGAAGAAATACAGATCCATGATTAGAGGATTGCAGTATTTGACTCACACAAGACCAGATATAGCACATTCAATTGGAATTGTGGCAAGATTTCAAGTTGAACCTAGAGAATCACATTATGCAGCAGTAAAGAGGATACTGAGATATTTAAGAGGCCCAATGGACTATGGATTTTGGTATGAAAAATCTGATGATTTTACCCTGTGTGCATATATAGATGATGATTGGGGAGGTAGTGTTGATGATAAGAAAAGCACCAGTGGAGGAGCATTTTTCCTTGGAGGAAGATTAGTTTCTTGGTAAAGCAAGAAGCATAATTGTATTTCACAGAGCACAGCAGAAGCAAAGTATGTAGTAGCAGCAAACAATTGTAACCAGATAATTTGAATGAAGTAGATGCTAAAGGATATTGGAATTAAATTTTTTGAACCTGTTGTTATACATTGTGACAACACCAGTACAGTTAGTATGTCTAAGAATCATGTACTAGATTCTAAGACAAAACATATAGAGATCAAGTATCATGTTGTAAGAGAGAAAGTTGCTGAGAAAGAAGTCAGACTGGAGTACATAAGCACAAAGGAATAGATAGCAGACATATTTACTAAGCCTTTGCCTAAGGATACATTTGAGTATTTGAGAGGTTTTCTTGGGGTTATGCCCCAGCCTACTTTTGAGTGATGATGTAGTTGGTTGCATCCATCCAGTAATATATGAGCCCTATCTTTCTTCTGGACTAGATGTTGGTACTTCCTCTATGGGGGAGTATGTGTATCTGAGCTGAGTCATGATGACTCTAGTAAATGTATTTTTTCTTCTAAATAGTGTCTTTTGACATTGAATTGTTGTTGACATAGTGATGAAATTTTTGTCATTGATGTCAATGGGGGAGAAGTATGCATGAAAAATAATATGAGAGAACTGAATAGGATAACGAAGCAAGATTTGATTGATGAAGAGGATTTGAAGAAGCAATGTTTTAGTATTGGATTTTTGGAACATTGGATGTTTTTCATCTATGTTTCCATCAATGCTAATAGGGGAGATTGTTAGAAATGAATGCTAAAGTGTTTGGCACCCATTCTATAGTAGTTGTTGTTGCATTCATTCCTAACAATCTCCCCCATTGGCATTGATGGCAACAAAGATGAAAAACATCCAATGTTCCAAAAATCCAATACTGCAAAACTGCTTCTTCAAATCCTCTACATCAATCAAATATTGCTTCGTTATCCTGTTCAGTTCTCTCATTTTTTTTTTCTCATATTGTTTTTCACAATCCCTAGTTTAGGCAGCACCAAATTTATCTCTTGATGAAATTAAGGATTATATGGATACATATGCTAGGAGATTCAAAGTAAAAGGCCGGGCTATGCAAGTTTTAGATAAAAATCTAGCAGATATTGATGAGTCTAGCCAACTCATATGTACATCAATTTTTGCAGCTAGAGAGCAAGCTGAGAAAAATGCATTTCTAAATTTGTCTAAGAAGAGACAGAGATCAAAAGGAAAATGCATCTGCATAGATGATGCTAATTTAGCAAAGAAGACAAAAGAATCAGGTGTATCATTTACTGAGGTGATTAATACAACACTTGTAAATGAAGTCATAATAATTTCACAGGATTCACCAGATCGAGTAGAGATCCAAGTTAAGGAGAAAAATGATGATGATGTAATCATTGAGGACATTAATAATGGGGATCCTAATGACAAAGATGAAGATGAAGATGTGAACATTGCACCAGATAATACACAAGATGAAGGTCTAGTTATTGAGTCTGCATTCACATCGTTACCAGGCGAGCTTCCTATTCTTGTAGAAGGAGTTGAAATTTTATCATAGGAACAACCCGATGGCTCATACCCCGAGCAACCAAAGGATACAACAGGGGAACAAAGGGCAAAGATACCAGTTGAAACAAACAAGCTTGAAGAGAAAGAGGCAACAGAGATAGATCAAAGGATCAAGAGAATCCTAATGTAACCAAGGCCACTCCACTGGACACTACATCAGAGGCTTCGACATAGTCAATCAACACAAAGGTCACCAAGGAGTAGTAGAAGGAAGATATAGTGTCACCCAAGTAGGTTACACAAAGTTCTGAGGTAAAGGACATTGTACCATTTATAAAGAGCTCACCTCAAGAATCGGAGAAGAAGTAGAAGAAAAAGAAAGGAAAAGGGTCGGTCACCTTAGAAAAAGTTATTGTTATATTTGAGTGTGACCTGAGGACCCCAAGCCCCAAGAAATTGAGAAAATATGGGGAGTTGTGTACAAGGAAGGTAGCATAAGAAAAACTAAGACAAGAGTACAAGAGCAAGGAAATACTTGAAAATGTAAGAGATATCTTACAACAGGTTGTACCAAAGGTACATATAGATGAAGATACTTTGATAATGGACCAACTTGCTACACTTTCTAGAGAAATAAATGCCCTGGATATAGAAGTAGACAAGAGAATGGAAGAAAGAGAAGAATATAAAATTCAAGACAAACTTGCAAAAAGATTAGCCAAGAAGTGGCAATCAATAAGGTAAAGTTATCTGAGGTAATAACTAAAATTCAGGGTATTACTTAGTTAATTAGTAAAATTTTGATAAAGCTATGCACTGTGGACATTTTCACTACCGAGGTCAGTGAAAAGATAAAACAACTTGATAAAGAAATCCAAGCCAATGCATGGCAGCCTTAACCGAGCCTCAAGCATTTGCCAAGCACATCTTGAAAGTTCAAGAACTTCGGCGGTTAAGAGAAAACCTCAGAAAGCAAGAGGAAATAATAAGTGACCAAGTGACAGAATTGTAAACTGAATTGCTTCCATATTTGAAAATCTTTGAGAAGCATCTTGTCAAGGCACAAACACTTGTTGCAATGCCAAACATTTATGTGTTGGACAACATTTTTCATATGCATGCACAAGTTGGTCTTGAGCACATTGCTCTCACCAACTTGAAAGAGGAATGGGAAAACCTCTTGGAGTCATTGAAGAAAACCCATAAGCACATTTTTTATCAGCTGTAAGTATACATTTTTTTTGCATTTGGCATTAATATCAAAAGGGGGATAACAATATATATGCCAAATATGTAAACAAATGCTAAGTATACTACACATTACTGGGAGCATACATTGAGGGGGAGTATATAAATTTTTTTTGATAAGTATCTATGTATATATGGTGGAAATAGAAAAATTTTGAGACATAAGGTCTATATACATTTAAGGTTTTGATACTAATGCCAAAGGGGGAGATTGTTTTCTCTATTTGAGAAATAAAGATTGTCATTAGTATCAAAGACATTGGTTGGTTACCTATGCTACTCTAGTCAATAAAAGAAATAACTTCAAGCTAGTTGATTAAGTCGTTACACCAAGCACCAGAGCAGTTTTACCGAGCATTAGTGTTCACAGATACTGAGCAATAGTAAACATAGAGTAGACTAGACACCAAGCACCAGTGTAGTTACCGAGTAGTATACACAGTCTTTACTGAGCATTACAGAAAATGGTAATGTAATCAGTAATGGCACACTTATCTATGCAAACAATTACAATAGAATCACAAAACATTTTACCAAGATCAAGGATTATTTATTATAGATATATTCATTAATTGCAATGAAGATCTTTATGTAATTGCTAGATCTAAGTTATTTTTGTACACCGTAGATCTTAGGGTTTTCTCTAAGATATTGTAACCTAATTTTGTTAAGTAGCAAAAGAAGTATGCTATATAATTGTATTTTCATATCATTTTTGGATGGGAAAATGATAAGAAGCTTGACAAGGAAGTTAAGAACAAGAGAAGAAGTTCTTGAAGCATTAGCCAACTTCAAGATATCAGTTATCAAACAGAGAAGAACAGAATATAGAAACATTTAGATTAAGCATAATCAGACAAGGCTACCGAGCAGTTCAAAGCAGAGATCTTCACATGAAAAGGTGATATCTATTCAGTATTTCATTGATCTGTATCAGACAAGGTTGAGTTTTCATTAGCAGATATATCATGTTATTTTCTAATCATTATAATAGAGTATGGTAAAATCTCTTAACAGAGTAGACCTAACAGTCTTTTTGTAAATCTCTTAACCGAGTGTGCACTCAAGTAGTGTTGTTAAAATCCTATAACTAGGTAGATCTAATCAATCTAAAATGTTACTCCTAATAGGGTAAGATCACCAGAAGTGATCACCACTTGTAGCCCTAACAGGAAAACCTTTTCTATCTGCAGTAGTAAATAATTTGTGGGTGTCATCCCCACTGCAGTTTTTACCTTCTAACAAGGGTTTCTGCGTTACCAAAATACTTGTGTTATGTGATGGTTATATTTTTTATTTCATGCTATTTACCTTTGATAGTTAAATGAATGAATGATGCAAGCAATTGATTCAAGTTATATTTGAAGGTTACTATTGTTTTTTGTTTAAGGTTTATGAGTTAAAAGTTTTTGTGGGCACTGATTCACCCCTCCCCTCTCAGTACCCTATCTCTCCAATCCAACAACAGGTGTACCGATAGATGTAGAGGTTGACCCAATTCACATCTCTAATACCGAGCAACTAGAGGAGGAAACATATGCTGAAGCTTTCATCACTTCTACTGAGACCACAATGGAAGTCAATAGAGATGCTAAAAACACTAGGGGAAGGAGAAATATTGATGGAAGATATAACAGAAGGAGACCCTGATGATGAAGCCAAGGAAGATGAAGTTATAACTATTGCTACCGAGAACCTCAAAGAAGAAGTACCACCGAGGTAGAAAGAGAAATGGTACCAGGTAATTTACCTATTCTGGTACAAGCTATAGGTATAGCTACTGAGAACCAAATAGAGGAAGTTCTACCCAAGTATGAAAAAGACACAATGGAAGGGTGAAGATACAAGTAAAGAGATCAAGCATAGTGGTGAAGCTACACAAGGTGAAGAACACACCGCAACCACTAATGCAGAAGAAAATGATCAAGAAACATAAGAAGAGAACACAGTAAAAACTTATACTACAAGCACAAGGCCACAAGCCCTAGAACCACAAATTGTAGAATCTACAACAGGGCAAGATAAAGAATAAGATAAGTCCATTGAGCTACCAAAGCCAAATTTGAAGCACAAGGCTCAATTTTATGTTATACAATCTCCCACATCAAGCATGGAAGACAAGAAGAAAAAGAGGAAATGTGGAGGTAAGGGTTTGGTCACACTTGATGAAGTAATTCAAACTCCTTCATGTGACCCAAGGACACTTGACCCTGAAGCTCTTAGAAAATATGGAGAGTTATGCACCTAGAAAGAAACTCAAGAGAAGCTAAAGAAAGAACATAAAAACACTAAGGTGCTAGAGGATATAAAGGAGATCATAATGCAAGTTGCACCAAATGTCAATATAGATGAGACAACACCATCATTGACCAACTTGCACTTCTCACCAAGACAATCAATGGACCTACTATAGGTACTAAGCAGATGATAGAAGAAAGAATAGAAAATAAAATTCAATACAATTTAACAGACAAAATCAGCCAAGTAGTTGCAATAAACAAGGTAAAACTTTCTGAAGTAGTAACCAAGTTAGAAAGTATTATTCAAAAGGTTATTTCTATTTTGTAGAAGTTATGCACTTTAGACTATTTCACTACCAAGATTAGTGAAAAGTTAAAGAAACTTGATGATGATCTCAAGAAAAGTGCAAATAGTCTTACAATCGAGTCTTGTGCATTTCATGTGCATTATTCAAAAGTCACACGCATTCGGAGGTTAAGACTAGAGTTAAAGAAAGAAGAGGATAGAATCAAAGAATAGGTAATCGAGCTACAAGCCGAGTTACTACCACAACTAGAGGTGATGTAGAAACATGTGAAGAAGGAAAAGGAATTAATTTCCACCCCTGAGTTATCCATTCCAGAACACATTTTTGACATGCATGCACAGGTAGGCCTCAAGTAGCTTGCACTAGAAAATCTAAAACAGGAATGGGAAAACCTCAAAAAAATCCATCAGAATATCTTTGATAAGCTATAAGTACATTTTTGGTATTAATTTCAAAAAAGGGGGAAATATATGTATTATATGTACTTTACACTAAGAGAATGTTCAAAGGGGGAGTTCACACATTTTTGAGATTGTAAATATTTAATTCAAATTTTTTTAATTGGCACACATATGTTTTTGACACTAATGCCAAAGGGGGAGAATGTTACTCCTAATTGCATTAAGATTTATCATTAGTATCATACATATAGTCAGTAACCAGAGAAAACAGTTCAGTCGGTCATAAAGATAAGTATAGTAACAGAGTACAGACTTGACCGAGCACCTATACCAAGTACAATGTTTATCAAACACACATGATTACCGAATATCAGTATTATACCAAGGTAGAAACACAACATTTATTGAGTAATCTAGAGTTGACATAAAAGTTTGAAATGACACATAAATCAAGGAAAATAACTTTTACTGAGCTAAAATGGTTTACATAAATTGAGGTAAAGATTTATTGGGAATGACAAATTGATTGGTTACGATCTCTATGCTATTTTGAATTAGGTTATTTATTTGGATTGTTGATCAGGATTTTACAAGATGGTTACACAACCCTAATTAGGTCAAATCATTATGATTTAAACCATTGTCAAGATGTTGGTTTTATCAAAAGAAGAGAGTTATATGAAGTAGCCGCCATTAGGAGACATCTAAAGATCTAACAGGGTTATGTTTAAAGGATTTTGACAAAGTATTCAATTTTATAAAAAATAGTTCAAAGGATACCAAGTAGTACTAAAGGAGACATTCATCACATCAAGGTGATTTCATATTTGTACTTAAAGGATCTAATATTCAACAAAGTAAGTTTCTTCAACCAAATCAATTTCACTGTTACTCTCTAGCAATTATGATATATAAAATCTCCTAACAAAATAGACTTAATAGTCTTCTGTAAATCTCTTAGCCGAGTACACACTTGAAGAGTGTTGTTAAAATCCTCTAACATAGTAGATCTTAGTAGATATTTTATGTTACTCCTAACAACGTAAGATCATCAGAAGTGGTTAATCATTGTAGCCTTAACTAGAAACTTTATTTACTGCAGTAGTGAAGCTTTGTGGGTTCCATCCCCACCGCAGTTTTTACCTTCTAACAAGGGTTTTTGTGATACCAAAATCCTAGTGTTATGTGTATGAAGTTTCATGTATTCTTATTTGATTAGATTAGAAGTATTTACATTTCAATTATGTAAATGAATGTATGGAGACAGTAAATACTTCAGTTGGTTAACAAAGGAACTTATCTTAAAGTTTGAAGTGCAATATATTTTTATGGTTACTGATTCACCCCTCCCCTCTTAGTAACTCACCTTTTCATAATCCTAACACTTACAATTGTTCAGTGCTTGTATTTTATTTTTATTTCCCCATTGTGTTGTGTGTGTTTGGGTTCTTAAGGGGAATACCCTTCATCAAGGGGTATCAGAGAAAAAGTTCCTGAGTGTGTAAACATATCTCCAAATATGAGTTAGTTTTCACCAGGACTATGGTTGTGGGTCTGAGAAATAAGGAAAATACCTCCATGAAGGAACCATGTTGGAAGAATTTCCAGTGTGCTAGGAGAGGGTTTTAGAACCCTCTAGAGACACATACGAGTGCTACAAGAGGACTTGTATAGAGGATCTAATAGTAGGGAAAGATATGAAAGTGAGAATGAATCTAAAGGAGGATAGTTTAAGGAAGAGCTAGAAACATATAGATATCCTGGCGAAGCAAGGTTTTTGAGGGCCATTTCCAAGATTGGAAAGAGACCAAAAATTAAAGTTTTTGTATTCTCTAGAAATCTTAATCTAGAAGAGTTGATCGATTGGATCAATGACATGGAAGATTACTTTGAGTATGAGGAGGTAGAAGTCTTGAGAGGGTTAGATCCACAAAGGCCAAGCTAAAAGTTCATGTTAATATTTGGTAGAAAGAGGTTTAGTTGGAGAGAAATAAAAGATAAAAAGATAAGATAACAATATGGGACTGAGTTGTGGACAAATTGATGAGATAGTTCATTTCTGTTGACTATGAGATTGATTTTTTGAAGAAAATGTAACGTTTGAAGTAATCAATGAGATCTTTCCAAGAGTATACATGAGATTTTTATCGAGTTATTATTAGAATGGGTCATTCTAAAGCCAGCAAGGAGAAGGTTTCATGTTACATAAATGGGTTGAGGCCAATTATTCAAGAAGAGTTGATAATAGTAAGAATGTCTACCATTGAAGATGCATATCAATTTTCTCTTAAGGTAGAAGAAAAACTAAACAAGAAGTTTAAGAGAAAGAAAAATGGAAGAGGTCATGGTGGAAATCCTAGTGGACAATGTCATGGAGGCCAAAATAAAGATCAAAAGAAGAATGATGACTCTAATAGCGGTCAAAATCAAAGGGGAAATAATTCATATCATCATCACAATCAAAATAATGGAGATCAAAGAGGAAGAGGGAAAGGACCATGAGAGGAAGAGGAAGAGGAAGAGATCAAGAGAGGACAAATAGAAGACTAGAGGATAATGCACAAGTTGAACATGTAGATGAGGATGCTAAGTCTTCACATTTTTAAGATGCTAAAAGAGGAAAGGTCCTTGTTACCAAAAGATCCTTTCTAAATGATGAGAAATAACTTGAGCAAAGGAATAATTTGTTTGGGATAAGATGTAAGTGTAATGGTAAAGTATGCAATGTCATTATAGATGGTCGTAGTACTAATAACCCTATTTTAGAGGAAATGGTTAATAAATTTAAGCTAGAGAGAAGGAAGCATCTGAATCCCTACCAGATTTCTTGGCTATAGAAGGACCGCAAGGATTTGGTCAATGAACAATATCTGGTAAAGTTCAAAATTGGAAACTATCAAGATGAGGTATTATGTGATATTATGCCTATGGATGTTTTTCATTTGTTGTTAGGGAGACTATGATAATTTGATCATAATGTAGTACAAAATGGTTATGTAAATGCATATTCTTTAACAAAGGATGGAGTCTAACACAAGCTGAAGCCATTGAATGAAATAGAGGAAAAGGTATGTAGTAATGCAAGAGTATGTTTAGTTGATGAAAAAAGGTTTCTAGAAGGTATGAAGAATGGGCATATGTGTTTTTCTCTAATTCCAAAAGTTGATTAAGAGGAAGTAGAAGATGTGCTTGTCGAAGTTGCATATTTTTTAGATGAGTTTTAGGATATTGTATCTAATAATGTACCTGATGAATTTCTCAAATAAGAAATATTAGTCATCAAATGGACTTGATTCTTGGAGTAAATTTTCCAAATAAGGTAACCTATAGAATGACTCTAGTAGAAAGTGAAGAGTTGAAGAGACAAGTGGAAGAGTTATTGTAGAAGGGGTTGATTCAAGAGAATTTGAGTCCTTGTGTGGTATCGATAGTACTATAACCAAAGAAATGGAGAATGAAGGATGTTTATATATTCTTGGGATATCAATAATATTACTATCAAGTATAGATTTCCCTTGCCAAGGATGGATGACATTATGGATTATTTGGGTGGAGTTGAATACATTGTAAAGATAGATCTGAAGATTACATATCACCAAACCCAAATTAGACAAGGAGATGAATGGAAAATAGCCTTTAAGATAAAAGAGGGCTTATATGAGTGTTTAGTCATGCCCTTTGGGCTAACCAATGAAACAAGCACATTCATGGGGTTGATGAATGAGGTATTGAAATAATTTTTGAGTAATTTTGTTATTGTTTACTTGGATGATATTTTGATCTTTAGTAAGACATTGGAAAAGAATATAATGTATATTTGTAGAGTCTTTGAGAAGTTAAGGGAAGAAAATTTGTTGATTAACCTGAAGAAGTGTAGTTTTGTGAAGGAGTTAGTGTACGTAGGATTTTTGTCTCAACAAATGATCTTAAAATGGACCCAAAGAAAGTGAAGGCTATCCTTGAATGGCCTAATCCAAGGAGTGTTACTAAGGTAATATATTTTCATGGTTTGGCTAGATTTTATAGAAAGTTTATAAAAAATTCTAGTAGTATCTATGGAAGTAGTACCTATGGACCATTAACTAAGACAATGAGAGGGGGTAGAAAAGAGTTTAAGTGGACTAGAAGAGTAGCAAAGAGTTTTGACTTTTTGAAAAGAAAAGTTATAGGACAACCTATTTTGGCACTTCTGAATTTTAATAAGGTATCTCAAGTAGACTCTGATGCTATTGGAAATGCCATTACAACTTTTTTGAGTCAAGAAGATAAACCCATTGCTTATTTTAGTGAGAAGTTGAATGATGGAAAAATAAAATATTCTATTTGTAATCAAGAATTTTATGTTATATTTCAGGGATTGAGGAAGTGGAGACATTATATTTTCTTAAAGAGTGTGTTTTATTTACTGATTGTCAAGCTTTATAGTATTTGAATAGCCAAGGAAACTTGAATCAAAGGCCTTTAAAATGGGTTGAGTTGTTCAATAGTTACACTTTTCTTTTTAGGTACAATAGTAGAAAGTATATTAGAATTGTACATGCCATGAGTAGGAGGAAGAATTTGTTGAGAGAGATGTAGATCAAAGTTGTTATGTTCTAGGAACTCAGGAGTTTATATCCTAAGGATCTTGATTTTGGTGAGGCATAGAGAGATTGCACAGAACTTGCTACTCTAGATAGGACTAGGAAGTTAGATTTTATAATCCAAGATGCTATGTAGTTAATAGGTAGCCAATTGTGCATTCCAAATAGTTCCATGTGGGAGAACCTAATCAAAGAAAAGCATAGTGGGGGATTAGTTAGACATTTTGGTCGAGATAAAATCATTTATTGGGTTAGTGATCATTATTATTGGCCACAATCACAACATGATATTAAGCATTTTGTGAAAAGTTTTAGAATATGTTAGATGGAAAAAGGAACCAAGAAGAATATAGGGTTATATCAGCCATTAAATGTACCAAAGATGTCATGGGAGGATACTAGTATAGAATTTGTTCTTGGTTTACCAAGGACTACAAGTGGACATGATTCTATTTTTTTGGTGGTAGACAGGTTCTCAAAGATGACACATTTCATTCCTTATAAGAAGACTAATGGTGTTGTTCATGTGGAAAAATGATTTTTAAGAGAAGTGGTGAGACTACATGGTCTACAAAAGAGAATAGTTTCAATTTGAGACACTAATTTTTTTGGGTAATTTTAGAGGACATTGTTGAAAAAGCTAAAGATATGTTTAAAGTTTAGCTTAGCACACTATCCATAGACTAATAGGTATACATAAGTGGTGAATAGGAGTTTGGGGAACCTATTGAGATGCTTAGTATGAGATAAAACAAAGGGGTGGGATTTGATTTTACCATGGGAAGAATTTTTATACAATAATTTTGTCAATAGGAGCACTAGAAAATTACTATTCTAGATTTTATATGGAATTAGTCATAGAAATGCTTCAGAATTAAGGAATTTGGACAAAGGAGAGAAGAATAGTGATAAAGCTAAAGACTTTGCATGACACCTAAATAATTTACATGAAGAGGGGAGAAAGCATATTACCAAAATGAATATATAGTACAAGGATAAGGTAGATCAAAAAATGAGATATAATGAATTTCATATTGGAGACAAAGTCATGGTTCATTTGAGAAATGAGATATTTCTGGTGGGAGCATATAATAATTTGAAGATGAAGCCTCTAAGGCCTTCAAAACTAAGTTCAAATTGGTACTACATTGTCCTAGTTGTAGAGAACTTTGAGAGGTTTTTGAAAAGTGGTTATAACAAAAAATCAAGTACACGGTTTGAAAGTTATGGCTTCTAGAAGTTGTACCTTCAAGACTCAAGTTTTGATACAAAAGGAAGAGAGAGAAAAATCACTGAAGTTGGGAAATTAAATAGTTGGGCACCAAAATAGGAAAATTTCACTTTCTAGATTATTCTAAGGTGGTTGTTGGTGCTACGTATATAGGGATGAAGGTGGGTTTTGAGCTCAGTTCTAGAAGGGTAGTTTGTGGCTCTATCTTGTAGAGTAATGTAATGAAAATGCCCATCTAATTGTAGCATGTTATTTTTTTTAATATTGTAATGTCATTTCATTGAAGGTTATAGAAAGAAAGCATTTTTGTTCTTGCAATTGTTCAGTTCTTGCACTTTTCTATTTATTTCCTTATTGTTTTGTGTGTGTTTGGTTTTGTAAGGTGAGTACCCTTCATCATGAAGAAAGGGATCATTCAAGAAGTGACTACTAAATATATACTAACTCAAAATCTTGAGAAGGAAAAAAAACTATAATAGATTTGAAGTTTCAGATAGAAATAGGGTTGAAGAAGTTCTGATGTAAAGACTATTAACATGTGACAAGGATCTTGAAAAAATTGAAGTAGAGGTTATTGCATTGAGAAGATATATTTAAAAGAAAATAAATTAGTTGAAGTAGAAGTTTTAAAAAAGAACTAAGACTTGGATTAGATAATTAAATATCAAAGGTTTCCACATATAAAAAATGATATTAGATTTATAAAAGAATAGAAATGAATGTCACCTGAACATTCTATGAAGCCTTGTGCTAAGAATATATAAGGGCTTTAAAATTTTGAGATTTGAACAAATTGTGACCACTAAAGAAAGTAGAAAGATTAATCATGGTTTCATTCAATTGTGGAGATAAAATTGGAGACCTCAAAGGAAAGTATAAATAAAAAGAATTCAATGCTAGGTTCAATCATTCTTTTTCTAGTTATTTTTTTTAGTGAAATCATTTTGGTCATAAGCTTGTGGATTGTAGGTCATTTTGGTCATAAGCTTGTGGATTGTAGGTCAGTGAGAAGAAACATATTTGTTAACATAAATGTTTTTTATCTATTATTTTTTTTCAATATCATTTTTCAAAAATGAAACAACTCTAAACATATTGCAAGAAATTATAGAAGCAATTTTATGAGTTCTCCTAAGTCAAAATAAATAAACAAATAACACAGTGAGTCAAAATAGTACTTTGAAAAGGTATGGAATAAAAAGATAGAAGGGAAATGAATAGAGAAATTTATAGTTGATTAAACTACACCTCATGCACATAAGGATCAATGTGAAAAATATCAATGTAAAACTGATAAAATAATATAATCACTTGAGATTCCAGATGAAGATGCCAAGGATGAACCAATCCACAGAAGTGATGAAAATACGGGAACCAAATTAGAGATCACAAGTGTTAATATACCAAGTAAGTAAGTGTGGAAGAATCATTCTAAGGATCAAATAATTAGGGATAAAGGTAGTGGATTTTACCTAGAAAATATTAGGCAACACAAGTGAATAAGTTCATTTTTACCTACTACCAAGAACTAAACCAAACTCTTTCTTAGAAGAAAGAAAAGAGAAAGGTTAGTTAGATTCCATGGTGGAGTAGTTATCTCAGATTTAGAAGAATGAGACTTGGGAGATAGTTCCAAGGCCAAAGATAAGAATATAATTGTTACAAAATGGGTTTTTAGAGATAAGTTGAATGAAGAAGAAAAAGTGATCTGAAATAAGGCCAGACTAATATGTAGAGGATATGCACAATTTGAATTAATTTATTTTGAAGAGACATTTTCTTAGGTATTAATATTAGAGACACTAATGATGTCTTTATGCATTATAAACATTAATTCTAACTTTGGCCATCAACATACATATCATTCCTAATATAACACCTCTAGTTAGAAACATATCACAAAAAACATAGAAGACATCTACATATATTTCTTTCATCTAGAACATACTCATACTAGAGAAGCATACATATAGTATACATCCTACATCACTCTATAATTATGTTAGTAGAGGGTTGACAACACAATTATTAAAGACATGTCTCATCTCATAGTTTCATAATTATAATCATTACACATACCATAAAGCTCTTAACTTTATTACAATTACCAATACCACCATTACTTCTTAAGTTCTAAAAAATGCAACAAGAATAGGATTGACATTAATGACAATTCCAACTACCAACAATGTCTCCCTTTGTCATTGATGGAAAATATTATCAATATTTTCAAAATTTCACCTCCTTTCACTAGTATCTCTCCCCTTTGACATCAAGGATAGGGGGACAAAGGCCTTAAAATGTTCACCAACTCTTCCTTCATCAAATATGTCATGTCTAATCTTTTTTTATACACTTTCCTTCTATTTTCAATAATTATTCAAACCACCTACTTCCCTCAAAGAGTAGATCACATCCATCTAGGAGACAACGAATATATCTTGAGCTTCTCTCCCTAGATATATGTACCATCTTGTGCATCTAGTTACAAGAAGGGAGGGGAAATAAACCATATCTTTTCCTAAAGATACTCAAACGTATCCTTGGAGAGTGATTTTGTGAAGATATTTTTAATTTGATCCTTTGTGGGAATTTACTCCAACTTGACTTCTTGTTGTGCAACCTTATCTCTCAAAAAGTGATATTTGATTCAAATATGCTTAGTTCTTGTATGCATTACTAGATTCTTTGAAATTTTTATAAGACTACTATTTCCACACATAATTGGAATAGGATCATCATACACTACTTTGATATCCATCAATGTCCACTTCATCCATAAAACCTGAGTGCAAGGAGAAGCTGCAACAATATATTCAACTTCTATTATGGATAAGGATACCAAGTCTTATCTCTTACTAAAATAGGAGACTAATTTATCTCCCAAAAAAAATGCATTTCCATTAGTACTTGTTCTATCATCCACACAACCTTCAATGATAAATCATGATGAAGGGTGCTCCCCTTAATACCACAAACACATAACAGAAATAAAGAAACAACAACAATATGCAAGAACATAAAATTGGCTTCTTATTATCTCCACAAATGTGGAATTACAAACTTTCAAAATTACAATATGCAAAGCCACATGGGCATTCCCTTACAATATTCTATAGGACAAAGCCTCAAATCAATACCTAGATCTACTATCATGAACTACCCCAAACTGCCTAAGACAACACTACAGCCTTCCTTAAATAGGGAATTTTCCACCACCTCGGAAGGTTCCAGAATTTTAGCCAATAAGGCCGACAAAACTTAGAATTATTTTATTTTACAATTTATTACATCAAATTTGGCTCAAAATAACTTTTAAAACCCAAACAGAAATTTTGAAGGAAAATCATTTTCTACCATTTGAGGTGACCCAAATTCCAAAGACCATAAGTCATCACCAGTTGACCTGATTGACTATTATAACCCCATTTTGAAAAGGCCACGAACCACTCTATACACCTGAGTCATGAAAGCACTTGTCACCCAAATTCTCAACCTCATCAAGGGCCTCTAAAGCCTTCAAAACTGAGCTCAAAGTTTTTGTACCCTGTTGCCAATACTAAAAATCTTCAATATCTACAAAGCTAGACTTGATCTGTCAATGAAACTTTACTGGTAGGCTAATATGACCAAAATGAACCTCCAGGGAAGAAATCAGAATATTCTGAGATCGGATGACCAATCTTACTAAAAAATAGAAAGTCTCCATAAATAGCAACTTTGCACAAGATAGCCCTTATTGAATACAAAAATAGAAATATTTTTTTTTGGTGATGCAAGATTGCTCTTACACCCTGGATGCTCCTACATCAGACACCCAGGGTAATTTGAGAAGTGACCCCGTCACATCTCAGGTGTGTAGAAGAAAACCAAGATGGTTAACCTCCTCCTTTGTTAGCCATGATGAATCTTCAACAGGTCATCCTTTCCACTTGACCAGATATTCTTCATATGTCCTATTCCTTATGCTTCTGCCAACACGACTATCCAGTATATCTTCAATCTCCTTGATATCTAAACTGGTTGTTGGAATACTCCACTATGCTACTGTAACCTCATCTTCAACACCTCCTTCATGATACTCTGTCAAATCTAAAACATTAAATACTAGTGAAATATTCAGCTCAGTAGGCAACTTGACCTCATATGCATTTCCTGAATCATTCTTCTTCAGTGTCTTACACGGCCCAAAATTCTTCATTTTCAGCTTGTTATATGTACCAACTGGAAATCGCTCCTTTCACAAATGAACCATGACTTCATCTCCAACATGAAATTCTTTATGCCTCATTTTCTCATCTACCTTAGCCTTATACTATGCATTCATCTTTGTAATGTGCTTCCTCACCTCCTCGTGGATGTTCTTCAAATGTTCTGCAAAATCCTCATCTTCAGCACTACTTATTTCTCCTTTACATATCTTTCTCAATTCAGATGCATTTTTGGGACTACTTCCATATACAATTTGGAATGGTGATTTACCAGTGCTCCTATTGACAAAATTATTGTATGCAAATTCTGCCTGTGGTAAAATCAAATCCCATCCTGTTAGCTTATCTCCAACCAAACATCTCAGCAAATTCCCCAAACTCCTATTCACCACCTCTATTTGTCCATTAGTCTGTGGATGATGTGATGAACTAAACTTCAAATCTATCTTCAACTTCTTCCACAATGTATGCTAGAAGTATCCAACAAACTTAGTGTCCTGATCTGAAGCTATGGTCTTTGGCAAACCATGTAGTCTCACTACTTCTCTGAAAAACAATTCTGCTACATGAAAAACATCATTAGTCTTCTTGCAAGGAATAAAATGTGCCATCTTTGAAAATCTTCCAACTACCATAAAAATTGAATCATGTCCCTATTGTGTCCTCAGTAATCCAAGAACAAAGTCCATACTGATATCCTCCCAAGGCTTCTCTGGTATAGGTAATGGCTGATACAACCCTATATTTTGCTTCACTCCTTTCACCATCTGACATACTCTACAACTCTGTACAAACTTCTTGACATCTTGCTGCAACTGTGGCCAATAATAATTCTCACTAACCAAAGCAAGGGTTTTATCTCAACCAAAATGTCCAGTCAATCCTCCGCTATGCTTCTCCTTGATGAGATTATCCCTCATAGAACTTTTTGGAATGCACAACTAACTCCCTTTGAATAGCATATAATCCTGAATGATAAAAGCCAGCCACTTCGTTCTATCTAGAGTAACAGGTTCTTTACAAGATTTCCAAGCTTCACCAAAATCAGGATCCTCTCGATACAAATTATTGATTTTCTTGAACCCAACCACCTCAATCTGCATCTTTTTCAGCAATAGTTGCCTTCTGCTAAGCATGTCTACAACCCTATTAGACTTTGCACTTCTGTGTTTCAAAACAAATGTATAACTCTACAAAAACTCAACCCATTTCAAATGCCTTTGATTCAACTTTCCTTGACTATTCAAATATTGCAAAGCTTGATGATCACTATACAAAACAAACTCCTCAGGAAGTAGATAGTGTCTCCACTTCTTTAATGCCTGAACTATAGCATAAAATTCCTAATCATAAATAAAATATTTCCTCTTGGCATCATTTAACTTCTCACTGAAATAAGCAATAGGTTTACCTTCTTGGCTCATAAAAACTCCTATTGTAGTACCACTAGCATCACAGTCTACTTGAAACACCATATTAAAATTTGGAAGTGCTAAAATACGTTGCTCTATAACTTTCTATTTCAACAGTTAAAAACTCTTATCTACCCCATTAGTCCACTTGAACTCTTTTCTATCCCCTCTCATTGTTTCAGTCAAGGGTCCACAAATACTACTAAAATTTCTGATAAGATTTCTATAAAAACTAGCCAAACCATGAAAAGATCTTACCTCAGTAGCACTCCTTAGAGTAGGCCATTCAAGGATAGCCTGTACTTTCTTTGGGTCCATTTTTAGACCTTTTGCTGAAACTACAAATCCCAAATACACTAACTCCTTCTTCACAAAACTGCACTTCTTCAAATTAATCAACAATTTCTCATCTCTTAGCTTCGCAAACACCATACAAATATGCATCATATGCTCCTGCAGTGTCTTGCTAAAGATCAAAATACCATCTAGGTAAACAATGACAAACTTACCCAGAAATTCTTTCAGAACCTCGTTCATGAGCCACATGAAAGTGTTCGGTGCATTGGTTAGCCTAAAAGGCATGACTAACCACTCATATAGTCCTTCCTTTGTCTTGAAGGTAGTCTTCCATTCATCTCCTTCTCTAATCTGAATCTAGTGATATCCACTCTTCAGATCTATCTTTGAGAAATACACAACCCCACTCAAACAGTCCATAATATCATCCATTCGTGGCAATGGAAACTGGTACTTGATTGTGATCTTGTTTATTACTCTAGAATCTATACACATCCTCCATTCTCCATTCTTCTTTTGTGCTAATACCACTGGTACAACACGGGGACTCAGACTCTCTCGAATCAACCCCTTCTACAATAACTCATGTACTTTTCTATTCAACTCTTCACTTTTTGCTGGTGTCATTCTGTGTGCTACCTTGTTTGGCAAACTGGCTCCTGGAATCAAATCCATCTAATGACTAATCTTCCTTATCGATGGTAATCCATTAGGTACATTATCAGATACAATATCCTGAAACTCATTCAACAAATCTTCAACCTCTACAGGTACATCCTCTATTTCCTCTTTACCACCTTTTGGAATTAAAGCAAAACACACATGCTCATGCCTCATACCATCTAGAAATTTTCTTCCATCAACAAATGTTATTCTTGCATTACCACATACCTTTTCTTCGGTCTCCTTCAATGGCTTTAGCTTATGTCGCACTCCATCCTTTGTTAGGGAATAGGTATTCGCATGACCATCGTGTACAACACATCTGTCCAACTGCCATAGTCTACCCAACAACATATGACATGCATCCATAGATATGATATCACATAGTACTGTTAATCTCTATGGAGCATTTTAGGTTGTCATTAGTATCAAAGGACAGTAAACAGGTCAGTTAGCTATTTACATTAAGACAGTCAATAACTAGAAGTAAGACAGAGTAGTCGATAAAGCCTTATACCGAGCATCACACAGTTAACCGAGCACTAGTGACATTGACACCAATGGTCAATAAACACCAAGCATCGCAGTGTACACCGAGTAGATTATACAATGTTTATCGATGATCATAGTAAATGGCATAGTAATCAGAAATGGCACATTATTCTATGCAAATGGTTATAACAGATCTTAAAATGGTTTACCAAGATCGAGGAGCATTTATTGTAAAAGATATTCATTAAATGCAATGATTATCTTATTTGTATTAGTTGATCTAGGTTATTTTGCACCGTTGATCTTAGGGTTATGATTTTTCTTTGTAACCTAATTTTTCTTTAAGTGGCAAAAATAGAACACTATATATTGTATATGTTCGCACCATTTTAAGGGGTTGTTGAACTGATATATATGAATCATGGAGCACTTGAAGAAATTGCCTATCTTCAAGACAATCAGTTTACCGAGAAGAAAAAAGTACAGAGGTTTTCAATTTGAGCAGAATCAGACAAGGCTACCGAGTAGAACAAAGTAGAGAACCATCACAGATAAGGTGATATTTTGATAAGAACTTATAGATCTATTTTAGACAATTGAGTTGTCAACTAGAAAATAGTTACCTATTACTTTCTAACAATTGTGATAGCATTTTTTGTGAAATCTCTTAACAAAGTAGACTTAACAGTCTTTGTATAAATCTCTTAACCAAGTACACACTTCATATATTGTTGTTAAATCCTATAACTAGGTAGATCTAGCTGATCTAATATGTTACTCCTAACTGGGTAAGATCACCAGAAGTGATCACAACTTGTAGCCTTAACAAGCAAACCTTTTCTATTTGTAGTAGTGAAGAATTTCTGGGTGTCATCCCCACCGTAGTTTTTACCTTCTAACAAGGGTTTTTGCGTTACCAAAATACTTGTGTTATGTGATTTTCATATTGATCTCATATTGTTTACTTTATTAAGTTAACTAGATGATTGAGTTATGCAATTAGACTCAAGTTATTTTGATCGGTTAGCACAATATTCAGTAATAGATCAGAAAGGTTTTTGTAACAAAATTTTTGAAGGCACTGATTCACCCCTCCCCTCTTAGTACCTATCTCTCCTAATTCCAACAAGTACCTCATCTTGGTACCTACTAATCTTGAACTTTACTAGGCACTGTTCACTGACCATGACCTTGTGGTCATCCTGCACCCAGGCAATCCGATATGGATGTGGGTGTTTCTGTCTCTTGAGCTTCAACTTTGTCACCATCTCTTCTGACACCAAATTTTTAGTGCTTCCACTATCAATAATCACATCACAACATTTACCCTCTCACTTGCATCTAGTGCGAAATAGGCTCCTCCTTTGTTCAGGTTCATTCTCACCACTCAGCAGGACTCTTCTGTTAATCAACATTTCTCCTCTTTCAACATCTTTAGAATTTGATGATCTAGCATCTTCATCTACATGTGCAACTCTGGCCTGGCCTTCATTCATCCTACCCATCCTTCCTTGGCATTAAGGACATTCAAATGCCCTATGACCTTCTTCTCCATAGTGAAAACATGTTCCACGGAAGCCTCCTCTTCCTGAACCTTGTCCTCTTCCTCTTCCTCTCTGATCTTGGAAACAGTTGGAATTGTTTCCTCTCTAATTTTGACTGCTACTAGCCTCATCCTTCTTTTTTGGATCTTCATTTCAGCCTCCATATGACCGTCCACTAGATCATCCACCGTGACCTCTTCCATTTTGTCTGCTCTCGAACTTCTTGTTCATCTTTTCCTCTACTTTTAGGGAAAATTGGTATGCCTCTTCAATAATGTTCATTCGAACTAGATTCAGCTCCTCCTGAATGCTTGGCCTCAACCCATTAAGGTAACAGGAAACTTTCTCCTTATCAACTTCTGCATGGCTTGTTCTGATGAGGATTCGATAGAACTCCTCTGTATACTCCTAAACAGATCTTCCCGCTTGCTTCAAACTTTGCATTTTCTTCAGTAGGTCAAGCTCATAATCAATAGGGATGAACTGTTGCTTCAATTTATCCACCATCCAATCCCATCTTGTGATTTTATTGTTTCCTCTTCTATTTCACTCCAATTAAATCTCTTGCCACCAGATCTTCGCATGACCTTTTAGTCTGGCCTTCGCGAATTTGACCCTATCAGGATCCTCAATATCTTCATACTCAAAATATTCTTAACATTCATTGAGCCAGTCGATCAATTCTTCTGGGTTAAGATTTTTAGAAAATGTTGGAACCTCGATTTTAGGTCTTTTCCCGATCTTGGAAATGGCCCGGAAAAGCCTTTCTTCTTCTTGATTCAAAATTTTGCTTTCTTCTTCTTGATCATCATTTCCTTCTTCAGCTTCATCCTCACTTTCATCTCTGACATTAAGATTCATTCCTCTGCAAATCTCTTCTTGCAATGCTCGCACTTGTCTCTGGAGCACTCTAACCTTAGGTGTTACAACACCAGCTCTTCCACCACATTCCCTTCGTGGAGGCATTTTCGCGATACATGCTAAAACCCTAACCACAGTCCTGGTGCAAACTACCTCATAGTTGGTGATCTATTTACACACTCAGGAACTCCTACTCTGATACCACTTGATGAAGGGTGCTCCCCTTAATACCACAAACACATAATAGAAACAAAGAAACAACAACAATATGCAAGAGCAGAAAATTGCCTTCTTATTATCTCCACAAAAGTGGAATTACAAACTTTCAGAATTACAATATGCAAAGCCACATGGGCATTCCCTTACAATATTCTATAGGACAAAGCCTCAAATCAATACCTAGATCTACTACCCAGAACTGCCCCAAACTACCTAAGACAACACTATAGCCTCCTTATATAGGCAATTTTCCACCGCCTGGGAAGGTTCCAAAATTTTAGCCAACAAGGTCGACCAAACTTAGAATTATTTTATTTTACAATTTATTACATCAAATTCAGCTCAAAATAACTTTTGAAACCCAAACAAAAATTTTGAAGGAAAATCATTTTTCGCCATTTGAGGTGACCCAACTTCTGAAGACCATAAGTCATCGCTAGTTGACCCGATTGACTATTATAACCTCATTTTGGAAAGGCCACGAAGCGCTCTACAGGATTGACTTACACAAGTGCCTGTCACCAAAATTCTCGACTTGATCCGGGGCCTCTAAAGCCTTCAAAACTAAGTTCAAAGTTTTTGTACCCTGTCGCCAATACCGAAAATCTTCAATATCTACAAAGCTAGACTTGATCTATCAATGATACTTTACTGGTAGGCTGATATGACCAAAATGAACCTCCAGGGAAGAAATCAGAATATTTTGAGATCGGATGACCAATCTTTCTAAAAAATAGCAAGTTTCCATAAATAGCAGCTCTGCACAAGATAGCCCTTATTGAATACAAAAATAGAAATATTTTTTTTTGGTGATGCAAGATTGCTCTTACACCCTGGATCCTCCTGCATCAAATCAACATCTTTTTCTACCAAAAACCATAATCTATAATTTCATTCAAATATCTCAATATTATTTTGACAACCAGTGATTTCTTAGAATTCGCTTGATATCTTGCAACCAAATGTATGGCATAAATTATGTTATATCTATAAGTGGTCACATATACTATTCTTTCAATCATAGAACTATAAATATTTTAATCAAAATGGAGAGACTTACCATCTTTTCTCAAACTAAAAGTAGTAGCCATTGGTGTACTCACTGGTTTTGAATCCTCCATATCAAATTTGTTTAGCATTTCCTTAATATGCTTATCTTGATAAATAAGTATATCATATTTTGAATGAGCAACTTGATTTCCAAGGAAGAAATATAACTCACTAATCATAAAAATTTCAAACTCCTTTTGCATCTCTTCTGTGAAATTCTTGCATACAACATCATCTCAACCAAATATGATGCCATCCATGTATACTAAAACTATCTAAAGTTTTTCTTCCTCAAAAAATAATGTAAATATTTCTATTTGTATTACCTTTCTTGAAACCTTTATAAAGTAAGTACTTGCGTAACCTTGTACAAAAAGCCCTCAAGACTTGTTCAAGACTGTACAAATCCTTTTTGAGTCTAAAAACCATATCCAAGTCCTTTGATAACTAAAACCCATTTAGCTACTCTATGTAAACCTCTTCTTCAAGAACATAATTTAAAAAGGCTGATTTTAATCCATCTAATGTACTTTTAAGTCCTTGTGAGTAGCACAAGAAAGAAACATCTTGATTTCATCCAATCTAGCCACCAAGGAATATGTTTCCTCAAAGTCAATCCCCTCCATTATAATATATATATATATATATATATATACATATATATATATATATATATATATATATATATATATATATATATATATATATGTATATATATATATATATATATATATGTATATATATATATATATATATATATGTATATATATATATATATATATATATGTATATATATATATATATATATATGTATATATATATATATATATATATGTATAGATATATATATATATATATGTATGTATAGATATATATATATATACATATATCTATATATATATATATATCTATATATATATATATATACATATATACATATGTATATATATATATATACATATATACATATATACATATGTATATATATATATATATATAGATATACATATATCTATATATATATATACATATATACATATATATATATATATATACATATATACATATGTATATATATATATATATAGATATACATATATCTATATATATATACATATATACATACATATATATATATATATAGATATATGTGTGTATATATATATATATATATATATATATATACATATATATATATGTATTATCCTAAGTAAACTTCAGTAAAGTGTAATTAGTGAATACTTAATTACACTAACAATATGTAATATATTATATATTACATATTACATATTACACATACATACATACACACACACACACACACACACATATATATATATTATCATTGATGTCAAACCTTAACTAGTAAGACTGTTTCTAAGGAAAGTACTATATCTATTGATTGATGAGAAGGATTATGGAAAGGGTGATAACAATAGAACCTAGAGAAAGGTTGAGTTATTTGATACTTCAATGAGTACTTGAGTACTTGATTATGTGGCACAATGATAAGATAATGTATTGTTTATCTAAGTAAGAAGCAAGACTGAACACGTAGGCTTAACCAAGAAAAAGTGAAGAAATCTAGTTTAAGCCAAGTGATGTTAGTGTTGACCAAGCCAGTATATGCTGAGTGAATTCAGTGTTGACCAAAGATTAGTTTATTGTCGAGGGAGACAACATTAGCCGAGGGAGATAGTTTGAAGAGATGACCAAGCTACACAGTGATGACCAAGCAGTTAAACATAGTATTGACCGAGCATCAGTAATTTACATTTGACGAAGAATTCAGATTCCTAGCCAACATAGTTGAATTCTTGGATTATGTAAATCATGTTGACTTTATTAATTGATTGTATGGAGCATTTAATGCACAATAAACTATTTTATTGTGATTTCAATAAATAGATTGAAGATGTTTCTAGAAGGATGTATAAAGGACTTAAATGTTGGAAGGATTTGATGAATCCGACCTAACCCTAAGATCTATAGAGGTGATTAAGCAGCAAAAGATGGATCTACCTATTGAAGAGGTATAAAGAAAACCTATGTATGAGGTTATCTAAGATGCTAGAGTTGTTGATGGTATTGACTGATAAAGCAGAAAGGCTGAAGGTGAAGGAGTTGATTAGAGTGGTGATTGCTTGAAGGTATTTCCAAGCAGATCGGTCATGGAGATGAAAATGGAACTCAGTCAATAAGCTAGCATATATGTGAGAATTGGATCTGTTATTTGCAAAGTGAGTTGTATGTTTTCAGATCAAAAACTACTATTACTTTCTAACCATTGTATCAGTTCAAAATCCTTTAATCAAGGTTGACCTAACAATCATTGTATAAATCCTTTAATCAAGGTTGCATTCTAATGGAATGTACTTAAGTCTTCTAACAAGGCTCACTCCTAACAGGGTGGTTGAAATCCTTTAACAGGGTCACACCTAGCAGTGTGTTTGTAAACCTTTGATAGGGTTGGATTTTCACAGAGCTCACTTCAGAAGAGTGAAAATATCAGTAACATGTTACAAAGTGGTTTTTCCCAAATTGGGTTTCCACTATAAATCTTCCTGTCAATACTTGTGTGAATGTTTTGGTTTGAAAATTTCTATGTTTTGCAAGTTAAATACTATTGGATAGTGGGCTGTATTGTTATATGTTTCTGGCATACATTCTGTAATGACTGAGTAGTGTTGGTTATTAGATTTGAGTTTTTGAAGTGTTTAAAAGTTTGATTGATACATCTGGACTTGAGAACAACTGATTCACCCACCCTCTCTATTTTTCTAAATCATATTAACATATATGTTCTGGGAGCATACAATTGTTTCCTAATACCATGATCTTGATAAAATTTCTCTAATTCATTTGAAGTAAATTTACCTCCTCTATTAGACCTTATGAATTTTTATCTTAGCATCTATTTCATTCTCAACCAAAGTTTTGAAGGCTTTGAACTTACCTAGAGCTTATAATTTTTCTCTTAAGAAAGTTACCTAAGTCATTCTAGAATAATCATCAAAAATAAGTTAATAAAGTACCTTTCACCATTGAGTCCTTCTTTCCTAGTTGGTCAACACAGATTAGTATGCAACAATTCCAAAGGTTTTATAGAGGGGAACTCCTTGCTCTTGAATTTTGTCCTTGTCTACTTTCCCATCTAACATTCCTTGCACAAAGTGTTTGTAGGATTCCTTAGCATGTCTCTTCATATATAGAGATGATAATTATCATATGAAAAAATTTGATGTGATCCATCATCTTGTGCCATAGATAGATATCACTGAATTGTGCTAGAAAACATCTACCTTTTCTAGCCTCTCTAAGATAATAAACATTACCATAAATCTATGTTCCTTCTGCCACAAGTTATCTTGAATTCTAATTTCTAATTTCACAACCTTTTTCATGGAATGTGAATTTATATCCTTGTTTGCACATTTTAATGAAACTTTGTAGATTGTGTTTAATTCTTTGACATAAAGAACATTTCTTTCTTGTTTATACTATCAATTGTAATAGTCCTCTTTCCACCAAATGAGGTAACTCTCTCATCACCAAATTCAATAGAGCATCCATTCCACTTCTCAAGATTGATAAAATTTCCTTTATCACCAATCATGTGATGAGAACATCCATTATTAGTTCCCAAGTATTTGGTTCTTCTTCTACATGAAAATTAGTCCACACAATCATTGATTGTTCATTGATCTTATTATTAGAGATTTTCACAATTGTTGATGTCATCCTTTTGAGGAGAAATCATTGCCTTTGAAACAAAAACTTTTCTTATGGTCTTCTATCTTACTACTATCTTTTGATTCTCTAAAAGAGAATCTAGAAGCATAATGAAAAATTCTACCACAATTAATACATTTTAAATGTAGCTTACCTTTGTATTTTTTAATCCCTTCCTTCAACCTCCTTCCAAAATTTTATTTATAATCTTCAAAGTCATCAAGTTGATCAGTATCTTCCTCAATCTTCTTACCAACTTTGAATGAATCGTCTATCTTAGGAGAATATCTTTCAAGCTCTCTCATTTTTTTTGTAGTCTTAGGAGAATCATACTCTTTTTTAGTGTGTACTTTTCCAAGCTATTTCTTACTTCAATATTAGATACCATAAAGCTATAGCTTTTTGGAAGAGATTGGAGAATCTTTTTTAAAAAATCATCTTATTTTATTTCTCCACCGATTCATATTATTCCATTTACTACTTCATGTAATAGGAGCATATAATTTGCAAGTCTTCATCTTTAGCCATATTCATATTTTTAAATCTAGTATTTAATTTTTTCATCTTCATCTACTTTAACTTCCTATCTCCTTTGTATATGATGTCAAGTTTATCCCAAGTTTCCTTAGTAATAGTCTAGTACATTACCTTCATAAGTTCCAAATATGAAAGTCCATTCATGAGTGTATTTATTTATTTTCTATTATTTTTTTTTGGTATATTTGATATAAGTTCACATAATTAGTTATAGGTTTGTTGATATTACATGAACTATTATAATGTTTTAGTTGTCTATCAATGTGTTTATTGAGTTGTTAAGAACAACTCATACATTTAGTTGATTTATTATCTCTAAAATACGATTTAAAAATCCTATAAGTATGTAACTTGTCTGGTTGAATGATAATGAATATATTATTTTGTGTGCTCTCAAATAATATGGTATTAGAGTAGGCACATAAGTTGGATTATGTCCCTAAATCTAGTGATGCGAGAAGATGATTTACTTTAGAATTAAATTGGTGATAGAAGAACTCGCTATGATGCAATAGGAAATTTCACCTATAAAAAGATGAGAACTAAATATTCAAGCCCAAAGAAAATGACTTAAATTACTCTAAAATGTGCATGTGTAAACCAAGAGTATTAGGACATTCAGGGACAAAGGGGTTGGTTGATACATGTTTAAAGAAACTTCATGAAATAACTTAAGTGAAGGATGATTGGCTTGATAATTTAACTTAAAATTAGACCACAAAACACCATAGCCAAGAGATTGATTTAAGATTTAAGCTAAAATTAAAAAATAAGCCCTAGGACACTCAAACAAAACTATAAATTTTTCAAAAGCACTACCACCTTGCATAAGGATGTAAAACATCTACTTATTTTTTAAATAAAAATAATAAAAAATAGATCTTATTTTGAAGAAACCTCACCAATATGTAAGATGAAACTTAATAGTGATTATGGCCATGCAATTTGTTGTGTGAGATTCTCTAGCCCCTAAATGTTTTTATTATTTTCAACAACTCTTTATTTAGTGTTACGAAAAGTGATCTTAGGGTTATTTTGGACTCAATTATGATGCTCATATTACTCTACAATGAGTTGAGTTTTATCTCAATTAGGATATATCTCTCAAAAAATAGTTAACAAGTTGTAGATCTAGTGCTCTAATACCATGTAGTAGTTGATAGTGAATCTCATAGCTCTCAAGAATCACCTACAACTACAATGCCTATCACATCTAAGAGGAAAAGCCACGATTGTGTATTATGCAACCTTCAGAGAAGATTCATCTAGAAAAATATTTAATGAGTTGAAATTAATTTGAATGATTGGGCGATTATAATATATAATAATAAATTATTATATAATAATAATCAAATCTTAGGTAAGGATAAAGTTATAACATGACAAGTGTCCTCATCATATTCTATGAGACAACATAGCCCAAATATATAAAAGTAATGCTAATTTTAGTAAGTGTAGTAAGTAAAAATGGGACCTAATTATTGATTGATTAATTAATTAGGCAATTACCTATGTACTCTAATAATGTGGAAGATGCCTTCTCTAAGTAACTTCATTATATACTTCACTGGGATAAGTTAATATAGATGGACACATTGGAGTCTTCAAAACAACAAACTCTTTGTTGGGAATTAGAAACAACATACTTCAAAAAACAAAAAGGAGATACAAAACACTCAAAAGAAAAGAAAAAATAGAATCCTCCAAAACTAATGCTAGAACTTATTTAAGTCAAGGGAAACCTAGAAAATAAAAAGTGTTCCTACAACAACAATCTTAGGTTTGATGAGTACAAACATATGAGAACCAAATTGACCATATCTCACATCATCTTGAGGAGCACAACATAGTGGTTCTGAAATCTCTTAAATAATCGTCATTAGTCCAAGAATCTTATAAGGGAAAATAAAATGTAAAGATAAAATTAAGGGAAAGGATCTAATTATTGCTACATGATCATCATATCCATATTCAATCATTGATTGAAGTGCCTCATACCACATTAGATCTTTAAACATTGAATTTTCTTCCTTGGAACCTCATAGTATGTATTTTATCACTTTGGGAAATGACACTCTACAGTACTAGGTCCTTAGATATTTTTATAGTAGAGAGATTATTTTAGTTGGGATAGTTGATCATGAATCTCACTTCTATAACATCTCATATTTTGCTCCAAATTTAATTACAGTAACATTAATTGTCTTGTACTCTCATGAATCTAGACCTAAGAATAATTTTGGTCACATGAATCAATGTTTACTTCAATCCACCTTGGTTCATGCGACATATACCGATCTTCCATATCCTCCTACTTATGTATCTTCATCTATTTATTCTATACGAGGTTATTATTCTTTCAATTTTAGCTTAACGAGATGACTCATTTTAAAATATTATAATTATATTTTGATTTGTATGTTACATATTTGGAGGACACTAATGAGGATATTCACATTCTCTTTGACGTTAGATCTTGTGGACTTGCATCCACTTCTTCATATGTTGACGAGGAACCTTTATAATTTTTTATCTTGCCTCAACATGATCATTTCCCATAGTTTTTCATTTGGATGGATAATTTTGAGTAATATATCAAGGAGACGTCTATTTCTTTAAATTATGTTCTATGCTTGTTTGCATAATACTTTGGATTTTCATCTTATTTGAAATTGCTTGGAATACCTAACTTGATTGTGGTATCATTTGAAAACATGGGGACACTTGAGATATAATGTATATTCATATTTATTCTCTCATATTGCTTTTGACAATGGGATACAATCATACATACATTCTTGATTTTGTTTCTTCCGAAGGGTATTGATGCTTTTTTATGGGATTAGATCATCTTCAATATAAAATGTCAAAAATAAAGAAAGAAAGATAATTTTATAGTAAATGATACCAAGAGGTCTGTATATGAGTCTATAGAAGGATTATAGTAACATGTGACTACCCCATAATTCTTGTGGGAGACACCTAACAATGATACAAATGAGGCATACATACCTTACCCTTTGTGGGATTTTAACTTGTGATCTATCTTTGAAGAGAACAAGTTCTCCACAACTAGACCTACTTAGAAATCTAGCATAATTTCAAGAGAATCTACTTTGAGAGAGGTGTGAAGGTCTCTCTTCTTCTTCTTTCTTATGGGAGGACATTTTCCTCACAAAGGTTTTGTTCTTCTCATATTTCAAAGAGAACTTTTCTTGCATTTTCTCACTTTTGGGCATGATTTTTTTTCCACTATTTTTTATCCTTTTCTATACATTATGATAGATTGCATTATTTTTGGGTACCTTGTCAAGCTTACTTTCTAGGAGGTAGTTTTTTTCCACCTAAACTATGTTTAAGGGGGTGTTAGTGCATATATTATTTTATGCATATTATGTGCATTGATTTACACATCACATTAATCCTAATTAGGTGTCTTAATAAAAAAGAATTAACTTCCCATCTGTTTTGAGTTTTGAGGAGGCTAACTTGGCACAAGTCTTTAGTAGAACTGGAGTTGATTACTTAGTATCCTCCACTAATTATAATGGTAGTTTCTCTGATCTTTTCTATATATACATATCTTTTTTGGATTGATAATATATTGATTTATCCAAATATTGTGTTCCTTATTGACTTTCATTTATATGTTTTTCTCTCACTTCTTGATTGTGCATTTTTTTTCTTCATGTGGTATGTCAATATGAGGCTTCATTATGGAGATTCTAGTGAATTTTACAACCATCAATAGCATTGTGCTACTTAAATTGATAGACATTAAACCTTAAGAGATGGTCAATAGTGCTAGTTGTAGATTTTGAGGGGAAAGAGTATTAAAGGTGGGGAAATGGTTATAGAGAGTGGCTAAAAGAGCCAAGAGAGAAAGATGACTAGTAGGAGAGGGAAAAATCTAAAAATAAGGAGAAATGTAGAATTAATCCAAATGACTCATCTTCCTTAAGAAACTTCTTAGTAATTATGTCATGTGAATACATGTGATTTTGAATATTAACTTTCCCAAAAGGGATTTGTGGACACTTAGAGTTTTACGCCAAATTCCAAGCTTAACTTTTATTTGGAATAATGGGAAGAGTTACCCAACTACAATTAGTGGACTATTTAACTATTTCGAAAGTCCCCTCCAAGGACCCATTCCATCATGAGGAAGTAAATGAATGACCAGTTGTAGAGAAAAATCTCTTCAAGACAAAGTTGGGGGCATAAATAGAGTACAATCCAATGCTAACATTGTAAAGGAGCATATCAACCCAAATGTAGAAATTGTTAGGATCAAACCTGGAAGTAACAACATGCTTAATGAGCTAAGGAGAAAGGCCTATAAATAGTTTCACCCCTTCATTAGTATGGTTAATGTGGAATAAAAGAGAATATTTCAATATGGAAGAAAGGATGGCCTCAAGATGAACACCATTAGCTTTCACTTCTTATATAGCATAGTGACATCAAGATAATCATTTTATATAAAATTATTAGCACAAGTCTACTAAAAAGGATTATCAATCCTTGAACATTCCAAGATTGGATGTAACACTTCATAAAGAGGGTTCAAGGGAAGCATCCTCATCCATATGAAATACATTGAGTTGATTCTCATCACATGATAAGGTTGAACACCCATGGTATGGCATGGTCTTTTCAAAGAAGATGAGTGAGATCATGATTGCAAGGATGATAACTGGAGACAAGCAAAGAGCCAATGAAGGAGGAGATATGTAAGTTGAGGGGGTTTGAACTTCTCTATTTTCTCTTTTTGGGGATAGTTGCTCTTTACTCAACCACAACATCTTTCAAAGTATTAGAGTGATAGTGGGAAGAGGAAGGAATAGAAGATGGTGGTGGATTGCAAGAGGATGGGGGACTGGAATATTTTACAAGGTGGATCGAGAGGTTTCTAGTAGTCTTAACTTTTCTTCAATAAAAGTGACAAAGCCAAAGTTAGAGATATATAGAGCTAAGAAGCATTAATTCCTACACTACCCTTGAGAGGAGGGTTATGCAAAAAAAAAATCAAATATTTACAAAAAATTATAGAAATAAAATAGAAATAAGCACAAATATCATCATAGCATAATAAAATGATTTAGGCAGGGAAAAGCCTTTCGGGAGAAAAATCTCACACTCCCAAAAGCCACCCAACATATTATTTAGAAATCAACAATATATTACAATATGCTTGCAGATAAAGCTTCTCACATGAGTATCACCAATGGAGATCCATAGACAACTTAGCAACTATTAGACTCCCAAAGTATATCGCATTAACTATCATAATATAATGTACTCATAAAATAGGTTTTCCTTCTAAGGCAATCACACAAAATATCCACCATTATATATGAGATCTAATAATAAATGATCAAGATTTACAATGTTAAAATATAAATAAAATGTGGCTTTTAGGGGCGTCACCCTCTAATTCCTATCGGGGGAGGAAACTCCCCACTTGGAGGGTCACCCCCTCGACCCTACAAGGGGGGTCCCCACCCTTTCAACCCCTCATGCTCTTTTATCAACACTAGCCTTTTGTTATTGAAAGGATGATACATAAATTTCCTAATGGAACATGTAGGTGGGCCTATTTATCCAAGCTCTACTTACACCATATGATTTTTCCTAGTTGAGACATTGTGTCTTATAAAAATGGTTAGAATATCGGGCTGAACAATGGAAACTCAACCCACATTAGTTGTTTAGACTTGGATATTCCTTTAAGGTGAAAATCAAGGTCCCAAGGTTGTATGCAATAGATTTGACAACATATTATCCATAGTTTGTATTTGAGCATAGTTTTATTATGATCTGAGTTGACAAATGTGCAAGAGACATATCATCTACCTAGCCCCCTAAAAGCCTCAACATTTTAGCCCTTTGTTACCATTTTTTTACGTCCATTTAAATAAATCTTGTTTACAAGGTACCCCATTTCAAGAGCTTTCTTTTGCTTCACACTCTACAATAACATCTATAATTTCATTTGGGAGTTCAAAAGAGATTACTTTATTTTTATAATAGTTGAACTTGACCGTAAAATTGGGGCTTTCTAATGTGACTTTATTGTTATGATAGGTTACCATACTACATTTGGTGGTAGATACAACACTATGCTAGTCTCATATGACAATCTATGTTGATGGGGGAGCATCCTAATATGTACCTTTTTATAGTATCAATAATAGCAAGGTTAGCTAGCAACAAGAAAATTTGAATATCAACTTAGTTTAGATTCTTTGTTTAGTGTTTGGGTTTCTATGTTCTCTTGCTTTATTATTCATCCTAAATACTCTAGGTTTCAAACCACACCTACAATACCTTATCCACCTTGAAGTTTGGTGCTCATTACATGTCATAGGAAGAATTGGTGTTTTCATCTTTTTCCTTTTGTTGGATCTAAAGATCCACTTAATAATGCATATCTAATGTCAAAAGGGAGAATAAGACATTTTAGTCTACAAAATAGTATATATATATATATATATATATATATATATATAACTTTGTGAATATAATTATCATTCATATACACAAGAAAACTAAACATCGAATTATAGACTTTCTACATTATCATTATTGAAAAATATAAATTTAATATACAAATAAATTTTCTTGAATATTCATTAATAATAATCATACACAATTTTTTTATATAATATAATAACATATTTTTTAATTACTAATAGTATATCAAATTTTAAGTTTGAAATGATTATTATATTATTAAATATATTTATTTTTAGTAAACAATATATTATTAAATTTACTTATTAAATAAAATAAATCAAAAATTAAAAGATTTTAGTATACATCAAATCAAACAATATATCATGTCAATAGCTCTTTTCATTGTGATGATGAATCGAACTGTGATTTGAAACATTGATGTAAAGAATACCCCACACAATCAAAATCCACAGAAATTACACTTTTAACAGTAAAGCTGCAATAAAAGTACTCTGCATTAACACATCCACTAAACAAATAAACTACCCATTCAACTTACAAGGACTCGAATGACCAGACAATGTAAGGCGCAGATTTATTCCATAAATCTTGGATTTCATCTGCACCGTGCCTTACGGCAGTCATATGAGCCTTATTAAGAAGTTTCATATTATTTTTCGACTTGTCATGACCGTTGTACGTTGAATTAATATGTGATTGACCGTGTTTGGCACGGTATTTCAGTAGTTTAATTATCATTCATTATAGCCGTGCGATGAACTGTTTAGATCAGAGTAACGGACATAATAATAATGATAAAAAATAGGTAGAAGTTGTGGACCTAACGAGCTTTTAAGATACCAAAAAGTTAATATTTGGAGCCCAAATTTTGGTAAGCATGTGACCTTTCTTTTTGTTATGTCCTTTGTGGGGAACTTAAATTGACATTTGGGATAGGGTGGTCTCCAAGTGAAGCTTCTAAATAGTTACATAATTCTTATTTTGGTTGGTTATTTTGTTGGATAGATTTTATTAGAGAATATGTTTTATATTTGGGTTAATATTCTATGGGTTTCTTATAGATTGTGTCTTTATGTAAAACTTCATTAAAGATTTTCAAATTTTCTTTTCGTAGAGATCAATCATGTTGATTTGTTATTCGAAAGCATAGGCTTAAAGTCTTACTTTCTCTTGTCAAGGAAGGTTTTATCAATCCTACTAATTGAGGAATTGCAAGCAGAGTTGTAGGCTCAAACCTTAGCCTTGATATTGAACCTCTATACAAGATGAAGGATAGTCAAATGTGGTGTAGTAGGCAAAGTTTTAAGGGATTCCTTTAAAAAGATGGTGAAGCTATAACACATGCACTATCTTGCTGTAACCATCATTCTTTCTTCTTAAGCTTGGAATTTCATCATACTTCTGTCCTCTTGTGATGCTTCTTTCAAATGCTCTTGTAGCCTTCCTTGCATGTAAATGATGATGAGTATGTTCAAGAGAAGCATCAACCTTTACAACTTGGTTATTTCATGGTATTCTAGTTTCATAAACTAATCAAAATAGCTTTGTTGTTTCACAATAGTTAAACTCTTTGAACATGTTTGTAAACCCCCATGGTTATTGGAATGCATCTCATGGAATGCATAGGATCTAAAATAACCTATTCATAAGTATGTGGTTCATGGTTTGAAGTTCCTTGCTTGTAAGAGATCATTTTTTTTTTAATTTCTTGTTTCTTATAGTGTCATTTATCTAGACAATGTTTTTTTACTAGTAATAAAATGTGGAGGGTTTTTCATCTTTATTTCTCGAAAGTGGTGGCTACTTTTTTGGCTCATGAATGTGACCCATCTAACAAGGCATTATGGATTCTCTTTGATGTAGAAAATATTGTTTTTCATATGTAATTTTTATGCCTCAAATAATGTGATGGAGCATTATCCACTTTGATGGCGGCTTGCTAACACATTGTCACATGTGTAGTGGTTTTGGTATTGCCAAATTGAATATGATTGAAGTCTCATCTACTGAGGTCAATTGTCTCTGTACACATTAGACAACTAGTGAAGGAGAGGCATGGTTTCACACATGTATAATAAATTAAATCTTTATGACCCCTAATATTGGCTGCCATAAAGATGCAATGTTTAGTATCACTTGGCCCAATCCTTGCAATTGACTAGATCATGTCACAAGAGGTTTGATATAGCCATGTTATTAGCTTAAATCCATCATTTTCCTTTTACCAAATGTTTATCTCTCTTGGTGGAGCTTTTATTGAATATTATTCTTTCTTATACCTCTTTAGTGATATGAATGCAGTATCATGCATCAATTTATAAGACAACATTACATTACATCCCATTGTCAATCCCTTGCATGCTCATATGGTAGCAAGATGTCTTATGCATAGATGTGCATATAACAATATTTATTTGCATGCAATCATATAAGCATTAGATATAACAGTTGCATGTCTCTCACAATAATATCATGTAATCTCACTTCCATGCACAACATAGTTGTGTCATGTATTCTCATAGTTGTATACACCTCATTGTCATTCCAATCCTAGAGTTCCCTAAGTGTAATCTTTAGAAGCTTTGCCAAAGTTTTCTCAAGCATAATGTTTCACATATGCTTCATAATTTTTCACATTGTGAGAAACTACACAGGCTTAGTTTTTGTGGCTTTATATTGGACCATATACATCCAACACATGACCAGCCTTGTGCCACATATTCTTGAAAAATAACTAACATCATGTGGTTTTGACATCTACCATTACCATGTCTACATAACCAAAGTACCATGTTGTTTAACACTTATCAATGTATATGCGAACCTTGTTGATGGTTCATTTGGATGAATATCTACACTGTAAAAATTACAACATAAAAGACTAAGTCAACATTTGTGTTGCATGTTTACTAGATAAATCTTCTCCCATCCAATAAAGTATTTTGTTCAAAGCTTTCCAGAGCTTTCAAATGTGAATTTGGGTTCTTTATTAGGGCTTAGTATGCATAATTCACAACATTACATTGATTACTAGTACTTTTGTAGGTTTGCCCATTGATCCACAGAGGAACTAGATGATTGGTATCAAAGTTGGGACTCTATCACATTGCATGTTAGTAAAACTCGCACTCGACTAAAGAATCAATAGTGGTATGTTCTATTTCACTATCATGCTCATTAAAAAATAAAATACAAAAACAAATAAACTCATAAAAGAATAATCTTCCTTGAGCCACTTGAATAAAAATATGTGATTATGCAAGGAAATTTAATATCTCCAATGACATAATCAATAGATACAAAATGATTTCTATTCAAATTGGAAACCTTTACTTTTATCATGCTAGCTCATTGATTCTATCTTGTTCCATGGAGATAAATGATAGAAAAATAATTATTTTTTAATAAAGCATGCTCTCATTTGTTCACACTAGTGTGAATACATATGAAATTGAAGGGTAAAGACCATAAGGTAGATTTATTTTAATATTTAGAAATAAACAATTAATGAACCAACCTCAAATCTCATCATCTTCTAATTTAGAACTCATGTTAGTGATCAAAACTCAAAATCTTAGCATATAATCA